>CM076573.1:886591203-886947919 GCA_034641835.2 Pinus albicaulis | reverse complement strand
AGAAGCAACTTGATCAACATCGGGTGCCACACAAGTTCCATGTGGAAAACCAAGTTTGGTTTCATTTGTAGAAAGAACACCTAACTGGAGCTCATCAGAAGCTTAGAATACTCCGATATGGGCCTTAAAACATTATTAATGTTGTGGGAGATAATGCATTTAAGCTGAGAATTCCCCCATTCCTTGGCCAACAACCAATGTTCAATGTGGATCGCCTTCGGCCATACTTTCCACCATTACTCGACACATCGGACATTGCAAAACTCATGGGAGAACTCAACGCAATGGGAACCATTGCTTCCTAAGGGGGGAGGAATGATCCATGTGGATATTGGTGGCCACTTGCCTATTCCACTTGGGGCCCCACCATTGTCTCTTTCAGTTTCGACACAACTTACTATTTTTAGCAATTTTTCAGGTCCTGAACTTCCAGAGCCATTTTGAGGCCTTAAACGACATTTTTTGGGAAAACCGGGAGCAACATGGGTCCATGGACCATTATTGGTCACATCAAAAGTTTTATTCCTTGGATATATATTTCTAACGAGGCATGGTGCACGTCAAATGGAGATTGTATGCCAAAGTTACGTCCCCAGGAAGTTAAAACACCAAGTTACCCAAACGAGGCCCATAGTTTTGGCGCTTCATCTCCTAGGGTTAGGATTTTGGATGTTTAGGGTTTTCCATTATTTATAAATAATAAATAGGCCTTTGAGCCTCATTGTAACACATTTCATGTGCTTGCTGCTTTGTCTCTTCTCGGAGATAAGTTACCAATGCCCTAGCTAGTTTATTTCCATTCTGTCTGTTAGCAAATTTCAATTCTTTGATATTAATGAAATGAAGTGTTATTACTGATGCATATTTGTATTTATCGTTATATGTGTATTCTGTTGCGTTCCTGTATAAATCTAGATTAGTGGTATTAGAGTGTTATGCTCTTTCTCTGTTTTTCTTTGCATGTCCCCAACAAGGTCAGGATATAAGGAGTCAGTGCTCGATCTGGTTGAACCCTTGCAATATCAACCTCACAAACCCTGACGACATCCCATGGTGGAAGAAAAGAGAGATGAGGGAGCAGGATATCCTATCAAAATATTGCTCGAGAAGGCCCTCAATAAACAAAGGAACGCGATGATGGATAAATTTTCCCATATCCTTCAACGGTTGCCCACCTACGATGCATCGCATCCGGCGACCACTTTGGAGGGCGCCACTCCCTTCAAGATACGAGATAAGCTTTGACATTCCTGTATTTGAAGGCCAGATAGATGCAGACGTCGTAGATAGATGGTTGAATTTGCTGGAAGGGTATTTCTTAGTCCATGATTTCTACGACCGAGAAAATATTACTTTTGCACTCCTCAAAGTTGCCCTCCATGTCAGACTGGTGGGAAACCTATTGCGAGCAAAAGGACGGGAGGGAACCCTCTCTGTTCTCGGCCGCACCCACTTGGAATTCATTCTGAGATGGTATCAAGCAACAATATCACCTCGTGGGGAGCTATGAGGACAAGTACATCTAATGGACCATGCTGCGACATCAAATGGATCAAGATGTGCACATGCTGACGAATTTGTTCTATACCCTGCGCCCAAAGTTGGGTATTAAAGATTTAGAGAGATATTTGGTGCTCAAGTACCATAGCTTTTTGCATAGATACATTCAAGAGGAAATGGAATTCCTCGATGTTACCTCGAATGGTGTGGCATATCGATATGCTGCCAAGATCGAGCAGAAATTTAAGCAAAAAAAGCGAGACTTTGGATCACATGAATCGAAGCTGAGGAATGGTGCCCCAAACCACGGAAAAAGGAAAATCAAAGAGGGTGACTTAGAGAATTAAACCACAAAGCCAAAGAGAAGGACACGGGGAAGTGGTGTAGTTAATAACGACCCCACTCACAACACAAAGTATCGGATGAGTCGATGGTGGCCAAGCCCAGAGGCGGATGAATGAGATGCATGTTCTAATTCGAGCTAGGACCAGAAAAAGGGAATGACAAAGGGAAGAAAATAATTGATGCGGAACCTAGTGCCACAGTTTCCACCACCAAGATCCAAAAGGAGGAGCCCAAATATACAGAGGAGGGGGAGTGCCTCTTCCATTCCCAAATGTGGGTGAAGGGTTCTCCACTACAATTCCTTGTCAATATTAGAAGCCAAAAGAAAATCATTTCAGTAGAGGTCATGAAGCGCCTCGGCCTACTGACTGCCGTACATGCACAGCCATGTACAATTGGGTGGCTTCACCAAGGAATAGATCTATGCGTCCGCCAGCAGTGTCACCTTCCGTACAACATCAAGCCATTCACAGATGAGGTATTATGTGATGTTGCTCCTCTTGATGTAGCTGATGTATTATTGGGCCAACCATACTTGTGGAGGCGACATGCTGTGTATGAGTCTAGGCCTCGTGTTGTTATTATTACTTTGGGAAATAACTTGTACAGGATACCGGAGGTAGTACCGCCTCCTGCCATCTCTTTGACTACTAAAAGCTTAATCACGATGAATTGTTTAAACCGGGAAATTTATTTTCATTACAATTCACCCACGGGCAAGAGAATAATATTATGGCCACGACCTCCAAAACGGGGATCCCCTACATGACGGCGGCCCAGTTGACAAAGTCGTGGAGGAATACGAGGACATTTTCTCATCACCCATAGAGGTTCCTCCACTTTATCGAGTCAAACGCTGCTCGTGATCTCACTAGAAAATTTGGCAGAATTTCCGACGGCCAATTCGTCGCTATTCCAACACATAGTCGTCGCAAGAGCGACAGTTCGAGGGCGGGAAAAACGTGGTTTGCCATGCCGTCGCAGTTCCGACGCACTTAAAAATTGTCGCACTATCGACACTTTTTTCGTCGCTTCCAAACAAGCGTCACTCTTCCGACATTTCCCAATCCGTCGCACTTCCGACCTCTGTAAACTGTCGCACTTTCGACGAAATGTGGTCTGACGTTTTGAACGTCACTCTTCTGACGTTTATGCTTCGTCGCAATTCCGACATAATGTGGTATGAATTTTTGGACATCGCTCTTAGACGTTTGTAAAGCCTTCGCATCCGACGAAATGTGTGGTCGACATTTTGAACGTCCACTCTTCGGCGTTTGTAAACTATCGCAATTCCGACGAAATGTGGTCAAGCCGTTTTGAACATCGCTCGTTCGATGTTTTGAACCGTCGCTAAATAAACGTTTTATAATGTGTCGCTCTTCCAACGTTTTTAACATCTGTGATTCCAGCCCCTTCTGAAAACGGTATATAACAGCGAGGTTCAATTTTAAAAAAAAAAATGAAACTTTAAGGAAAACGTTATTTTGAATATATTATATAGTAAAATAGTCCATGAAGTCATTACATTTTCATCGAAGGTGGAACCCAAATATCCATCCAGAAATGTGGAAGTCCCACCCCAGACAGTGATAGAAAAATACCCCATGTCACATACGGGGACTTGATATTAAACCCAGTAACGGTCCACATGGAGATTATCGACAATCCGAGAAAGCATCCAAATATGCCCGAGGCATCTATAAGAAAGTGAAATAGCGGTATGTAGAATAGTAAAGCAACAGATAGAATACCGACGTCCATTGTTCCAAATACAAATTAAAGTACCTAAAATCCTTGAACAGAAACAAACGCTAATCATGTGAGGAGTCTGATATGTCCAAAATATAAAAAGAACATCATACCATATCAATAAACCAGCAACATAGACCAGCATAGCTAGTTTTGAAGGCAGAGTGATAAACATTAATAATTTTTTTTCACAAGAGAAAAACGTTGTTTTGAATATATTATATGAAGTAAATAGTCCATGAAGTCATTACATTTTCACATCTGAAGATTGGAACCCAAATATCCATCCAGAAAAGTGGAAGTCCCACCCCAGACATTGATAGAAAAATACCCCATGTCACATACATGGACTTGATATAAAACCCAGTAACGGTCCACATGGAGATTATCGACAATCTGAGAAAGAATCCAAATATGGCCGAGGCATCTATAAGAAAGTGAAATAGCAGTATGTAGAATAGTAAAGCAACAGATAGAGTACCGATGTCCATTGTTCCAAATACAAATTAAAGTACCCAAAATCCTTGAACGAGAGAGCATCAAAGCATTAATCATGTGAGGAGTGTGATATGTCCAAAATATAAAAATATCATCAGACCATATCAATAAACCAGCAACATAGACCAGCATCGCTAGTTTTGAAGGTAGAGTGATAAAAATTAATCATTTTTTTTCACAAGAGAAAAAATGATGTTTTGAATATATTATATGAAGTAAAACAATCCATGAAGTCATTACATTTTCACATCTGAAGATTGGAACCCAAATATCCATCCAAAAAAGTGGAAGTCCCACCCAGTGATAGAAAAATACCCCATGTCACATATAGGGACTTGATATAAAACCCAGTAACAGTCCACATGGAGATTATCGACAATCTGAGAAAGCATCCAAATATGCTCGAGGCATCTATAAGAAAGTGAAATAGTAGTATGTAGAATAGTAAAGCAACAGATAAGTGCAGCGTCCATTGTTCAAATGCAAATTAAAAATACCCAAAATCCTTGAACGAGAACGCTAATCATGTGAGGAGTGTGATATGTCCAAAATATAAAAAGACCATCGGACCATTTCAATGACCAACATCGCTAGTTTTGAAGGCGAGGAGTGATAACCTATCAACACATAAACTAGTATCATAAAGCGGATACAGGAAATGTGTAGAGAAATGTACTGTTGATATACGCCTCACACAAAAATCATCCATGATAGAGAAAAAATATGTATAAACCCAGGGTCAATAGTATGTTCTGGCTCGCTTGTTCCTGGAAATAAAAACCATCTGCAAAAACCCAGGCTCACTTGTAAGATCGGGCTCGCTTGATTCCAAAATTGGTAACCATCTATTGCATCCAAGATGTAAGGTTTAGGCTCACTTGTTTCCATTAGTAGCCCGCTACAGCATGCACCCTGTTCATAGCAAAAAGGTTCATGTAGATATACAGAGAAAGAGTATAATACGTAGACCATATAAACATGGCTCTGTATTTCAAGAAATAGGTTTAAAATAGAAACAGGGAAACATTTTTTTTATAAGTAAATTTAATCTATTATCGGTGGGAATAAAATTACAAGTCAAATGATTTCCCAGGACTCATGGCATGTTTGTCATCAAAAAATCAAAAAATTAAGAGAGGCGCCTCATACGGAAACCAGTGTTGAACGTTTAATTCACATAATTAAAAAATATTACAAAGGTCCAGCATAGTAAAATAATCTAAAATCAGCCCAATTAAGTGGGCTGCAAAGCAAGAAAAACAAATTAATCAAACTACTCCTCCGGCTCCTCGACGATTCGGCACCATCCTTTAGAAGGTCCAGGATCGCTAGGTGCTACCTCCACATTCATGCCATGGCTCCCCTCCTGAAGGCCCGAATGCTGGTCGGATTTTTCCGAGCTCAGACCCACCAGACAGGTGCATTCTTCCTCCGTTTGGGCCTCCTCGCAGAAAACCACAGTGACTGAAGCTGTGATTCGTGGGCGGTTAAGAGAGAAATTAAAGGAAAATTGCACAGTGCGCGTCGTGGGAGAAGGTGAACTAGCGGTGGGGAAACAAGGAGAAGGGGAATCCATACGGTGGCCAGATCCTACAACCCGACCCCGCCCACTCCTAGTATTTGGATAGCGACCTGCGTAATAATCACTGGACTGGCCGGAAGACGACTCGATTGAGGGGCTGGAGGGAGCGCGCAGGGGTTGACCTCTAGTGCTCCCCCTGCGGCAACGCATCCTTTGACACTGGCAAGGCATGGGTGCAGTCTCAATAGCAGTGGGCACAAGAGGAGACGGAGAAGCATAATTCCAAGAAACAAAGGAAGACAGACACGGACGAGACCGAGAGAAATGCAGATATGCAGCAAGGTCTAAGCAGTAGTTCAGCTGGCCACTTCTCCTTCTTGTCACAGTGAGCAGGTAGTGTAACCCAGCAACTGGCTCATCTGAAAAACCATAGCGAAACGCCATTTTATCGACCCGACTGCAATGCAATCGAAGGACGCCCGTCATAATTAATCTCTGATCATTAATGAGAGTCGAAGGTCGGATCATATTGGAGCATGCGGAATCGCTAACAGGAGTGGAGGTCCGATCTTGAACAGTGTTAAAACTTAATTAATGCGGATTTGATGTGAAAACCTTGGAACTTAATTGAGCAGTGTTAAAACTTAATGCGATTGATATGAAATCGCCACATCCATGTCCCATCACCTTAAACGCCATCGAATGCACCCGCAGCCAGGAGCAGGGCAAGTTTTGATTGAGGACACGTGGCAAAAATTGATTGGAGCAGATATTTGTTTGGGTCGCTCGCGCAGTGGAAATCCGGACGTGTAACCCAGCAACTGGCTCATCTGAAAAACCATAGCGAAACGCCATTTTATCGACCCGACTGCAATGCAATCGAAGGACGCCCGTCATAATTAATCTCTGATCATTAATGAGAGTCGAAGGTCGGATCATATTGGAGCATGCGGAATCGCTAACAGGAGTGGAGGTCCGATCTTGAACAGTGTTAAAACTTAATTAATGCGGATTTGATGTGAAAACCTTGGAACTTAATTGAGCAGTGTTAAAACTTAATGCGATTGATATGAAATCGCCACATCCATGTCCCATCACCTTAAACGCCATCGAATGCACCCGCAGCCAGGAGCAGGGCAAGTTTTGATTGAGGACACGTGGCAAAAATTGATTGGAGCAGATATTTTTTTGGGTCGCTCGCGCAGTGGAAATCCGGACCCGAAAAAGATTAGGGTGAATTTGATAAGAAATTCGTGTCACAACTCTCCCTCCATACGCCAGCCCAACTTCGGACCCGAAAAAGATTAGGGCGGAATTCATTTGGTTTTCGCGTCACAAAATTTGCCGACGTCAGTAGGCTATTTTGGAACGCGAATTTGGTTTGAATTATAGTTTATCGCCGTTTGAAGTCCGGCGGGCTCGACTTAAGAACAATTTTGTTTGATCCCATCTTATAAAATTTGTGTTGGTTTTCTTTGATAATACACATATTTATAAAAAATCATGGGAATACCACACTAGTAAACATGTGGAAAAGTTATATAAATTATTGAGAACAATCATTTTTATGTAAAAATATCCAAATGTGCTTTTGGGAAATAAGAATTCGAGTATTTGGTTCCTATTGTTTTAAAGGAAGGAGTGAAGTTGGAGCCTCAAAAGATGCAAGCTATTAAAAAATGACCTATTCCTAAGAAAATCAAGGTTCTTAGAAGATTTTTTAGACTTACATGATATTATTGATCATTTATTAAGAATTATGCATGCATTTCAAGTCCACTCACATATCTCTTGAAGAAAATATCATTTATATGGAATGATGAGGCTACTTTGGCATTCTCTCTTTTAATGGATGCCATTTCTTCTTCACCAACATCGGTTGCACCTACTTTTGGTAAAACATTCATAGTAGAGTGTGAGGCACTAGTACAAGGAATTTACGTAACATTAACACAATAAGGGATATCATTGGCTTTTAAAAGCAAGGAATTCAAAGAAAATATTTGGTGAAATCTACGTATGAAAAATAAATGGAAGCAATATTACATGCAATAAAAAATGGGGATATTATATCATTGGGAGGTACTTTAAAGTCAAGATATACCATGATAGCATAAAGTGTTTTTTTCTATGGATTTCATTGGAAGATTAACAAAAATGAGGAGAAAAAATGCAAAGTTTTAATTTTGAGATAATCTGCAAAATGGGTAAGGAAAATTTAGTACATGATGCTCTTTCTAAAATAGAAGAGGCCTCAAATTTATATCCAATTACATTTTCTATTCCTAGGTGGCTAGAAGAAGCTTTCCATAATGGAAAAATGACAATAGTACTAAACAAAAACTAAAATTTATAAAGGATGTGATGAACTCTATGGAGCATTGGGAGTGAAAGAGAGATATACTTTGGTGCAAATGTAGAATATTTTTATGCACGCAAGCATATTTGAATAAACAAATATTAAGGGAGTCCCATGTCTCTCTGATGGTAGGATGCATGGTTCCTTAAAACATCTCAAAGGATCAAAAAATATATTTTTGGAAGGAATGAAGAAAGATATTCAAAATTTTGTAAGAGAAGGTCAGGTTTGCATAATAAATAAAAGAGAGATAGCAAAATATCTAGGGTTACTTAACCATTCCACATACATATTCAAAGACTAGAAGATATATCAATAGACTTTATTACAGGGTTACTGAAATATAAAGGTAAGTATTACATTTTTGTGGTCATTTATATAGACAAATTTTGTAGATTTTTTTTGTAGAGCTCAAAGTACATAAACAACAAGCCAAGTGGCGGAAGTGTCCGTGAAAGAAATTCATAGTCTTCATGGTTTTCCTAAAGTAATAGTAACAAGAAACTTTTGGAAATAATTATTTAATATGAGTGGAGAAACACTAGCTTCCATGAGTTCTACATATCAAACACAATCAAATGGTCAAACAAAATAGTTAACAAATGTTTTTAAGGTTATCTACAATGTTACTCTTTAGAAAAGAAATCTTAATGGATGAAGTGGGTTCGTCAAGGAAGAATGGTAATATGATACTACCTATCGCACATCTACTAAAATTTCCCCATTTAAGGCCCTTTATGGATATCCAACTCCTAGTATCTCATACTTTTTGCAAGATAAGTCCAAAGTATAGGAAACAAAGTCACATATGGAAAATACTAAAGAAAATTTGAAAATTATTATGGAAAACCTTCAAATGACACGAAACATGATAAAACAACAAGGGGAACAACATTGAAGTGAAAGATAATTTGAGGAGGGTAATTGGGTATTTTTAGATTATAGCATTATAAGCAATCTTCATTCAAGAAAAAGAAGAATAAAGAATTAGCTCAAAAATGTTATGGCCCTAAATAATTATTCATAGGATTGCACAAGTGGTATAGAAGCTATATTTTCCTTCTTCTTGCATTCATAAGGTTTTTCATGTATCTTGCCTAAAAAAGGTTTTGGGAAAAAATATGCCAATGTAAATAGAACTTCCAAAATTAGATGAAGAATGAAAGTTGATTCTTGAACCACAAAAAGTTATAGATAAACATTCTGTATCTCTTTGACATATAACCATTATGAAGTGCCTAATCAAGTGGAATAATATTCCTCTAGAAGAAGGTACATGGTAAAATGATCAATTCGTGATGAAATACCCACGGCTAAAGGGTTAGTTTGAAGTTTTGACAAAGGTTTTGTTATATGTTTTATATAACGCGCGGCGGAATAGTTTTATTGTTTGTTAAGGTCCCACACAGTGATCAAATTTGAAGGGAAGGTCCAAATTTCAATTAGAAGGGCATATATCTATGTTGCCCTTCCATAATGAAAAGCTTTAAAAAAAAACTTTTCAATTGACCACAATAAATTATTTTTACATTTCATTTTTAGAAAGACAAAACCATCAATCTTTATATTAATAAAAGATTGTTACATATACAACAATGAAGAAGGCTCCATCTTTCATTGCTTAAATATCTCATTGGCAATGTCAACATAAGTCTTGAAGACACTATTATAAGAATTTGGATAAATACCACCGGGATATAGGAGATTCTTATGTGTCAAATTGTGTAATGCAATTTTGACTTTGTCTCACAAGGAGCAGTAGCATGGAGGTCTGGATTTTTCTTATAGAACTTTTTTATTATTATTTGAAACGTTGTTTATAGATATGAAGACAAAAATGAAATTATGAGCATGGTGGACAATTAGTCAAGCTCGTGATGCCAAACCATGATGATGTAAGTTTGGAATTTAACATTTTTACATGTTAAAGACAAATAGTCAAAATCACTGACAACTTAGTATGCCATAATTAATAATCATTCCCTGCTCACTTTTGTTAATAGGTTTATGTCACACGATGATCTCTCTTCTTTGGCATTTACTTGTATTGAAGATCACTATTCTAGGAATAAGGAGTTATTTTCTCCAAAAATAACCCTAGCCAAACATTGAAAATGCATCAAGGATATCTTTCTATGCTTCATAAGTACATATGTTCTACTTCTAATTCATGTCTTGGAAGTGGTTGTTTTGCTGGAAATTATTCACCAGTTGGTTTCATACCAAAGTCTTTTTCTCATTTTCAGCATCCAATACATGAAAAAGATAATGGTTTAAAACAATATAAATATTTGAAATTTTGCAAGAATTGTCTGGCACACTTTGAATATTAATTTTGAAGTCAAGTGCATGATGCTGTATAGGATCAAGTGTCATTTTGAATGCCAAATGTTTCACAAGAAACTTCTCAACATGCTACCTTGCAGTAAGGATTAAATGACAATATTGCATCAACTATTTCCATAATAAAAGTGCACCTCGGCCATAAGACTAAACAACTACAAATGTTGTAGATCTAATAAGACCACACAATCAAATGTATTCCACAAGGCCAATACTGTATGAAAAATGAAAAGGATTTTGCAACCAAAAATACCTTAGGCAACTAATTCAATTAGATACACCAAACCATCAACAAAAAGGAAAACCAGCCTACTCAAAAGGCAAGTGTTTACCTCCTTTGACAAAATTTTGAGTTCTGAAACAAGGGCCTTTATTGTCTTGTCAATGCCCCTAGTAATTTGAACGGGGTTTGCACCTGCTGCAACAACCTTAAAAAAAAGGTTTCATTTCAAATTATTTTCCACAAATTTAAGATACAACCATTGTCAGTTTTGTATTTCCTAACAAGCTCATAAATTTTGAAAAAAGAAGAATTTTTTTTTAATACCTGATAGCAATTTTTTCACTCAAAAACTATCTTAGACTCAATAAGCCCAACCCAAAACTAAAAAACGAAACACCAGAAGACCCTACAAAAATGAATAGATGATCTTAATCCAGTACTATCGACAAAAAGTTAACTTTACACCCTCACTTATTAAACCCTGTGCTGTTGAATTTTAACATCAACTGCTGCAGCAGAAGGACGAATGCAGCAACAACATTTTTTTTTGGAGGTTGCTTGCACGCCATCCAAAAATTTAATTCAGCATTTAAAATTCCTGCAAGTTTTTTTTGTAGATGGCCGCAACCATATTTCTGTACAGGATTGTATTTAAACACAACAACCAGCATTAACGCAATTCACCAACCAGAAATTAAACAAACAGAAATTTACCCCCCAGTTTTGTAAATTCAAAAGGAGGACACGTGGAGCATTAATATTGGATCACATGAAATTGAAGGGAATCTGAAAACCTGAAAACCGACCCGAATTTTTTATAAGGCACATTGGATTGAGAATTCACATTACAAATTAGGCAGACGTCAGCATCCCATTTTGGAACGCGAATTTGGTTTGAAATTCAATCTATTCAGACTTTTGAAGTCCAACGGAAAGGGTTATTTAATGTTTTGATAATTTAATTTTATGTATGCTTTAATATATACATATGTTTTAAACATATGTTATCTATATATCATATGCGAAATGAAAGGTGGGCCATAGAATTTAGTTTTAATTTTATTTTTTTAAAAAGAGGGTTTATTATAATATGTTTTATATGTTATGGCATATAAAAATAAAAAGGAAAAAAAAAATTGGTAGTTTTTTTTATAGAAAGTACGTAAATTTTTTATTACACAGCAGTGTGTAAAAAGTGAAAGACCGAGTGTAACTTTTTAAGTGTGTATGCATAGCAGTGCGAAAGTGAAAAACACAGCAGAGTGTTTTAGAGACAGAGTATGTTTTTTTTTAACAGACAGTGAGTTGGTTTTATGCACTGCGTTTTGTTGCAGTCATAATTTTGTAATCCCTCTCAGTGAGGAAGAAGTGTAATAGTTTTTTTTTGAGTTATTGAAGGGAATAGAAGCTTTTTTTCAAAGTATTGAAACTCGGTCTCCTGTCAAAGAAATTTTTATTTTCTCTGTGTTAAAAGAAGGGAGATTTATTCTCCATTCATTATTTTGGAATTTTTCAATATTCCAAGATGTTCAAGAACAACAGATGTTGTGGTTCCATCCCCAGCTAAATCATTTGTCTTTGCCGCAGCTTGCCTTACCAACTTGGCCCCAATATTTTCAACCGGGTCCTCTAATTCAACCAATAAAAAGGCCAAAACCATAGCATTGAGATACATTTCATTACACTGTCAATAACAATAAAATTTGACTCAGCCATAACCCTTTCCTTTTATTGTTGTGAAAAGCTTTATGCATTACTCTAATGTGGCTAGTCCATAGGCCAAGTATACCACTGGGTAACAAATATGTTTCCTTTCACCTTTGAGTTTTTAAATTATGCCTACCAAATCTAAGACATTTAAGAGGGGGAACTAATACAACGTTAAAAAGAAAACCAGAGCACACATCTACAAATTACCTCCTTAGCTACTGTCACACCATCATTAACTATTTTCAGAGAACCATTCTTGCTCTCCAAGACAACATTTTTCCCCTCGCCCCAAGGGTGACTCCAACAAGATCAACAAGTTTGTTCACACCGCCTGCAAGACAAATTGACAATGCTTTCAGTAAGTGTGCAATTGAATGCCAGACCATATGCCAAAACAACCCTCCATGAAAAATTAAAATAACACATTAAATCGAATATAAGTGGACAAGGAAAGATCCACCGCAGTGAAGTTTCATGTGCAGGTGACCTTCCTTTAAACATAATTTTTTCTCTGACCTGCAATTTTTTTGTCACCGAGCCATCCTTGTTGAAGTACAACTCCTTTTCCATAGCTCTTGTATTAACTACCTTCTCTCTGTCGCGTAATCTCAGAGTCCCTCTTCTGCTTGAGCGATTAAAGGAAATGGGTGGAAAAACTGAAAGAGAAGACAATTGTCTGCCATAATTATCAAACATTGCACCCAACTTCTTCCCCTTTCCATTGTTACCTAATGAGGTAGATGTGGCAATTGTTGTCATACTGCCCAAAGCAGAGGCCATCTTCTCTTATCCCGAATATAGAATTACAAGATCTTCATATTAGTATGAACCTTAAAAAACATGACTCCCATTGCTAAAAACCACTTTTAAGTTGTAACAGGCAAACTAAACAACTATCGCAACTTTTGGAAACTTCTGGAGCATTAAGAGAGAAACAACCAAAGAGAAATACAACCAAAATCCTCATTTTAATGATACCAGACTATATATTTGCATTAAGATAATAGAAAGAAATCACGACTATATTAAGGCCAACACAAAACAATCTTTAACCAGTGTCTCTCGCGGCCTTCAGGTTGCCATGCTAGAGGTTGCATATTTTTAATTTAAATTCTTGACCTCTCGTGCCCATTTATGAATGCATCCAATGGAATATCTACATCAGATGCTCCTTTATATCCCCAAAAACGAATTCCCTACTACAAGAGCACCAGTATTGATGGATCACCCCACACCATCCCACCCACTAGAAACGGTGAAAAAGGAAACCCGAGAAAACTTCTGAAATATCTCAAGATGACTATATGGGTGGTTCTTATGAATCAACCAACCATTCAAAACATGCTCATTAATCCAAACCATGAGTATTATGTGACAATATTCAAGCAGGCACTGAATCGGATTTCTGAAGCTATGTTAGAGAAACCCTAAACTCTCACTGAAAATAGGTGAAATGTGGCACCACTCAGGGATTGACATGTGCCAATTGGTACAAGTGGTATACAATTGGCATGCTCAAACAACGAGGTGATGCAGGAATGACATGAGGGAGAAAATATTAGAAAAGCCCCAAATCTGGAGAACTAAAGCTCATCACCAACCTGAGATTGAAAACTTTACATGATGTAACCTATGAAATCGTAAATGGAGAAATCATAGTAACAATAAAGTAACCTATGTAACAATAAATTCGGATTCATCCTGGGAGTGGTAATGGGATAAATCATAGTGAACAACAGGAAAAATGCAGAGTTGCTTACAATCAAATAGATGAAAAAACACATACAAAAAACCTAGATAATAATCATGAACAAGCTTAATATTGAATTATGAACTGTAAAGGAACTTACAAAATGTGACATTACGAACCTGGTCAAGCGCACAAGAAAAAATATCCCGGACATGACCCTGGTTGACAAGTTGTATTGCTCATGATGCAAGAGGATTTGTACCTGCACTGCCAAGTCAATCAAAATCCATCATTATCTATACAATAAATAAAAGTAATTGATGTAGTATTTTTTACTCTAAGATGCATTCTTATGATAATGTTAGAACATATGTTGAAAATGTCAAAAAATACCTGAATAAGCTCCTCTTCGTTTCAAGAAAAATTTATTGGAGTCGCATGAACTTGGAACAAGCCTCCCACGATCTGAAAGAGTAGCAACTAACTCAACAGTGAATTTTTTGTTGCTATGCTGGATCGAGGGAGGTTTTCTTCAAGATTAAATCGCTCCAATAAATTATTCTCTACTAAACAGGGCCAACCACGTGAAGGTGGAAGCTCTTATGGCCCCTCCCCCCCCCCCTCACATCACTCTCAATTCCCCAATACCCAATCTATATTTCATTTTTTACTTTCATGACCATAAAAAAAAATATTCAATAACTAATAAAAAAACAATTCAACAAAAAGTACGCAAGGAAACATTGCAATTAATGCTTGACATAAAAATAGTATGATAAATGAGTTTTTTATATAACGCAAAAAACGTTCCAAGTATGGTAACGCTTGTCTTATAATAATACAATATTTTACATTATCAAATTTTCTTTTTCTTCTTCCTATTTCTAAAGCTCCTAATTACATCATCAATATCATCGTACTCTGCTCCTGTTTTGTACCTCTTGACCCGCACTGCTGACCTAGTCGTGTAGTCACGATGTCTGGTCTCATCCAGTGACGGGGCATCGCCTACAAAAACAGATAATATTAAATTTTAATTGTCAGTTTTTAAATATCATTGAACTAGTTTGGTAATATTAATAAAAAAAATTGCAATGAGATTATTTACCCGGTGCACCAGTTGTCGCCGCTGACCTAGTTGCGTAGTCACGATGTCTGGTCTCATCCAGTGACGGGGCATCGCCTACAAAAATAGATAATATTAAATTTTAATTGTCAGTTTTTAAATATCACTGAACTAGTTCGGTAATATTAATAAAAAAAATTGCAATGAGATTATTTACCTGGTGCACCAGTTGTCGCCGCTGACCTAGTTGCATTGTCACGATGTCTGGTCTCATCCAGTGACGGGGCATCGCCTCCAAAAACAGATAATATTAAATTTTAATTATCAGTTTTTAAATATCATTGAACTAGTTCGGAAATATTAATAAAAAAAATTGCAATGAGATTATTTACCTGGTGCACCAGTTGTCGCCGTTGGGACTGTTGCCCTGTCTTCCTCTCTGGTGGTAAGATCCCCAAGGGAAACATTCTCTGTCATTTAAACAAAAAACGTTATAAGGACAACCATCAAGGTATAATTAGAAAAAATTATAAGTGGAAATTAATTACCGTCACGGCCCTCACTAATAGTAGCATTGTCGGCCTGGTCCCCACTACAATGATCAGGTTGCACGTGAGGATCATCTACATCTGGCTCTAAAACTGGGTTATTTGCCTCGTCGGTAGTGCTGCTCCCCTGATTTAAACAAAGTTGTTAGACATTAAATTTATGGACTAAAACAAACATATTGAAAGGTTAATGTTTTACCTTATCAGGCATTCTGGATCTTGGGACCTGCCCCAAGCTTCTGCAACGTTCAACTACGGCTTGATAGCCGAAATGGAAAGCAATAGTTTTATCTTCCTCTGTAGTTTCTGTTCCGAAGTCATCACCCTACATTACATATGATTGTGTATTTTTAATCATATTTGATAGGATTACAAAAACGTTGGAAGGCGATACAATTAATTATAAGATGTTTAGCTACTTAATTACAATTCTTGCGGCTAATTTCAAATAGCCGCCCTGGCCTAGCTTGTGATGGCCCTTTTTTTCAATCCTAGCTTTGGTTGCCTTCGAGGTGTCAGGCAACCTATCATCAAAATATTGAAGTCAGATATGACGTAGCACACTTTTATTTTAGACATAGAGAAAATTAAAGTTGTAATTTACCTTGCGGGTCCAGTTGGCATTTTTCCTTCTTTCTTTGCCCTTTTCTCTTTTCCGTCATGGATGAGTGCTCTCCACTCACTCTCTGGAACTGTGATAGGACGCTCATATCTAGGGTTAAATTGCAATTGCGTCCTATAGGTGTCCCTAGTATATTTCAAATATTTGCCGGCTACCCGAGCCACCACTGTTCTGTCAAATGTGCCGACCCCAAAAAGGGCTTCTAGATAATCTAGACGTTCTTTTTTCAGGTTGGAATTCTAGGAATTCCACCTTGTGCGTATGGTTGGGCCAAAAATTACCAACGCATGTCTCTATAGAAACCTGTAGAACTCATTGTTTCCTACACAGAAAAAAAGAAGATATTATCATTAATTTAAAAATAAAAATCATGATAAATATGTTTTAGATAAAGTACATGAAATAGTTAAAATATTAAAATTTACCTGGGAGTTGTACATGCTTTATAGGGACACCTTCATCGCTCACCAACAACGTGCCATTAATGGTCCCTGTGGAGCTGACACGTGTAGCTCCAGGAAACGCAATAATGTAGTTGGCCATATCAGCCTCATCATTGCCAACACATTCAGCGGTTGGCTGGGTGTCTGCTTGGGCATGGTGTGTTTCTTGGCTGGCACCTAAAGGAGTAGAAGGTGTACGAGAGGGTTGTTGGGCAATCTCTTGCCCTTGTGTCCCACTACCACCAACACCGGGTTCAACAAATTCCAGAAAACGCTACATACAAAAGAACTTTTTGTTAGTTTAGTCAATGTAAAAATTAAAAATCAAACTATCACAATTCATCTCATGCAGAACAAAAAAAATATCCTTTTGACTTTTTATTATTACCTGATATGTTTCTAGCTGGCTCATAAGTTGTTTTATCCTCTCTTATGTTTCAGGTGTTTGAGGCGCGTCTATCAAAGTATTAAATTCCGACCTTGCATCTCGTGCCTTTTTTCACAACAAGAACACTGGAGATAGGGATGAAGAAAGCTCTTCCTCAAAGAGGGAATCATCAGGCGTACCATGGCTAGGTGTCTGCATATTTGAACAAAATTAATATTATTTCAATTATGTAAATAACTAAAATACCTGAAGATAGAGAAATGCTGGCACTTTACATGTTCTTCCGTTGGCCTCTTTCCGCAATCATCCCGTCTCGGGGTTGTTCCTGCACTGCTCTGATCAGTCTGCCACATTGCAATAAAATTATAAATGTAAAAACATGAAAACAATATCTAACTTGAAAACACAAAATGAAAAATGAAATAATTTCTAATAAGACACCGGAAGACAGAGTTAGAGTTTCAAATATGCCTTGCATTGAATTCAGTCCTGGAAACATGTCATTGCACATTAAGGCACCCAAACAAGAGACAAGTTGACAATGAAGACCTTATTGAATATATTGTTGGAGAAACTTCTAGTAAACTTGTTGTGAATACCTTGAGGAAATTTTTGGAGAAACATTGTTGAAGCTGATGGCATAGCATTGTTGGAGACGATCTTGAAGGGCCTTGAAGTGAAGATTTTGGAGCAACTATTGAAAAATCCTTAGAGCATTTAAGTAAGGCACTTTCTATCTTCCATCACCTTTTTCCTTTCAATATCCTTTAAACGATTTTGTTGATATTTAATGTTTTAAATCACGTTATAATTCCCTGATTATATGTGTTTGGGGACTTTCCCTTTGAAATTACCCAAAAATACCCTGGCAATTTTATCTTCAGGATGCATGTCTAACCCTATTGTTCAATATTTTGATTGATAGTAGTAAAAATAGAGAGTAAGGGGGCTCTTGACTTGGTTTGGTTGGGCCATTAGATCCCTAACATCTACTAGGGAGAACCCCCCTTGAGTTGGAGGAGAGCTAGCCCAAAGTGAAAAGAGGTTGGTGAGGTGACAATGGGGCTGTTGAATTACACATGGTATCACACTTTAGCTTTAGGACTTTATCTTGAGAAGTGCGAGATTTTGCTATATCAATTCTCAAATTGTTTACAACACTATTGTTAAGAACTAATAAGAAGTGATGTTGAGGGGTTTTTGGGTATAAGAAAAAATACCATTTAAAAACTAGGGTTCTCAGTCCTTGGAATTCCTTCACCTGGGCCTAGGGGCAGACTAGAATAATTTCACACTAAACCATGCAAACTTAAAAGTAATTTGACAGATCCATAAAGTAATAATAATCATAATTCCTAATTTCCTATTGTACGATATGATGCAAATTATTCAAACATGAAGCAATGAAGACATGAAATGTCTGAATTTCAAGATTGATGAACCAATACAAGAAGTTAGAAACTACAACTTTGATTCAATACTTTGTTTCCTAACTCCAGGAAGGAATCTAGTTTGTAGTACAGAACATGCATCGTGTATTATCAATTCTTAATTGACAACAACTAAAGGTCATCTACCTCATCAATTCCTTCCCATTTTGTGTTTTTATGTTATATGCCTTATAAAAGTGTCAAATTTCTCTCAAAGTAAGCAACCACTGAATAAAATAAAAAATAGTTGAGATATGATTGAGAAATGGTCATTTATTTCTTGAAAGGATCTTCACAATTGCTTTGGTTGTTTTTCATCTCAAGAAACAAGAAATGACCTAAGAAAATATCGTGATGTAATATAAGAAACAACACGGTGCAATGGCCATTTTCAAAGCTAAATGATGTCCATTGAGGACATGGCCTTTATTTGGTTCCTGTTTCATAGGAGTTTTGGGTAGAAATGGAACTTTTTTGTACCATGCAATGCTTGTTTTCATTTAAATGTAGGGTTTTTAAAGCAGGGAGAAATAATGGGTGCCAAATTAATAAGCGTTTCTTTGGGAAAAATTTAAATCTTGTATTGGGTGATGAAGATAATAGAGGGTATTGAATCTTGATTCTTGACATCTAGAGAGAACCCTACAGCCTAACACAATCCAATGGAATTGACCAAAAAAACCAAAATAGAGTCAACCCTACTATAGGAGGAAGGGCATGCAGTAAGAACTTACCATTTTGCAAGAGCTGAGGGCGAATGTTGTTCTGCAAGAGCTGAGGGCGAATGCTGAGGGCAAAGGCTGTTCTGCAAGAGCTGAGGGCGAATGCAGGGCGAATGCTGTTCTGAAAGAGCTGAGGGCGAATCCAGGGCGAATGCTGTTCTGCAAGAGCTTAGGGCGAATGCTGAGGGCGAATGCTGTTCTGCAAGAGCTCAGGGCGAATGCTGAAGGCGAATGCTGTTCTGCAAGAGCTGAGGGCGAATGCTGAGGGCGAATGGTGTTCTGCAAGAGCGGAGGGCGAATGCGCGTGTGACATCAGACGTTAATGTAGCACACATGTACATTTGAACACTAATAGATTTTTGTAGTTGAAATGCAATGCTTGTTTTCATTTAAATGTAGGGTTTTTAAAGCAGGGAGAAATAATGGCTGCCAAATTAATAAGCGTTTCTTTGGGAAAAATTTAAATATTGTATTGGGTGATGAAGATAATAGAGGGTATTGAATCTTGACTCTTGACATCTATAGATAACCCTACAGCCTAACACAATCCAATGGAATTGACCAAAAAAACCCAAATAGAGTCAACCCTACTATAGGAGGAAGGGCCTGCAGTAAGAACTTACCATTTTGCAAGAGCTGAGGGCGAACGCTGAGGGAGAATGCTGAGGAAAAATGTTGTTCTGCAAGAGCTCAGGGCGAATGCTGAGGGCGAATGTTGTTCTGCAAGAGCGGAGGGTGAATGCGCGCGTGATATCAGACGTTAATGTAGCTATTGCTACGGATACGAAACAATAAAATCATTTTTATGTAGCGTGCATATAAGTTTCAAATTTTTATGTAGGGCGCATATAAGTTTCATATTTTTATGTAGCGCGCATATAAGTGTCGTTATACCGACGGCGGAACAAGCGTTGCTATTTCGACGGGTGCCTCCAAACGTCACAATGGTGACACCTAGACATTGTGTCGCACTTGCGACGTTTGGAGTCGTCTCAATAGCGATGCTTTGGGCCATGGTGTCGCAATTGCGACGTCTTCCTCCAAACATCGCAATTGCGACACTTTTCTAAGTGTCGGTATTGCGACACTGTTCTATAAATGTCGGTATAGCAACGGTTTAGGGCGGGATGGAAAAAATTTGGGGAAATTTCCGACATTTGGTCAAAAGCGTCGAAACCAAGTGTCGGAATTTGCGCCAAATGTAGTAGTGTAATTACCCTTTTTGTGACTGATATTTCTTTTAAGAGGATGAAACAAGGGTAAAATAATGATCACAAGCTTGTAATTAGGGTTTTATTAGGGTTACACTTCAATTCATTTAATGATTACCAAATGGCTTAAAAAAAGGTAAAAATTTGTACTTGCTGCTTTGAGGGCTATTTGGAAGACTATGGAAAAATTTGGAGAAGATTAGAACTTGCTTGAGTTTCATAGATCACTCCATAACCTTCTCTAGCTAGGCACGCAGTGCCTCTGCAAACATGTAGCGTCGAGCTCCAGGCGTGTAGTTCCAGTGCAAATTATGCTGAATATTTCAGGCAAGGGCACAGTGCTAAGTTCCAGGCGTGCAACACCGGTGCAAACACGCAGTGCCAAGTGCTGAACGTGCAGCGCTAGGAAACTTAGTCCAAATTTTCTTAAAAACTCACAAGTTTCTTCTCTATTGAATGCTTCTTACACTTCGAAAGGCAACAATGACTGATTTGGAATGTAAAATGGGCTTTTATAGGCATGTGGGATTTGATTTAACTTGAAAAACCCACTTTCTAATGTTTTGAAGTCTTCTTCCTTTTATCAGTGATACTCTGTGACACTTTTTTCTTGCAGGTTGTTGAAGTCATGGAGTTGGCTTTTATTTTTCTCACTGAGGCTTGTCATAATGGCTTTGGCAGCTTTTGGATTTCACTTATTACATATAGTAGCATAAAATTACATTAGAAAAATAAAATAAATTACATAAGTGACTTTTTATCAAAATGACATTTTGATAAAAAGTCCTGAAACTAAAAATACAATCTTTAAAACATAATGAAATCATCATGATGATCTTGTTTCAATCCCTCTCATACTTGTGTGTTGACTTCATTGGAATGATAGAAATACCGTGAAAAATGCAAAACCCTAATGACCTAGTGAAAATACTTTTTTGACCTAATTTTGAATGAGATTTTGACTCAAAAACTTTCAAGTGAAAAAAGAGAATTTCATAGGTGGTTTTATGCTCAAAGGGACATGGAAATGAGTTAGCAATATGAATCTTGGAGGGAGAAAAAGTTTATTTGACAATGACAACCATCAGCGGAGCAAATTTATTTCATGACCTAACGGAATGATAAAAAATTTATTTGATATGATACTCCTAAGATGCACATGAAAATGTGTTTGATCCCTGGTGGAAGTATGAAAATATTGACACTAACAGAGAATATATATCCAAGGAGCTAATTTCATTCTCGAGCCAAGAATTAAGAGGGGGCTAATGATTCCATACTATCCTGAAAAAAATGGTGTTGTAGAAAGAAATAATAGATCCACTGAAGAAAGAGTAAAATAATTTCTTCATGATCAGGATCTTCCAAAGTTACTATGGGGAGAAGCAACTAAAACTGCAGTATCTATTCAAAATAGATGTCCTCACAGATAACTTGATAATAAAACACCAGAAGAGGTATTCACTGGAAAGGATCCATCTGTAGATCATCTTCGAATCTTTGGGTGTCCTGTATATATCCATATATCAAATGGGAAAAGAAAGAAGTTGGATCCCTCCAGAATGAAGGGAATTTTTTTTTGATATAGAAACTCATAAAAAGCATATAGGATCTACATGAAGAATGGTAATCGTATAGAAGTTATTCGTGTTGTCTTATTTGATGAAAGAATAACTTTTAAAAAATCAAGAGATCTCCCCATAGACTCTGATAATGAATAACTTCCAACCATGAAGAAGAAGGTACTAGCGATATTTTTCAACCAATGATTATTCTTGAAACAAGAAAAAGACCTAACTGAATGAAAACCGCAATACTTGATGCATAAGGTCATGGAGCAGCCAAAGGGACATTTAGAGAAATTAAGAGACCCAAAAGATATTCTGGGTATGATGCATACATGAAAAAACTAATAGAAGTAGAACCATCTACTTTCAAAGAGTCCATACAAATCTCTAAATGGAAGAATGCCATGAATGAATAATACCAAACTATCATGAAAAATGGAGTATGCGAGATCGTACCTAGGCCCGAAGACCAATTTGTGGTTACTTCCAAGTGGATCTATAAGATCAAACATGCTATTGATGGAAGTATAGATAAATATAAAGCAATATTTGTAGCCAGAGGTTTCTCTCAACTTGAAGGCATTGATTATGAAGATACATTTTCTCCTACAGAAATATACACAACAATTCGATCACTGGTCAACTTGGTTGCATCAAAGGAATGGAACATCCATCAAATGGATGTCAAAACTGTGTTTCTGAATGGAACCATAGATGAAGAAATCTACATAGAACAAACCTTGGGTTTTAAAGTCAAGTATAGGGATACATATGTATGCATATTAAAGAAAGCATTATATGGTCTCAAACAAGCTCCAAGGGCATGGTATGTTAGGATGGATGCATATCTTCAAATATTGGGCTTCAAGAAAATTTTTGTCAATGAAAATCTATATATTAAGGAAGAAAAGGGTGAACTAGTGATTATCCTTCTATATGTAGATGGTCTTCTCCTTACTGGTGCATACAGATGTATTAAAGAAACCAAGAAACACCTAGCAACTGAGTTTGATATGAAGGATATTGGACTAATGCATTACTATTTGGGACTAGATGACTTGAAAGGACCTAATGAAATTTATTTGAGTCAAGGAAAGTATGTGATGAAAATGTTGAAGATGTTTGATATGATGGACTAAAAACCTATGTCCACCCCAATGATCACAAACCTGAAAATACTTAGGAGTTTTGAATCAAGTCTAGTGGATCCTTCCATATATAGACAATTAATTGGCTCATTGATGTACTTGCTAAATATTCGACTAGAAATGTGCTTTGCAGTAAATGTTCTCAGTCAATTCCAAGTGGAGCCAAGGCAATATCATTAGATAGTAGCAAAACATATTTTGAGATATCTTCAAGGAACCATCAAATACTTTCTAAAATATGAGAGAAGGAATGATGTCCAACTAAATGGATTTAATGATTCTAATTGGGGAGGTAGTGAACAAGATGGAAGAACCACTATAAGTGGATGCTTTAGTTTGGGATCCTCTATGATCTCATGGATAAGAAGAAAGAAATAAATTGTTGCTTTGAGTAGTGTTGAAGCTGAATATGTTGCAACCTGTGAAGTGAGAAAAGAAGTGGCCTGGTTGAGGAAATTGTTACCCGAGTTATTCAAAGGACCGATGGACCCTACTGTGATGCCGTGTGATAAAAACAGTTGTATACGTTTGTATGAAGATCCAGTATTTCATGGAAATACAAAGCACATTAACAATACTTATAACTATGTATGAGATCTAGTACAAAATGGAGTGCTACAGCTTCAGTATGTTCCTACTGATGAACATGTAGCTGATATATTGACAAAATCACTTCCAAACAAGAACCTTGTGTACTTAAGAGAAAATATTGGTTTGGTGGATATGTCCTCCCTATGTGAGAGGGAGATAGAAACTCATTATTTTCTTCACTGGAAGAAAGAAAGGAGGATTTGGTAACCATCTGGCATCTGATACTCTTTGAGAATGTGGTAGGGAATTCAAGAAAAGAGTAGTTGTGGACTGGTATTATTTGAGGATTATCTACCCAAGATAATAATAGTCCAATGAGTTCATACTCGGTGAACACCTGGGTGGATTATGTACCTTGGAGAGACAATGACGATGGTGTTTATAAGTCATTGGTTTCGCCATCATTGTAGCCCATTGTCTAGTTGAGAGATGGGATTGTAATTAAATACATTGCACTATGAAAATTCTAGTTGATATGATGCTATAATAAATGTGTTACAAATCTAACTCTTCTTATGAGATCTCTTCAGATTGAGAATGACTAAGTACCATTATGAATACCTCTCTAGTTAAGAGGGAGTGTTGAAAAGTGTAACTAGGTTAGGTATTCATAATGACTTGTAATTATATTTTAATGTAAATGAAAAAAATATATATATGTATTTTCTTTCTTCATGGGTTTCATGAGAAATAATTTTTCATAGGTTAAAAGACTACTTCTTGATGTCTTTATGTTGTGTCATTAGGTCATAAAAATAATTAAGTCATGTATATGAAGTCATACTCCAAAGGTATTGTCATTTTTTTCTTGATGTCAACCTGAAATCAAATTATATATCTCCTCCTTGAAGTCGGCTGACCTCCTGCCTCATGTCGGCTTGAAGAAAAGGTGTGAGCACTATAAATATAGTGTGGCATCGTGCTATGTTGGACAATAACGAGGTGCGTATCATATATATAGTGTGGATCTCATATATACAATGAAGATCACATATTAGAAGTGTGAATCATATATTGTAAGTGTGGATCACATGATATAAAGACAGACCACTTAGTACAGTGCGGATGTGGATTACACATTATAGTGAGGTTTATATATAAAAATCACAACATATACAATGAATATTATATATATACTTAGATAAAAGTGCATACTATACATATCTGTCTTCGGGAGTATTATTATTTTGGGTTATTCTGTTTATTTCTTGAAGAAAAAAACAAAATTATGTTGGAGGAAAAACAAAGACCGAGTTTCTCTATAGGGTCAAGTGTTGAGCAGTAAATAATAAGAGGAACGAGAACGCTTAGGAGATCAAGAATTAGTGACAATTGTCTTGGAGGAAGACTAATGATAAGTATATTTGTTAAGGGTCTTGGTCTTCATCAATTAAAATATCTATAAGAAGATATTTTGCGGGTTTTCCCCTCAAGAGGAGGGGTTTTGGCCCTAGATTACAACCTACATACTGTGTCACTGTTTTCATTTATTTGATAGTTTTTTGATGTATTTCTTATCATAATAAAAATAATGAAAGATAAAAAGGATAAATCATAACACAAGAAGTTATCAAGAAGGGAATTCATATTAATAATTTCCCTACTGAATTCTCAACAACAATGTCATTACAACTTAATGAAAACACAGGCTCGGTAATTTCCATGTTTCAGTGATACCACAGAAAGAGACTATAATGATCTTGGTACTATCTCAGTCATATATTCTCAATGATATGATGATCTCAGCCTTGGTGAAGGTCTCAGTGCTAAAGCAGAGAAATACAGTCCAGACAAAGGATAGATATTAGCTATATTTTGGTCATATAATGGAGTCCACTATTCGGTGTAGTGGTATCACAGTTTGGTGTAGTGCTATGGCAATGCAGAGAAGATGAGGATATATCAGTGTCATAATGATGTCTTGGTGCTAAGAAGGTAAAATCAAAGAGGATACAATAAGAATAAAAGAGTAGAGGACAATCAAGAGAACTAGTGTATTCGTCTTGGAGTGGATAATAGGTCAAGGGTCTTGGTCTTGGTATTTGTCAATTGGAATATCTATAAGAATAATTTGTACGGGTTTTCCTCTCAAAGAGTGAGAGGTTTTTTCCCTAGCTCATAATCTATGTGATGTGTCTCTTTTCTATTTTATGTTCATGCACTGGTTACTGTTTGATGAAGAATAACACTAATAAATTAAAAATAAGAAGATACTTAACTAAAGAAGTAAAAATCATTCACAAGAATTCACTAATCTAAAATAAATCACCTAATGATAATGTGTTATATTTCTCAACATAAATGGTCTCAATTGTGCTTAGACTTAGGATTGTGACAATTTTTTGAAAGCCCTATAATTGTAGTGTTCAAGAAGGAATGTGGACTTACCATTGCTTAACCCTAATTAAAAAATCTTCCAACTACTATAGATTCTTGAAGGATTCCGCATAGGGAAGGGAATGATGAATCAAATGTAAGGAAGAGCCACCAAGAATCGCCCAGGTCAGTGTTCAAGAATCAAATGTATGTAGGAGCCACCGAGAAAAACTTAAGCGAAAACTAAATAGAATGGAAGAAGGAGTGACTGAGAAAACCTCGGGTCTACATGAATCTAATGCAGGGAGGAGCCACCAAGAAACACTCAAGGGAATTTCAAACTGAATGTAGGGATAGGAGCCACCAAGAGACCCTTACATTTGTTGCAAGAAAGGAATGCAGGGAGCAGAGTCACCGAGAAACCTTGAGTTCTGCTACAAGAATCGAATGTGGGGAGTGGAGCCATTGAGAAACCCTCGAATATGCTGCAAGAATTGAATGTATAAGGAAGCGTAACTATCGAGAAAACTTATAGTCTATGTGAAAACCATATGCAATGACATGCAAAAAAAATATAAGGGACTAGATCCACCGAGAAAAATCATAGTCTATGTGAAAACCATATGCAATGACATGCCAAAAACATATATAGGAGCTATGAATTAATAATAATAATTTAATAATATAATAATTAATATAATATGGTTTTGATTTAATAATATAATAACTAATATAAAAGGGTTTTGATCTAATAATATAATAATTAATATAATATGTTTTTTATTTAATAATATAATTTACAATGTAATTGTTGATTTCAAAAAAATAAAATATTATAAAAAAATAAAATCAATAACAATGTGGTAGAAAATAGTGATTAATTTTATTATAATTAATAATCAATTTACACTAGTGCTTTAATTTTTTTTTTAAATCATGTAATTTGAATTAGTAGAGGTAGACTTTAGTTTAAATTTTATCAATTGTTATAGGATGTCTTAAATCACTATCATTAATACACATTTAATCCATATTTCGGTGAGTAGAAGAGCATCTTGAAACAAATAATGTTAATTCATGTTAATAGAAGGTGTTAGTTAACCATAGACATCCATGACTCATAATACGATAATATTCATGTATTTTCTTGTGATTTGATCTGTCAATCTTTACATTGGCTTGAAAAGATCAACATAGTAGCCCTCAAACATATCTTGCAGTAGAGCCCTACAATGCATTTTCCAATCATCCTAAAACTCCTTGAAATTCCCCTAGATGAGCACTTCCCATTCAATAACAAGGTTGGTTTCCCACGGGGCATAGAACAGACTGCGATGGGGTGTATTTTTAAGTCACTTCGTGATGTGAAGGTCATCGATTCGAAATTCCATAGGAAAAAATACAATCATGTTAAGGGATGGTGCGGCCCAAGCCGAGTGTGATCCATGGGTGATTTTGATGGCTTCGATGCCCCTAGGTCGTAGTTTCTCAAGCCACAAGTCAAGCCTGATGTAATATGCAGAGAAATTAGACCACTTGACAAATAAAAAGGTTGGTTGGTGGAAAATATATGAAGCTTCCAACACTTTCTTATGACTTTTGCCTTTGGTTGACTGTGAACGTCATAGATAAACTCTACTATCTATGTTGTATGTGAAATATTTATATGCAAAATCCTTTATAATTTACATAAATTACAATTTCTCAATAATAATATTCATTAAGTTCCAACAACATGTTAAGCCCAACAAACTAAGTAAGACATAAAATGAGAGAGAGATCATGGTTCCTCCAGAGAAGTTGTAAAATGGACCTGAGAACAAGTTACAAATTGGACCTCAGAGAAATATGAATATAAAAAAAAAACATTAAAAGAACATACATAGTACTGAACATGGTGCCTCCAAGCAAGAGTATTCACATGTAGAAAAACCAAATAAGAGATGTTGTGTCCACACGAAATGAAAATATGCAAAAGAAAAAAAGAAATTGAATGAGAAATTGATGTTTAAAGGGAGATTGAGCGTATGTTAGCCCGGAAAGCTCCATAACACAGTTTGGCACCCATCATGGCACTAGCCATCACAATTTTATGATAGGGATACATGATCTAGGCATTATGACAATGGTGACATTGCAGTGGACTAGAGTGTTAGAGTTATGTTAATGGTAGCGTTATCATTATGAAAATGACATTTTACATAGATTGCATTACGTAATTTAGTGTAGCTACAAGTCTGATCCCTTGCAAATTCATATGATGCCAAAGTTGTGTATCTAGTGTCTATTTTGCATGGATGCTAGACCTGAGATAGAGTGATTTCAGAGTCTAGACCTTTTACATTATAAAGAAGCTACAATTCCAAGCCTATTACATGTGAAATGCATTACAGTGTCAGACCTAGGAGCAATTAGAATATACCAAAGAAGAGGATGCTAAAGGATGTTAAAAGAACCAAGTTAGAGGATACTAGACCAAGAAGAATTTCAAAATAATGACGTTTCGTTATTATTCTCTCCAAAAAAAACATATGCAAGATTGGAGAAGAAAGGAATGTTTGTCTGAGATAAAGATCACAGAGTTGCAATGACAAGTTACTCAGCTCAGAAATGAAATTTAACTAGTGATACATAAACATGTCATTGAGAATATTGGATGGCTTAATGACTGCAATAGAAACACAAGAGATTCTTCATCTTCAAATTCAATAAGGAGCTCAATACAACTTATAAGCAATACAAACCTGGAGAGTTTGAATCATTGTGAGGCTAAGAATACTAGGAGAAAGATCGAAGACAAGTGCTCAAATTCAAAGGTCTTGTGACACATTTAAAAGATTTTAAAATCATAAGGTTATATGCAATTATGTGAAGGTGATCAAGTTACTACTTAAAAATACCTTTGTGGACTAGAGCTAGTCCTAATAGGCAACAAGGAAACTAGTTTTAATAAGGACTAGGACTGAATTGTATAGATGCATTGTAGTCCCATTTGGAAGGTCTGATCTAGCTCAGTCACCCTAAAGGACCACAATTATCTTAAAAAATTATGATATTTATACAAGTCTTTCCAAATAGAAACCTCTCACTCCATCGAGTTGTGACACTTTGAAGGAAGATCAATTTCACATCCTTTTGGGACTATTCGAATCCCTAAATGGACAAACTTGCAATAGAACACTACATATATCTCAAGGGACTAGACCTATTTTTAAAGGTAGCAAAAGGAGAAATTATATATAAATGTTGAGAAACTACAGAACTCTAACCTGAACTCAAGAAGAGGTTCAATCTATCACCTTGAGTAGATCTTCTTGACTTAGCACCTTGGAAGATTCTATTACAAACATTATTATAGGAAGTATAAATCTTGTGAAATAATATATCATTATCATTAGAAGGGAAATAATAGTGCATCGTAAGTCTTTTTTGAAAGGAATCTTATGGATATATTGAAGGGACAAGTGCACAGATATAGTTCTATGTGCTAGTTATAACAAACACCTAGGAGAGGATTTATGTTGACTTGAACAAAATACCTTATAGGATTTTTCTATAATGATATATTGACCCCAAGCTAATGGGCCTAGCTTGAGGAGCCTTGTTACTAGATATTTTGATTTGACTTAAGGAGACCGATAGAGCTTGTAGGTAATAGCTCAAAGCCTTACCTTAGAGATTTTCCTATCAAAACAAATTGCCATTGGATCAAGACTAACAAGCCTCATGACTTGCCATACGAGAAGGAAGGACAATTAGCATAAATAATCCTGTGACTAGTAAATAGTAATAAATAATTTCGTCTCCTTAAAATTTATATATGTTATAATTTTTTTCATTTGATTGTCAAATTCTTTTTGTGAGTCATATTTGAGTCTCAAAACCCTTGTACCACCCTCCTCCCACATTTACCCAAGTTAACCAGTCCCTTGGGGTGAACATGTGATGAGTGGCTACTATGATGTGATTCAACCTCCTAGGTCACCTTAAGGAAGTGGAACTGACAATTCACAACCAATTGATCATAAACACAACAAACAAAACCTCTAGGCACTACCCCACCTTTCCAGGTGACCAACCCTTGAGGAAACTCAACAATTCAAGCTCCTAGAGCCCTAGCCTCTCCCTTTCCAAGCCGTCCAAGTGACTATGGATCTCAGTTGCTCCCATGAACATGCCTGAGTTCAATTGTAGCCTTTTTCTGCCAGTTCTATGCCAACGACTGTGATATTTAAGGCTGAATTCTAGGGCTAGGACCCAATCACTGCCCAAAACTTCATGAAATTTACATAAACGAAATTAAACATAGAGACAATGATGTCAATGAAAATTATTGAACAAATGCTTGACTGCACCCCTACTAGGCATGACAGAAATTTCTTCAAACATGTCAGAAAGATGCATTCTATAGGTCATAATAACATATTTGAGCATAAAGGTATTATACTTATATGAGAAATGCTAAGAAGCACTTATGCCTTATATCATTAGCTTCATTACCATCCATTAGGTCATATATTCATTTCTCATTCAGTTACAAATCAAAACGTGATGAGAACCATACATTTTCACTGTTATAAAACATATTCATGACTAGCATATAAATAGCATAAATAATGAGGATACAACAACCATAAATGCCACATATAATCAAATCCATTTACAATTAAGATACAAAGGAAATAACATGTTATTAATGAATGAAAAATCCAACCCGGTATGGGACTACCATGTTCCCCAAGACCATAGATTGGTTGAGCCAAATCTCTCTTCATCCAATCACGCCCATGCCATATTCAGAGCATGAATGTGGAACCCAAACCAAAAGGACCAACCAGGGCTTCCCAAGGCTAAACCACCTCACCATCATAAATATAAATTGACTTTACTACAATCCTCACCAGATCAATAGGCCATAAAAAAGCATGGATTACACCATATTTCTCCACCTACAACATGAGGAGTTTTCATGTATCCTAGTCTCTAGGCTTTACCGCAATCCACAGTATGATCTAGGGATCAATAGGTCGTAATCAAGAAACCACCCTACAATATTTACCATATATCTCGCCACTCACTGACAAATATTTCTAAGTCTGATCAAGGGAAACCACCTCTAAGCCTTGCCATATATCGCTTCATTCACCGGTCGAGGATTCGTAGGCCCACCAAGGCACACAATACATGGCTTTACCGCAACCCACGGTTCGGTTCAGGGGTTACTAGGCCAGTGGCTTAACTATAATACATAGTGTGGTTCAGGGATTTCTAGGCCATGTGTTCTTTCATTCATAGATCCACCTCACTCAATTTCAAATCCATCCGGAAATCCAGCTCAACCCAAACATGAGAACCCCATCACTCCATGACTATCTAGAAATGGCAAGCCAAGGATGAAGAACACTATCACACTTGGAAAAAACCCTTGCTAATGACAACCAGAGAACTAATAACACACATGCATAACCATGCATCAAATATATAAGGATATCACAAATTCAAATCGATACCTTCAAGTAAACCCATTATCGCTGCTTGATATCGCCCTTGGTTTATCTTTCCTTCCTCTTTTCCTTCTTTTCCTTTCTTGATCCAATGCTAAAGTGCTCCATGAAAACTATAAGTTTCCAAGGTTGTGAGAGAGAGAATAGAGAGAGAAATCTAAAATTGAACTAACAAAAAGGTACCAACTAATCCTCAAAAGAATTTTTATCAATTAGGCCTCTATTTTCTTCATTTTCCATTATTTTCCTTCATTTTCCTCCTCACATGCATTATGTGACCTTTCACCTCCTTTTCTCCTAATTTCCATTATTTTCATAAATAAATTGCCAAAAATTATATTTTGTCTTTCCAAGTGTCTTTTCTATTGCCTTTTCCAATTTCCTTAGCCATAATAAACAAAATGAACACCCACACTAGGATGTTTTGCCCAAAATTTAGCTCGGAAAAAGTGTCCCATAATCATGGTTATTATTTTTCCTTTATTAAATTTTATCACATGGAATTTTCACTAGGGTTGTTTTAGAACCCTCCCCTTTGGGGGAACACCATCCTTGGTGTTCAATGAAACCTATAACCAACAAGAATGTTGAAAGAAAAACATACTACACATGGAAATTTATAACTTAGCTCATTGCAGTATTTACAATGATCAAATTTCTAAGAAGAAAACAACATGACAACCATAATGATATGACACCCATACCGCTTATTGGAGCTTTATAACACAGCTCATGGTAGTATTTACATTCATATATGTTGGAGTAATCACCGCATCTCTATGGAATCCATAATTCCCACCCTGGAGATCCTAGTTTCTGGTTTGGAATTTTACCAACGCCTGTCGGTTTTGGTGTAACGGAAAACCTCTACATGGTATCAAAGCCAATTTGAGGGTCGCATCCGTTGTTGATCCAAATCCAAAGCCGGTTTGACTGCATTCGACTTTCTTTTTCCAGATCTACTATTTATGACCACTTTCAGGCCGAGAGGACTACTCTGTTGTGTCCAGAGCACCTGTTACAATGACGAACCCCTTTCGTTTCATGCGAAAAGGTTTCCGGTTGCCAAAATTATGTCATTTTAGATATGGAGGTATCTTTTTTGCAATTATATTTATTAATCCTTCTGTTTATTTCAGTTCCCTCTGTTCATTTTGGTTTATAGTTTTTTTTATTGCCGGATATATACCCTCTTTTGTGTGTGTGCTCTTTTCTTTGCGTTGTATGCGATCTCGGCAAATCAGAAATAGGAAAACGAGATTTTTTTCTGCTACATATGCTCTTTCCTCGCGCCTTTTTGTGATCTCAGGAAATAAGAAATAGTGAAAAAAAAGATAGCTACTAGTAAGACTAACCAGAAATATAACGTTCTTCCGTAAGGCTTGCATTTTGTTTTTTTTGTGCATAGATTTTTTGTTTTTTTTTGCAGGAAAAATTATGCAAATCGAAGAGGAAAAAAACAAAAAAAAACTCCTTCCTCCTTTCAAACAATTAAAGAATCCTCTTACTAGCTTACTTGGTGTAAAGTTATTTTATGAGAATAGAGGCCTTGGGTTCAAGTCTCTCTCTCAAGCTTCTTTTTGTAAAAAAAAATTTGTTAAGTTACTTTTTCTTATAAATCCCTTTGGCAAGTTGCCGGTTTTAAAGGTTTGTTCCTTTGTCTAAAAATAACCCTGTAAAAAAGTGACTCTCACTTATTTATAAGTGGGTCTATAAAAATAAGTTTTTCTTGGTAGTATTTTATTAAGTTTGGAAAAGGGGGGGGGGGGGGGGGGGTGTGGTTTAAAGTAGAACTTCATCATCAGCTTTCAACCCTTCACGTAACTATTCAGCATCTACAACACATATTTTCAAAAAGGCATAACTTCTTCATCCGGAAGCTATTTTCCGAGCCAATTTTTTTAACCAGCCTAACTTTCTGAGATCTTTCCATTGGAGCAATTAGTTTTAGCCTTTTTTAGCTTCATTTATTTTATAAAAAAATGGAAATTTCATGCTCGGTTATTCTTAACAAAAATTATTTCCAATGGCTATCCTACATGATAGGCTTACTTAGAAGTAAAGGGATTTATAAAATAGCCACAGGAAAAGAAACTAAACCTACCAATGGAGATAAAGCCGCTAAATGCGAAAATAAACAAGATCAAGCATGAGAGTTGATAGGAATTTCCATTTCTCAAGATCTTTGATTTCATATCCAAGAAATTAACACCCCTGATGCAGCTATGAAAAAGCTAAATATTTTTTTTTGGCATTCAAAATGAAATCAGGGCCCACCATCTTAAAACTGAGTTGCTTTCTTTGGACCCCAATAATTTCTCCTCTATTGAAGATTTTTTGTCCAAATTCAAGATCCTTATACTTCTTTTATAAAGTTGTAAGGTAAAAAATGAATATGGTAGCCTTATCTATTCCATTCTTGCTAAGCTTGTACCTGCATAATCTGTATTTGTTTCCACCTTCCATTCCACTAGAGAAGCCCTCATTTCTCAAGGAACAACCTACAAGTCCCCCTCTTTTGATGCCTTTTGCGATTCTTTGATAAGAGAACAAGAAAAAATCTTACACCTTGGTATTATTAATACTAGAAACTCTTCTAATAAAGCCTTAGCAGCCCAACAATAACCATATCAAAAGAATCCCAAGAAGCAGTATCCTAAAAAGAATGGTCTTAAACCAAACAAGGGTCTTAAGCAATTTCAGCCGAAAACTGAAAAAACAACTCACCAAACTGATAAGGCAAATAAAAACAAAGGGAAGAAAACATAAAGACATTGCAAATTTTTTAATCATGATGGCCATGTAGAGTCTAGATGTTTTAAGAAGATGGAAGTCTTGGAAGTAGCAATGAAGAAGCACCACATCAGTTTGGAGAACTCTTTAACTTCATCTTCAGGAATGACACTTTATAATTGTGGTTTTAAACATCAAGATCTGGTTATGCATTAAATGTATCTTCTTCTTCTCATTCTCATGAGTGGCTTATTGATTCTAGAGATTCTTACCACATGGCAAAAAATTAAGCCATGTTTTCTTCTTTAAAAGATTGTAACACCAAAAATATTTATGTTGGTGATGATATATCTCTTAGTGTCGTAGGATCTGGAACCATTCATCTAGATAATGGTCAGTTTGATGATGTATTATGTGTTCCTACCTTGTCCTGCAACCTTCTATCTGTTTATCAAATAACTCATTTAGGTGAAGGGAAAACAGTAGAATTCTCACCTCATGATGTTGTAATTAAGGACCTCAAAGATCCTAGACATATTTTAGCTGCTAGCATTGTTGATGATTCCACAAGGTTGTATAATTTTGACAAATTTGGGTCATCATGTCTTCCCTCCATTTTTGTTGCTCATAATGATGAAGTGAGCAAACTTTGGCATGAGCGATTTGGTCACTTAAACTATCGCTCTCTTCAAACTCTATGTAAATAAAATATGGTGACAAGTATTCTTATGGTATCTTGCCGAGATGGTGTTTGTTTTGGATGTGTACTCAAAAAACATCATCATGATAGTTTTGACAAATGTGCCTCTTGGCACGCTTCAGCCCCTTTGCAACTTGTGCACAATAATTTATATGGTCCACTTCCTGTTGTTTCTTTCTCTAGCTGCAAATACTTCTTAAATTTCATTGTAGATTTTTCCAGACACACTTGGTTATACTTCTTAAAACTCAAGAGCGAATTTTTTAACATGTTCTTGGCCTTTAAGGCCTTTGTTGAGAAACAATATGGACATCAAATTCTTAAGTTAAGATCAAACAATGGAGGAGAATATGTTAACAAAAAATTTATCAACTTTTTCACTAAGCATGGCATTCAATTACAACATACCATTCCATATACTCCACAAAAAAATGGTGTAGATGAAAGGAATAATCACACCTTAAAGGAAATGGATAATTGTATGCTTCAGTCTAAAGGACTTAGTCTTAATTTTTGGGCAGAAGCAATAAACTGTGAAAATTACATACTGAATCGCACTTCTACTAATATTTTAAGGAATATAACTCTAGAAGAAGCCTGGAGCTCAATCAAACCAGATGTAAGTCACTTTCATTTTTTTGGAAGTGAAGCTTGGACCCATATTCCAGATGTGAAACATCAAGCCTTAGAACCTAGGAGTGAAAAATGCATTTTTGTTGGATATTCTGAAGATGTCAAAGGATATATAATTCTTCAACCAAAATCTAAAAATATAATCATTAGAAGATATGTAAAATATGATGAAAATATATTTTCCTATGAGCCTAGTTCAGTGAGTGTGCCACCTTTGGTCCGTGAGCCTGATTCAGCATATGTGCCACCTCTCTCTATATCTTCTATTTTTGACAGCATTCCTTCTATTTCGGATGATGACAGCGAGGATGAAAATCCTCCTCCACCTCCTCAAGATATTCCTTTAGCTCCACAGCTTCCAATATGGGTCCTCTCTACTCGGGATGCAGCAAGTTCTCTTGCAGGTGACCCTACAGATCAACGTCGTACACGTTCTCAGTTCGAAATATCCTCTTCCTTATTGGCTCAAGTTCTAGAAAATCTTGTTCCAGACACCTTTGAAGAAGCTTCAGGTCATCCAGATTGGGATGAAGCCATGAATGAAGAATATCGTTCCTTATTGGAAAGCGATATTTTGGATCTTGTTCCTCTTCCAAAGGGAAGAAAACTTTTCAAATGCAAATGGGTTTACAAAAAAAAGTTTGGACGAGATGGAAAAGTGGATAGACATAAAGCTCATCTTGTTGCTAAAGGATTTTCACAAGTTGAAGGCATTGAATATACTGAAACCTTCTCCCATGTTGCCAAAATGAATTCTATATGCCTTGTTCTTTCCCTTGCTACCTCCTTTAAATGGGAAGTTCATCATATGTATGTTAAATCTGCCTTCTTACAAGGAGATTTACATGAAGAAATCTACATGGAACAACCCCCTGGATCTATCCAAAATGACTCTAGCCTTGTTTTTCACCTTAGGAAGTCTCTCTATGGTCTCAAACAAGCTCCCCGGTCTTGGTATGCCAAAATGGATAGATTTATCTTAGATAATGGCTTTTCTAGGTGTCATTCTAACAACATTGTCTACACCAAGAAAGTGGGTAAGTACTTCATCATCCTTGTCCTTTATGTTGATGATCTTATCCTTACTGGTAGTGATCCCAACCATATAAATTATGTGAAGTCTAGCCTCAAAAAGAAGTTTCAAATGACAGACATAGGACACTTGAATTATTTCCTTGGTCTTCAAGTCTTGCAATCCAAAGAAAGTATTACCCTTTCTTAGTCCGAGTATGCATGTGATTTTCTACGCCACTTTCACATGGAAGACTGTAAGCCAACCCCTTCTCCATTTTAGTCTGGAGTTAAGCTTTCAGTCACTTGTACTACCCATGAAGTTGATGCTACCTTATACCGTCAACTTGTTGGTAAACTTCTATATCTAACCCATACCCGTCCTGACCTTTCCTTTGTCATTGGTTTAGTTTCTCGGTTTATGCACCAACCTTATGAAAGTCACTGGAAATCATCTGAAAGAAAATTTTGATATATTCAAGGTACAATTCAGTTCGAGGCTCATTACAATGCAGGAGCATCTCCATTTTTTATTAGTTTCACTAATTCTGATTGGGCTGGTGACCAAATGATCGAAAGTCTACTACAGGATATGTATTCACTCTTGGTTCAGGACCTATCACATGGTCTTGTAAGAAAAAAAGTGCCATCTCTCTTTCTTTGGCAGAAACAAAGTGTCGTGGTGCAGTTGAAGCCAGCAAGGAAGCCATGTGGCTTCGTCAGATCCTGTCTGAATTTGGTCTTCATAAACAACATTCAACTACACTTTGGTGTGATAATCAAAGTGCCATTCAGCTATGCAAAGATCCAGTTCAGCATCAATGTATGAAACACATTGAGATTCATATACACTTCATCAGAAATCTCATTCATGATCGTGTTCTAGAAGTGCAGTATTGTTCAACCAATGATCAAGTTGCTGATATATTTACAAAGGCTCTCACAGAAGCGAAGTTTACCAAACTTCGATCTATGCTTGGAGTTCAGGAAATTTATCATTAAGGGGGGATAGGCTCTAATAGTCTCTAATGCCTCCTTCCTTTTCCTATTTTGTCACCTTTGTAAATCCTTCAATCCTATCCCAAGTTGTTCTTAAGGGGGGATGTTAGTATATTTCTACACATAGGAAATAGTCTCCTTTTGTGTCACCTTTGTAAATCCTTCAATCCTATCCCAATTTGTTCTTAAGGGGTGACGTTAGGATATTCCGACACATTAGAAATAGTTAAGTATAAATTTTTCTAGTGTAGAGTTAGGTAAAGTGTGTTTCTTTACTATGTACATTTGTAACTTATAATCTGACGGTCACGATATGTAGTGATATGACGGTTCACTCTCTCCTCAGTATTACCAACACTTGATTTGTGGCTTACCACCCTATTGGTCCATGATCTCTATTTAAAGAGCATGGAGGGTCATTTGTTCGATAACTGTTTATGAGAGAAGCGTATGTAAATTTTCCTTTTTATATTAATAAATTGCCTGAAGTGGTTGTGTTGGCTTAGGCCGTGGACTGTTTCCCTATTCGAGGGTTTTAGCCACGTCAAATACTGGTGTACTGATCTGTGATCTATTTGTGAGTGGTGACCTTTGGTGTTTTATCTAAGGAACTTACCCTGTAAATTCCTACAAGGCACTCATAACTGCAATGTGATTTACATGTATCTGCCTAATAAGAGCATATGCAACCTTGTTATCCTTTCCTTTGATGTACTTTATCTCAAAATTGAACTCATTGATCATGTCCAACCATCTATTTTCCTGGCATTTAGGTTTGGCTAGTCAAACAAGTATCTCAACCCAATGTGATCACTCATCAATACAAACCTCCTACCAAGAAGATAGTGCCTCCACATATTCAAAGCATGAATGATCACATCTAACTAAATATCATGTTTCATATATTTTTCTCGTGCTCATTTAATTTTCGTGACTCGTAACATACTACATGTCCTTCCTACATAAGGACTCCACCAAGCCCTCTCTTGCAAGAATATGTACACACTACAAACTCTATGTATGGGTCTACAAACTTTAATACTGGAGCATTTGTCAACAACCGCTTCAACTATTCAAAACTTGTTGCACATTCCTCTATCCATTAAAATTTCTTACCTTTCCTTTGTAGTGATGTAATAGGATATGCAATCTGGGAGAAGTTCTTGATGAACCTCCTATAGTATCCTGCTATCCCCATGAATGATCTTACCTCATCCACATTTCTAGGAGCTTGCCACTCCATAATAGCTCTTATCTTCTCTGGATCCACTATTATGCCTTCCTTGGAGACCACATGCTCCAAGTATTGTACCTCTATATGAAAGAAACTACATTTAATAGGCTTGATATACAACTAATTCTCGACTCTCAACAATCTCAACACTACTGCTAAATGCTTAGCATGTTCTTCCTCATTCTTAGAATATATCAACATATCATCAATGAATACAATAAAAAACTTGTCTAGATAAGGACACAACACACTATTCATCAAGCACATAAAGGTAACTAGAACATTAGTCAAACCAAATGGAACTAAAACAAACTCATAATGCCCATACCTGGTCCAAAAAGTTGTCTTATAAATTTCCTCTTCCTTGATGCGTACCTAATGATATTTGTATCTCAAATCAATATTTGATAAAATTGTTGCCCCCTTCAATAGATCGAATAAATCATTAATCATCGGTAATGGATATCTTTTCTTGATGGTCACCTTGTTAAAATTCCTATAATCGATGCATAACCTAAGGGTACCATCCTTATTCTTCATAAAACATATTGGTGCACCCCATGATGATACACTTGGCCTAATGTATCCCTTGTCAAGCATTTCCTTCAACTACAACTTTAGCTCTACTGATTATGGAGTGCTCATCCTGTATAATACCTTTGATGTTGGAGTTTCCAATGGTACCAACTAAATAGAGAATTCCACTTCTCTATGAGGTGGAAACTCTGAGATCTCTGGTGGAAACACATTCTTAAATTTCTGTAAGATCGAATACCTGCTCAATATGTATGCATCCTCTTCATCCTTACCTTTATCACTAGAAATGTGCATGCAAATAACACACCCCCTTTTCTGTGGCTGCCCTTTTCCCGCATACTTGTCACCATCCTAACTGATGTTGATTTCTTCTTACCTTGTAATATTTTATGCTCTCCATTGTCATCTAAGGACTCAATGTATTTTTCATAACAATATACCTTAGTCCTATGAAGATACAAATAGTCTATACCGAAAAGCATACTATATGATCCTAATGAAAATACATTCAAATGTGTTGATGTAGGCATACCATTCAACTCAAATGCATAATCTCTTAACCAATTATGAGCTCTCTTCTTTGTACCTATAGCCAACTGCACTAACCAAGATTCTTCATGCACTTATTTATTCAAGCCATAGTTATCCACCAAGTCAGGGTTAACATAACTATAATCAGATCCAAGGTCAATCAAAATAGAAATAACTTGATCATAAAGCTTAGCATCCATCTCAATGATAGATTCTTGATGACCTTCCTACCTATTATCCAGCATTGCATAAATATGAGTAATTCTCTACCCAACATCCCCAACAGTATGTCTCTCTTGTGCACTATATCTCTAAGGCCTACCATCCTGATTCTGTGGAAAATCCATTTTAAGATGTTCCTTACCACATGTCGAACACTCCAACCATATTTTACCATCACCTCTATTCTGCAGTTGTGACCCATGTCCCTCTCTAGTTGCATTGAAATTCTTATGGAGTGAAACATTCCCTTTCTCTTCTGCGTTTTGAGGCCTTGTTATTTTTGGTTACCATTTACCTTTACCTTTATCTTTATCCTTTCCTTTCCATCCTTGTTGAGATTCATTCTTATGCTTTGACTGCTCATAACAGTGCTTTAGTTTCCCATTAACTTCTTCAAGTGATCAAGGTTCATCATACTCAATCCAATCTTTAAATGCTAATTTTAATCCAATGAAAAATTTATGAAATTTGGCCTTTTCATATTTAAGATACGGTACATGCCTCAATATCTCCAAGAACTTGGTCATATACTCATCATTTTTCATCGATCCCATTTTAAGCTTATAGAATTCCTTGGATTTGTTATCGTAGCACCTTTCTGACAAGTACTTCTTTTTGAAGAGTCTTTTGAATTCATGCCAAATCAAATCCTGTGTCCTAATGTCTCTGACCCATTTTACATCTTCCCACCAGATGTTTTTTTTCCCTTTGAGGCTGAAGATATCTATTATGGCCTTCATATTCTTTATGTACTCATGCAGTTCAAATAAATTATTCATGCCAAGTAGAAAAGCCTATACATCCTCAGGATTCTTCAAATAATTATCAAAATTAGGTGGCTTCACTTTCTTAAACTCATCTAGAAATTATTCCCTATCCCTCCTCATGTAAGGGTGATAACCATGACGATCATAGTTCCTGTCAAAACTAGAACTAGAATAGTACATGTGTCCATCACCTCTCCTATCCGGAGTATCCAAAAATATACCACCTCTGATCATCTCATCTCTATCTGACCTTTTCTCACCATGATACTTATTGCCATATGCCCCATTAGTCCCATCCTATCATCCATAACTGATCTAGAGTGGTCCTTGTCTCTACAATTCTGACAAACTTTAAAGAATTACCGCATTGACTTATGCTTGTTTTTCTTGTGCCTACATGATTCTATCATTATTTTCCTTTCAACTCCTTATTTCCTCCTTCAAACTCCTCAATGTGTCTGCTAATTTAGAAGAGTGCCCAACACCATGTTGTTCATCTGATTCATAGGGAGAATATTTGTAGTCTACCATCTTTCTATTCATCTTGATCTCTTCCTGAAAGGCATACTATGTCACCTAAACCAAATCATAAACAAAGCAACGTACCTTAGTATAACTTGGGGAGGATATCTCATCTGCAAGACCAAACCAACTAGGAAAATACGTACATAAACATAATGATATCAACATCTAATCATCGTCTCAACCATTGTCCAGTTGCTATGCATGATACTACAACCATAACACAAACTAGACACAATGCATGCATAATAACATATGTGTGACACACATGCATACACATTACATACAAACATTGGCATGCATATCTAGTGTATAACCGACAAAAACTCATGATAAACACATCCTAAAACAATGCCCTTAAATTTCACATGGAAACAGTGACTGCAACCATAAAAAACACCATTCATACACAACTAGTGCATAAACCACAAACATGAAAACACATATGAAACCGACATGAATGCATGACTGACATACTTCCCATCAGGTCCAAGGGGTGAACCATGCTATGATACCACTATGTAACACCCTCCTCCCACATTTACCCAAGTTAATAGATTTATTGTGGTAAACATGTGACGAGGGGCTACAATGATTTGATTAAACCTCCTAGGTCACCTTAAGGATGTGGAAGTGACAAGACACAACCAAACTGATCATCCACAAAACCAAAAAAACCTCTAGGAGCTACCCCACCTTTCCAGGTGACCAACCCTTGAGGAAAATAAATAATTCAAGATCCTAGAGCCCTAGTCGCTCCTTTTCCAATTCCTCCAAGAAAATGTGGGTCCCTGTCACTCCCATGAGCCTAACTAAGTGCGATTGTGGCCTTTTTCTGCCAGCGACTAGGAGATTTAAGGCTGAATTCTAGCGCTAGGACCCACTCACTACCCAGAACTTAATGAAATTTACAGAAATGAAATGAAACATAGAGACAATGATGTCAATGCAAATTATTGAAGAGAGGCTTGAATGAACCCCTACTGGCCATGATAGGCATTTCGTCAAACATGTCACAAACATGCATTCTACAGATCATAATAACATATCTGAGCATATGGGTCTTATACTTATCTGAGAATCGCTAAGAAGCACTGATGCCTTATATCATTAGCTGAATTACCATATATTAGTTCATATATTCATTTCTCATTCATTTACAAATAAAAACATGATGAGAACCATACATTTTCACTATCATAAAACATATTCATAACCAGCATATAAACAACATAAATAATGAGGATACAACATCCATAAATTTCACATATAATCTAGTCCACTTACACTTAATATACCACCGAAATAACATCTTATTAATGAATGTAAAAGCCAACCCAGTATGGGACTACCACGTTCCACCCGCCCATAGATTGGATTAGCCAAATATCCCTTCATCCAATCACCCCTGTGTCATATCGCAAGCATGAATGTGGGACTCAAACTAAAAGAACCAACCATGGCTTCTCGAGGCTAAACCAACTCACCCTCATCAATAGAAACCAACTTTACCGCAATACTCACTGGATCACTAAGCCATAAATAAGCATGGAAGCCACCGGATTTCTCCACCTACACCGTGAGGAATTTTCCTATCTCCTAGTCTCTAGGCTTTACCACAATCCTCACTAGATCACTAGGCCATAAACAAGAATGGATGCCACCAGATTTCACCACCTACACTGCAAGGAATTTTCTTGTCTCAAAAGTCTTTAGGCTTTATTGCAATCCACAATCTGATCCATGGATCACTAGGCCATAATGGAGAGACCACCCTCCAACATTTACCATATATCTCACCATTCACTGGTAAGGATTCCTAGGCCTAATCAAGGGCAACCAACTCTAGGCTTTACTGTATATCCCGCCATTCACCGGTCAAGGATTACTAGGCACACAATACCTAGATTTACTAAAACCAACAGTTCTTTTTAGGGGTTACTAGGTCATGGATTTACCGCAATCCATAGTATGGTTCAGAGATTACTAGGTCATATGTTCTTTCATTCAGATATCCACTGCACTCAATTTCAAATCCATCTGACAATCACTCAACCAAAACATGAAAACCCCATCACGCCATGGCTATTAGGAAATGGAAAGGAAAGGATGAAGAACACTGTCACACTTGGAAAATCCCATGCTAATGATAGGAAGAGAACTAAGAAAACACATGCAGAACCATGCATGCCAAATCTAACAAGGAAATCACACATGCAAATCGATACCTGCAAGTAAATCCGATGTAGTTTCTTGATCCCACCCTTCCTTGCTTGATATTTCCTTCCTCTTTTCCTTCTTTTCCTTTCTTGATCCATTTTTTAAGTTCTCCAACAAAAATCTAAGTGTCCAAGAGTGAGAGAGAGAGAGAGAAGAGAGAGAGAGCTCCAAAAATGAACTGACAAAAAGGTACCAGTTGATCCTCATAAGCCTTTTTATCAATTAGGACTCTATTTTCTTCATTTTCCATTATTTTCCTTCATTTTCCTCCTCACATGTCCTGTTACCTTTCACCTTCCTTTTCTCCTAATTTCCATTATTTTCATAAATAAATTTCCAAAAATGAAATTTGTCTTTTCAAATTCCTTTGTCATTTCCTTTGCCAATTTCCTTAGCCATAATAAACCAAATGAGCACCCACACTAGGATTTTTTCCCAACATTTAGCTTGGAATAAGTCTCCCAATTCTGTGGTTATTAATTTTCATTTATTAACTTTTATTACATGGAATTTTTACTAGGGTTGTTACAACCCTCGCATATTTCCAATGCATGCATATACCATAACCATGTCAAATTTCAATGCATATGAACACAAAATGAAAAAATTTCAGTGTTGTTCTCAATTCATGGGCAATCATGGCCCAATATAACTTCTTTTGTGTGGGCACCCAATGCCAATTCGATACGATGCACCGAATCATAGCATGGGATCTCTAGCATGCCCAACATGTGATGCCCCCAGTGTGGGCACAGCCAGGGCACATACGTTCTCCTTGGTGTGAAAATCAGTGAACAAAAATCATTAACTCATCAATGAAAACAAAATGTTATCATTTTTTATTTCCATGCTACATGATCAATATTCAATTATAAACCAAATTTTAACACCTAAACATTAATTTACTTAAATTTCTAAAAATCATTATGAGACCCCCTTATGGGAACTCCGTTCATGGGAAGTCATGGACTGACATTTCTTATTTTGTGTGGGTGCCCCTTTCCAATTCAGGTTGACTGACCAACTCATTGCATAGGCACCCCTGTTGGGCAGGTCCCTTGGCATTCCCAACACACAACGCCCCCATGGGCATTCGGCACCGTGGTGTGCCTAGCACATGAGGCCCCATGGGCGCCTAGGCGCCCCACCTTCATTCACTCATCAATGACAACAAAACATTATAATTTTTTAGTACCATGTTGCATAACCAATCAATTATAAACTGAATTTTAACACCCAAAAGTTAATTTAATGATTTTTCTAAAAATCATTATCAGACCCCTTGGTGGGAACTCTGTTCATGGGTATTCATGGGTCGACCTTGCTTATTTTATGTGGGCGCCCCTTTCCAAGTTGGGTCGACCCACTAACTCTTCACATGGGCATCCCTACCGGGTGGGTACCCAGGCATGCCCAGCATCCGACACCTCCATGGGTATTGGGCACCCTAATTTTCCTAGCACATGATTCCCCCATGGGCGCCCAAGTGTCTCGCCTTCATGTGGGTGTGCCCAGGGTGCGAGCGTTTTCCCTATTGTGAAAATAAGTGAACATAAATTGTTATATCATTAATGAAAAAAAAAATATTATAATTTGTTATTTCCATGTTGCATGATAAATATTCAATTATAAACTGACTTTTAACACCTAAACATTAATTTACTTAATTTTATAAAAATTATTATGAGACCCCCTTGTGGGAACTCTGTTAATGGGTAGCCATGGGTCAAAATTACTTCTTTTGTTCGGGCATCCCTTGCCAAGTCAGGTTGATCCATCCACTCATCGCACAAGCACCCTGGTGTGCCCAATATGTAATGCTCCCATCGGTATCGGGCACCCTGGTGTGCCCAGCACATGACGTCCCCATGGACGTTGGGTGCCCTGGAATTCCCATCACGCAACACCCCGATTAGCGCCTAGGTGCCCCGCCTTTGCTCACTCATCAATTACAAAAAAATATTATAATTTGTTAGTACCATGTTGCATAATCAATCAATTATAAACCAAATTTTAACACCGAAACATTACTTTAGTCCATTTTCTAAAAATCATTATGTGACCCCTTGGTGGGAATCCTAATCATGGGAAGTCATGGTCCAACCTTACTTATTTTATGCGAGTGCCCCTTTCCAAGTTAGTTCAATCCACCAACTCGTCACATAGGCGCCCCTACCAGGCAGACCTCCTAGCGTGCCCATCTCATGACGCCCCTAGGGGTGCCCAGGTGCTCCACCTTCGTGTGGGTGCTTTTAGGGCACGATAATTTTCATGTTGTGCAAATCAGTTAACAAAAATCATTAGCTCAGAAATGACAACAAAATATTATCATTTGTTAGTACACCCATGTTGTATAATCAATCAATTATAAACTAAATTTTAATACCTAAACATTAATTTAGTCAAATTTTTAAAAACCATTATAATACACCCTAGTGGGATCTAAATTCATGGGTAGTCATGGAATGAACTTACTTCACATTTCTACCCGACTACCATGTCACCTGGTTCACCCGTCACCCAATTTGTCCAGTACGTCTACTTAACGAACCATTAAAGTGAAAAATGGAAATTATGGTATAAATGTAAATGATCTTCTCTTCGTTTCAAGAATAATATATTCTCTAATTAACAAGGCCAACCACATGAAGGTGGAAGCTCATATGGCCCCTCCCCCCTCAAATCACTCTCAATTCCCCATACCTAATCTATCTACTATAATATATTTGAAAGAAACACAGTAACATTCAAACATAAAAACTAGGAAAATAAAAATTTAAGGTGAACAAAAGAGAAAAAACCAACTAAAAACATATAAATACATACCTCATACTTTTCAACATTTTGATATCATTAATCTTCTTCCTCATCCATCTCATCATCTGTATCATCCAGTTTATAATTCATTTACAAAGGATTCATGATATCAACATCATCATCATCATCATCGTCTATATCACCATCTGGAACATGCTCTTCTACATTTGGTTCAACTTCTTCAAGTTCTTCATCTGACATAATTTCAATATCATATAGTCCATCCAAATTAACTTTGTCTTGATTAACATATATTCATTGAACTTCTTTGACATATTCTTCTAACACTGCATGAACCCCCTCCTCCTCTACATCATCTTCTTCTTCAATTTTATCTTCTTCTGCTACATTATACTTTATGGGCCTTCCTCTAGGATCATATCTAGCAACATATGACCAACCCTCTTTACCTAGAATGTCTACATAAAATACCTATTCACATTGGCTTGGAAGAACATATCGCTCTGATCCTAGCTCAAAATTCCCTGTATCAACCATGGTAAATCTGTTAGTGTGATCAATAACAATTCTATGAGTGTCACGTTCATGGATTCATAGCCTAAACCATTTGAAATAGAACATAGATATTTTGAAGGATTCAAAGTCACACTCAAGTATATCTTGAAAATACCCATAATATCGATTCTGAGAGAGTTTTGGATGTTTGTCACCTCTAGAGGCAAAATTGATAACTTGAAATACTGCAGTTATCCCACTATCATAAGTTTTCTTCTTTTCATCCAACCTTTTGATGCAAAATTTGCAACCATTGCACCACATTTTGTTGTGGTAATTCAATTGCAATACATAAAACACATAAAAAATGCATTATCAATTGATAAGAATGCATATTTATACTTTCAAAATTTGAAAATTAAGTAAAAAACATGCCATATGTTGCATCAATATAATTGTAAGAAAGCTAAGTAGTATGCGTGACTATGCTTTCTTGGTAATCTTTTAAACCATATGCTTAATAAATTTCCCTCTATTTAAGATTGGTATCTCCACTGCATTGAGCTTCTTTGACCAATGAAGACACACCATTCCATGATAACCTACCATTAGTAGCTTTTTTGCATCGTTCAATCCATACATTCATCCAATATTTATTGTTCGCAATGTATAAATGTATTTCATCCCACTCTCAAACGGTTGTATTAAAATAAAACAATTCACATATATATAATTATTTACCATGTTATACCTTCATAATAATAGATTATGCAAGAAGACTAAAAATCAAATAATTATGATATACATAAAAACAAATAATTCAAATGTGTTGTAAATATCCATTGTCTACTTACATCTAACTTTGCTCATTCTACCTTTCCCCAATAGGTGCTCCTCTTCAAAATCATCCACAAAGTTGACATCCAAAATGTGATCCAATGCATTAGTACTTTTTTCCTATTTCATCACTATATTGATGAATATAATCCATGGTTTGATATATTCTCTTTGTCTAACCAAATCCTTTAGTGATTTCAGGTTCCTTTCAACCATACACATTGACCTTGTGTGTACATGTCCACACTTTTCAATCCTCTCGACTTGGTGTATGAGGTAGTTTTCTTGTGCATTGAAAAATTCCATAGGTACATACTTTTGCATTTCACACATTAGATGAGGAATTGTTTTCTCCAATCAATTATATCTTCTTTAACGATTTATTAAGATGAAAACCATCTACAAATGAAGCAAGAAAATCACAGGCTTCAACAAAAAAATAATAATATAGTACATGATGACAAGAAAAACACATGCAATGAAAAATATGTGACACAAAAACTTATTGAACAAATTACACTTTGCACATAATTCTCCACTTACCTCATGTCTTTTCCAAGATCATAAATAACTTGTTTGACATTCTTGTCAAATTTTTCTAGGAGAGATAAAGGTAGAACATACTGTAACAAAAATAATGATCTACCATTATTTTTTCCCAAATTAGTATAAAAAAGAAACATTAATTAACAAGATGTTTCACCAATGTATAAAATATATATATACACTAAAATAATTACCTTAATGAAGTATGTCAATCATGAGTTTTTACCCCATGTAATTCACCTTTATTTGTTAGGATATTCTTTATGTTTGAAGAAAATCCAGTTGGAGATTCAATTTTTTCAATAACTTCTTTAACATGCTTGCTTTTCTTTTCTGTCAATAACCATTGAAGGGTACTTAAATTTTGGTTGTCTCCATTGCCATTTGAATGAATCACACTTTGAAATTCATGGTCGGCCTCTTTAATGTAATTACAAATCTTGATTTTTTTCCTTTATCTCTTCTTCCATCTAATATTTTCCATAAGGTCTCTGTTACATTCTTTCTGATGTGCATTGTATCAAACAAATGAACAATTTATAGGTGCTCATAGTAGGGGAGTCTATTTAATTTCTTGGGATAAATTTTCATTCCTTGTGGAAGTGATGCGTTATTAATTCCTTCATGACCTAAAACATGAATCATAGATAAAATACAGTAAAGAAAATCTCGTAAAAAGATAAAATAATCCAAACATGTAATGCATATTGATACATAGATAATTTGTTCCATACCTTGAGAGACTCTATTATATTTCAAATTCCATGCACAAGGTGTAATTCTCCATTGTATTATTCTAGTCCCTTCTTTCCCTTTGAAAAGATGTTTTTTGGTACCTATGGTTCTCAGAAAGGAAGTGCATCTACTCATAAAACATCTCCTTTCCTAAGCTTCTTGAATGACGATATTTAATCTTCAGGACCACAAACTGGACAAGAAAATTTAGCCTTTGTTTGAAGACTTGTAAGAGATGGAATAAATTTTATATCAATTATTTTAAGTATGTACAATGAAGTTCAAACTATTTAAAAAAACATACTTGAAATGAACTTCATAAAATTAAACATTATTAAAGTGCAAGGTAAAGTTATAACATACCACATAAATCTGTTAGCCTTGGGGCATTGTTGGGTGCCAGTTTTGCACATTTTTCCTACATTTGTTTCCCCTATTTTGCCTCATGACTATAACCAATGGGAATATTTTGCCTCTTTTTCCTACCTTTCCATCTTAACTTGTGTTGTTTCACCTTATTTTCATTACTCTGCTATTTCATCAATTATTATGATATATTGTGCCTTTTTTATGACTAACTGAGGATGAATGTTTGGAGAAGATCTATGATCTTTGTGTTGTCTTTCCAGTGTCATTTGTAGGAAAAAAGATCCTGAGCATGAGGCATACAAGAGCAGTTAAGGGTATGCTGCTACAGTGATATTTTTACACCATGATGTTGTTACACTTTGCTGTTATAGACCTGCTGGAGAACTGTTGTTAGAGTTGTACCACTGACTAGATCTCGTCAACTCCTATTGTTGACCTGTCCTCTAGCTGTTATGCTACAATTGTGATTTATCGTGATAGATGTAGAAGTTATTAAGTATTGTATTTTTGGATAACAGCCTCTAGGAAGTTTTGATTGTAATCTATAATTTTCCAGTCATAATTTTATTAAGAATTGATTATAACCATATGTATTCTATTTCGATCAACATGAGAATCATAAGATTCTCATGAATGATCTATCCCTCATTTTTCTAAGATGTAACCACTATATATTTCTCGGCCCTTAAGGTCAAAAGGTTAGCGGAGAACAACATTACTTTGGCTTTGTAATTTTGCTCATATTAATACAGATTATCCTGTTATTTCTGTTACATGTGTTATTCAATTTAGTTTCCATTAAGTTCTTTCTCTACCAACGCCCTGCTAGGGAAGAAGGGCCCTCTTCTTTAGCAGGGATTGCAATGATTAAGGTATTTGTGTATATGTGTTTGTATTTGTTTATGTATCAGTAGAAGTGTTGTTTCTATTGTTTCAGCTGTGAATATATTCGCTTCAATTTCAACATTTTGGATGTTGTTACATATATGAGATTAGAGATACCAGCTAGATAATGTTGTGTGGTGCACTACAACAGATTAATTGAGGTGTGATTACAGTCTTGTATATCATTTTATTTCTGCATGAGTGATTTACTTCCAGCATTTACTTCAACAACGATTTCCTTTATTTGGGTTTGCTTCTGATTCGGTGTATCAACACAAACAATGTGGTTGTCATTGAAATAAAACACATCCCTGGATTGATAATTTATTTGTACTGCTTTAGTCATTTAATGGTGATTAATACAACCCAAAATTTTGGTGTCGTTGTCGGGGATGGCAATGATGATCCAATCGATCATAGTTGTTTCTTAGAAGATAGAGTGTACCCATTCTATAATTTATGAGTAGTAAGACGAGAGGTAAGAACCTGCGCAGCGCTCTAACAAACTTGAGCGGGCTCACCAATGCTACACTGGGGCACTTAGAGGTGCAATTTCCATGTGTTTTTTTTAGAGTGTCTCCAGCGACACAATTGTCAGGCAGTAAGATGAGAGGTAAGAACATGCACAACACTCTAACGAACTTGAGCGGGCTCACCAATGTCTTGCTGGGAAACTTAGGAGTGTGAATTTTTGGGCATTTTTTTAGTGTCTCTCCAGCAACATAATTGTCGGGCGGTAAGATGAGCGGTAAGAACCTATGCATTGCTCTAACGAACTTGAGCAGGCTCACCAATGACTTGCTGGGACACTTAGAAGTTTGAATTTTTGGGTGTTCCTTTAGGGTGTCTTCAACTATACAGTCGCTAGGCGGTAAGACGAGAGGTAAGAAATTGTGCATCTGTCTAACGAACATGAGCGGGCTCAATGTTGTAGAAATTAAAGCACTTATATGATGAATTAATACACATAGGGCCCATGTGTGCCAGTAGGACAATATCAACATCTAAAAACACCCCGCCACTCTATTGACTACAGGAAATATGGGTCGTAAGAAGGAAAAGAAGAGTGCAAATTTGGGAAGAAAGAAATTCTTTTGAGATCTGATCTCAAGGGCAGAAAAGGAATAGTCCATGTCATACATAGATAATAGGAAGATAGGACCACAGAAAGCAGCTACCATATCAAAGCTTGGGCCATCGGTGTCTTCCATGTTTGGACCTCACCATCCTTCGAAAAAAATATCCACTCCTGATATCAAGACTATAGATTCAAAACAACAGTGGAAAATCATTGATTAGGATCTGAGAATTGAAGGTCACGGAGAGACTAGTGGGGAGCATCAGGGACCTGAGGAAAATCATTTAATTGATCATCATTTGGACGCTGGTAGTTTCATTAAAAATCTAGCCCTGGAACAACCTAATCCTTTTATTTATCAATATCCAGCACACTCTGAGGTCAGTTCATCCCATCAGGAAGAATCATCCATGGGGGACGAGAATGTCAAGATAGATAGCTATGTTACTTTTTAATTCCCAATAGTAGTAACAGGGGATGAGGCTCCTATGAATTATATTCCTTTATCATCCCTACCATCCTTTTAAGGGATGGTTGTTGAAGTTCCTGATACCTTTCTGTTCAAATTTGATGTGTTGTGTAGAGGTTATGACTACACTTTAAACACCCAGAAGCTAAAATTATTCCCTTCTACTATGAAAGGAGTAGTGTTAAGATGGTTCATGAGACTGTGTGCTGGCATGATTCGAACCTGGAATGACATGAGGGAGGCCTTCCTCTTTAAGTATCAAGATTACTGTCGAACCAGGGATTTGAAAGACATGATCTTCAAAATTTCACAGAAGGAAGAAGAGAGCCTGGAAGACTATATGGAGCGATTTCACTAGAATTTACAAAGGTCTAATTTCAGTAACTTAGACCCAGAAATTCTAAAGCCAATATTCTTAAGAGGTATAAGAGATGATTTTCTGGAGCATCTGCACCTATTATGAAAAGGGGACATATCACAATAACTACTTGATGAAATAATGAAGCTTTGCTTGCATGGCTCAAGAAGATCGATCAAAGGGAAAAGTTCAGTTTGGGACCCTTCAGTCCGGATACAAAATTCCACGAGTGGAGGAGTAACCAAAGCAAAGATCGGAAATCTATTTCAGGATTTTAAAACTGGCCTCCTTAGCACTCTCTCTTCCCAGATCACTATGGTACAAGTTAAGAAAGCACAAGTAGAAGCTGAAGCAGCCTTATCAATATTTTGTCCCCAATGCAAAAAAAAAAAATGGAAAGAGAATGTGGACTGAATAGTGTCAGTCTATGCAATATCTGTGAGTTGGTGCATTCTAAGAATCAGTGTCCTGAATTTCCCAGACTGAAGGTGGTACTTCAAGAATCAAGTGAGGATGCCCAGTCTTATTATTTCATCAGATCAAAGATACCATGGAAGCCACGACCTACAGGTATGCCTTCAAATTTTTCCTCTTTTTATCCTTGGAATAATTTTTACAATAGTTAGCAATATTCATGGCAGTATCCTACTCCTTCCTTAATTCAAATTCTTTCACCATGGAACCAGTGGCCGTCTCCTCCACCAATGCAATATCCCCCATCTAAACCTAATCCTTGGGGTCAAAAATGGAGAAGTAATGGCTAAGGTCCAGTACCCCCTGCACTACCAATACAGCAGCAGTAGTTACAACTGCCTTCTATTCAAAATATTACACCTTCTGTCCGACCCCAATTATCTGTGCAACCTAACCCCAATCCAAATAATAAGGCAACCCAGAGCATGGATGCTTCGGTTACCCTCCAAAATTAGCTTGTTAGTCCTATTGGACTTAACGAGGTTCAACTTCGATTAGGGAAAGTAATCAGACTTGAGCATACTCCCATTATTACCAAAGAATGTGAGTCACCTAGAAAGGATATGGGGGATTATGAAGCAGTTGTTACACATGTAACAAATGATATAGCACCCGCTGTTACACCTGTAGTAGATAGCTCGGGAGGATCTGATGTTTCTACAACATCCAATCCGAGAAAGGTTGGGGCATCTGTGATAGTTGACTCAGCTATTAGCATTCAGAATCCTCCATACCCTCAACAATTAACGGAAAATAGGCTGACCCCACAATCTGAATCCGAATTCCTCAAGGAACTGCAAAGTTTGTATGTGTGAATTCTGTTGTTAAAAGCTCTTAAGGAAATACCTATCTATGCTAAAATAGTGAGGGATCTATGTGTCAAAAATACTGGAAGAGAACCTGAAGACCCTGCTTCTATCCATGTCATGGGGAAATTGTCTGATCTCATGATTTATCAGCCTTTGTTGACTAAATATAATGACCCAGGGAACCCTATAGTGACTGTCCATATTGATAATCAACCTATAACCAATACTTTGATTAATCTAGGGGCAGCCATTAATGTCATGAATAAAGACCTCTTCATCTCCCTAGGACTTCATGGACTTAGACCTACACCCAAAGTGCTTTAATTAAAAGATAGGTCCCGTGTCAAGCCCGAGGGAATGATATAAGATGTGGTTATCACTGTGGGTTCTTGGAATTATCTGGCTATTTTTCTCATTTTACAGACCAAATCCAACCTGGGGGGTCATCCTTTAATCTTGGGAAGATCATGGCTAGCCACTGCAGACGCATATATCGGATGTAGGTTTGGATCTATGGTGATCTCAGATGGGCAGGCCACTCAGAACCTGAATCTTTATCCCCCAGCAAAACCTCATATGGATTTGAGTAGTCCCTGGTGTGATGAATTTGAACCTGAATCTGATCTTTCCCTACCTCTTCTCACACTTGGAAAAGCATAATACTTTAAGGATGAAACAGAGGACGATATCATTAATGGTTTTATTATTAATTCACTCTCTGTTTCCTCCATTAGAGATTTGGGGGAAGAAGATGAGGAATATGATGCAATTGTTGAACATTTGAAAACCACTCCGCATATTATCACCAGTCCCGTTAAAATCGAACCTGGGAAATGTTTAAACATCAATCCTATTAACCTGACTGTTGAAAAAGACAGATTGCTAATACAACTGTTACAGAAATACAAAAAGGCATTTTCATGGGACTATATGGATATGAAAGGAATCCATTCTGGCCTATGCACTCACCGCATTTATCTTAAAGAGGACTGCAAACTAGTTAGATAACCGTAGCGCCAAATGAACCCCGCACTTAAGGAGATAGTGAAAGAAGAATTGCAGAAACTCCTTAATGATAATTTCATCTACCCCATTTCTGACAGCCATTGGGTGTCTCCACTTGGCATAGTTCCGAAAAAGAATGACAAATGGAGAGTTTGTGTTGACTATAGAGAGCTTAACAAGGCTACTCAAAAGGACCATTTTCCTTTACCATTCATTGATCGGGTCTTGGATACTCTCTCTGGGAAAAATTTCTTTTCATTCCTAGATGGGTTTAGTGGCTATAATCAAATACAGATTACCCCGGAAGACCAAGACAAGACAACCTTCACTTGCCCATGGGGTACTTTTGCATACATATTCCTTCCTTTTGGCCTTTGTAATGCACCAACAAATTTTCAGAGGGCAATATTGGGTATTTTTTCTGATCTTTTGAATGAATACCTTGAAATATTTATGGATGATTTTACACCCTGCAGGGATGCCTTTGAGACAACATTAGCTAACTTGGAAAAAGTGTTGGAACATTGTGAACAAACTAATGTTACTCTAAGCATGGAGAAATGCCACATGATGATGACCAAGAGAATTGTGCTGGGACATTTCATTTCGGTAGATGGAATCAAGGTAGATCCTGCAAAAATTGAGGTAATATTGAAAATCCCGACCCCTAAGACTCTGAAAGAGGTACGTAGTTTTTTGGGACATGCAGGAAACTGTTGGAAATACTAAGAGGGGGGGTGAATCAGTATTCCTTTCAATTATAGCATTATTTAATCTTCAATTATTATCAGTGTTTGTACAATGATAGCAGTAAATGAAAGGAACACAAATGCACACATTTTTTAAGGTGGAAACCCTCTCCAGGAAAAAAACCACTTGAATGATTTTCTAATAATTCTTTAATATTCAAATCCAATTGAAAATAAATCTCCAACTTCCTAGAATCTAGAAAAGCATTCTTCTCCATCTCCCACTGGATGGACGCTCCAACACTCGAGATTCGTCAGTAGTCAACTGAACGGATGCCCCAACACCTAGTGAGCTACAACTCACCCTAGCACCACCCTACCACCCTATAGAAGAATAAAAGAAGAATGGACTCTTGTACCAGGGAAAATGGTCCACTTTACAATGATATAGAATGATGTAGAAGAAGAAGACACACTAGACCATAACCCCAACTATGACACAACCACCTAATGAGGATTCTAGACCTCCCGACACTGCCTCCTCAACTCTTGGCATATAAACACTAGTACAATTTTTACAATGATGTATTTACAATGACTTAGTACAATGATACCTTTACAGTGACTGTATGCAGTGTTGCCCACTTGAAGTATTCATGTGATGAACTTCTTGCTGCTATTCTACACCTTTATTGCTTCTCTTGTCATGCTACCCTCTGTTGCACCTTGATTTTATTTTCTGCCCGAGAAAGTCTGGTCCTCTGCAGGCCTTGACAACACATGATCTAGCTTTTTCTTTCCTTCTAGGAGCTTGATATTGAATCTAGTGTATCTATGTTATTTCAGATCCCCAATATGTGATTTTCGGTTCTATACTATTCCTATGAGTCTTATTTCTAATGCCATAGGTCTGACCCAATTTGGATTCTTCAAGAGAGAGTTATGCTCAATCTCTCACAATGACCTAATTATGGACTGGTTCAGTAGAGATAACTTGTACGACATGCCACATGTCACTGTTTATTCATTCAGCTATGAAATTGATATAGTGAAAACTAAATTCCGGTCACTGTCTTCAAATTTTTATATAATTCCAATCCGATACTCAGAGAGAGGGTTATGATGATTTTCCCAAGGACACTTCTTTGAGATGAAGTTCAGGAGCCTGCAAAAACATTGACTTCCACAAATAATATCTCCAAAATTATTGCGCACCTCGATCTGAATTTTTTACAGGAGATTACTTATGATTTTGGCTTCGCCTCATAAACATTTCAGCTTCTAAACCTTTTTATAAAAAAGTTTAGAGCGAAAATTCCACGATGACCTGTTTCAGGTAGCGAAATCCCTACATAAGGAGGATATGAGGATCACAATTTATATAAATTCTTAGGTTGAGAGGGGCTTCAACAAGTGAACATGGGAGGGATGTTAGGAGCTTAAAAATTCTTAATTATTGACTTTTCGATGACCCATGCCACAACCCCATGGGGTTTTAGCCCACTAACTAGGGTTACAAACTTCAAACATGAATATCTCTCAAACCGTGAAGAATTACATGGTGTTCCATATATCAACAGAAACATCTCGACAAGTAGAAGCCATAAAAAATATTCTTGACCCATAATATATTAATTTTTTAGGTAAAAATTACCATGCAAGATTAGGGTAGCCCCTGGTGCTGCTTGGGTTGACATCAATGACAACCACTGATCAACAGAAACTATAGGAGATTTATAGAGAACTTTTCAAATATTGCATCTCCTCTGTTATCATTACTCATGAAAGATGAGGAATTTGTATGGACAAGGAAGTGTGAGCAGGCCTTCCTGAAATTAAAGAACTATGTAACAATATCACCTCTTTTACGAGGACCAAACTGGAGATTTCCATTTCATATCGCTACGGGTGCATCTGACATAGCTGTGGGTGTTGGTTTGGGGTAGCTGGAGGAGAAGAAACCTTACGCAATTTATTAAATCAGTAAGAACTTAACTCTAGGAGAACTCAACTACAATGTTACTGAGAATGAATTCCTAGCAGTAGTGCATGCTATCAACAAATTTTGGCACTACATCACCGTGTATCAAGTATTTGTACACACTGACCATGCTGCAATTCGATTTTTGATGAAATAACCTATTACTATTGGTAGAGTTACACGATGGTTATTTTTGTTACAAGAATTTGATATTACTAGTCTAGATAAACCCGGAAAAGATAATGTAGTTGCTGATTTTCTTTCTATATTAACTATAAGTGATGACTGCACTTCCACTAAGGATTCTTTTCTACATGAATATATTTTTGCCATCTCTACTCACTCACAATGGTATGAAGATATAGCCAATTACCTTGCTACACAAAAATTCCCACACCAATTGTCTTCCAAAGAAAGGAGGAAGATTATACAATAGAGTGCTACCTACTCCTGGATAGAAGGCAATCTCTATCACACCGGGCTAGATTTTCAGATTAGGCGATGTGTTAGAGAAGATGAGGTATTTAAGATCTTGAAGGCTTGTCACGAGGAACCCTGTGGAGGGCACTTCGCTGACAAAAGGACAGGATATAAAGTACTCTCGACAAGTTACTACTGGACAAATATATTTGAGGATGCCAAGAAGTTTGTGAAAGGATGTGATAGCTGCGAAAGGACGGGACAGCCTCTTAAATCAGATGAGATGTCGTTACAACCTCAGATAGTGATAGAACCATTTGAGAAATGGGCCCTAGACTTTGTGGGGCCAATTAATCCTTCATTGCATCAAAAATCATACATATTGGTCTGCACCGACTATGTCATAAAGTGGGTTGAAGCAAAGGCACTAATTAGAGCAACAGAGCAGGCTATTTCAGAGTTCCTGTTTGAAGATATTTCTATTCGCTTTAGGATACCCAGAGAGATAGTGACAGATGGGGGGCCTCAGTTCACATCTCATTTTATCAAGAATTTGGTTGAAAAGTATGGAATTCATCACAAAATCACTTCACCGTATCACCCACAAGAAAATGGTCAAGTGGAAAGCACCAATAAAGAAATTGAGGGAATCTTAACAAATACAATAGCCAGCCACTGAAGAAACTGGGCCGAGAAACTTCCAGAGGTACTGTGGGCTTACAAGAAAACATGGAGGAATACTACAGGCTTCTCACCATATGAACTGGTGTATGGTAATAATCCTCTATTACCCATAGAGTTTGAAATAAAGGCATTAATAATAGCATTTCAGGTCAATATGGACTTAAGTAAAGCGTAAACACAAAGATTAAACCAGCTCAATGAGTTGGAAGAGAAACAACTGGCTGCTATTCAACAAACAGAGATCATTCAGCAGCAAAGAGCTAGTTGGCATGATCAGTTTATTAAGGAGAAAAATTTCCAGAATGGAGATTAGGATCTTTTGTATGATTCAAGGTTCAAGGATTTCGAAGGCAAGCCCTGCACCAGATGGCTAGTTCCATATGAAGTGGACACGGTCTTTGACAATGGGACTGTACAATTGGTCACCATCGAAAGTTCTAAGAACCTGTTACTAGTTAATGGGCATCGTCTAAGGTTATATCATCAACCCGCTTCGAAGGAATCATTTTTTAACATTGTCGCGGACTCTGATATTCATGTTACAACAGCAGGGGAACATTCGCCTGTGCAGCCTGAAATTTGAAATTCCAATAAGTGCAGCAGCTGAAAACCACCATTGTGGCAGCTGTTACACTTGTTTTAGAAAGAAAAAGAAAAATAAAAGAAAAGAGAAAATATATATATATATATATATATATATATAACAAAACATAAAGAAAATAAAACAAAAATAATAAATCTAACTGTGAAAACCTCGCGCAGTCAGACAGTTTGTAATAGTTGAAAACCACTCCTGTGGTGGCTGTTACACCCATATTTTTTCTTCCTGAAACATTATCTTTCCTTCCTGATCCATTTTATAATATAATGGCATTCATTTTATTTTCTTTCCGTACCGATTTCTCCTACTTATTATGTTTTTTTTGAATAATAATCTAAAGGTTTTATTGGTTGTTACACATGTAACAGCCGACAACCACGAACATTGTTTCTCATGTTTCATCCCATAACAACAATAATTGTGCCAGCCAAATGCAACCGCCACGAGCGCTACAAGAAATACGCCACCAATTTGAAATTTTCCTCCACGTCGCCTCAAGTATGTCATTCAAAAGGTAACGTCATCATTTATGATTTAGTGATTATTGGAAAAATTAATGATATTCTCATGATGGCCGTGGGCGGTAGTCACCATTAAGGCAGGGGAGGGGATATATCTTGAAATCATTGAAAACCTCTGTAGTCATAAACCTCTATAAAATATGCATGCACCAAATTAATAGCACAAATGCCAATGATGACTAAATCCAGCTGGAAAGAGCGTTTGTACTTAGAATCCATTACTTTCCATACCGAGACATTTATGAAGAGTCGTGTGAAGTACGATTCGGTAATCCGTAAAACCGGTCACCTCTCATCGACCTCCTCGACTGAAGCCTTGTATCCTCATTGCAAACTCGTCAATTGGGATAAGCAGAGACACTGAGAAGAAGTGAGCAGTGCAGTGACATTACAGTGGGCTGAGAAGTAAGAAGCGAATTCAGAAACAACAGTAAGATGGGTGGATCAGCGGTCAGGCATGAGCCGAATTCTATGGACACCTTACAGAACTGTCTAGAAGTCTACCATATATTCAGAGACGCCAGATGGATTGAGTATTTTCAAAAGCTAGAAGGCACAGATGAGGTGGTGGTAATCGAATTCGCTCAGAATTTGAATAACAATCAGACCCGAGTTAGGGACCTACAAATTGAGGTGACTGAAGAGGTAATTTCTCAAGTAACTACATTTCCAGTAGAGGGATGGAGGTGGTTTAACAGAAAAATCAATGACCCCTCCTTGAAAGAAGACTTCCTAGAAGGAGAATAAAATTTGGAGAAGAAAGGGAGAGGAATTGAAAGGTTATCGCTTGTGTGGGAAGATCTACGATAGTGTTTAACTATCAATTCCCTCTACTTAATCACCTTTGGCACCAGCAAAATATTAATCTTCCATTCTACTTATTAGGGAACATTAAGCATAAGGCAACATCAATAAAGACATCAACACACCCGGAAGCGTGTGCGACCAATCATGGAATCATCAAATTGATTGTGCTGGATGCCCTAGGCTATCAAGGAAGGACCTAGGAAGAATTCAAGTGAAAGAGGATGATGACAAGCCGGGGAAAACATACCATGACTTCAGGAGGAAGTCAAGCAAAAGTAGAGACCTAGACTCAGCCTGCTAAAGTTAGAATTGGGAAAGAACCCACTGATGAACCAATTGGGGATAGACGACCAAAATAAAGGGTGAAAGTTAACCTGCCCATAGAACCTTTTCCTACATCCAGAAAGCAGACAGAAGAAGAAGTATCAGAAGAAGAAAGGAAACCCTCCTCATCAGGTAAGGACGAAACTCATGTCTTTTTCTTAGAACTTGAAAATCTAAGAAATGAAAATGAAGAATTGAAGCAAATATTATTTGAGGGGAAGGAAATCTTGGCATATGTATGAATGACATGTTTTCAAGAACTAACAACAGTAGGATATAAGGTATATGGGGAAAACATCAGCACAATGGAAAGATAAACAGAATGGAAGGAGGCTGTTACACAAGAACCTGCTAAGGATACTGCTGTTACACAAGAACCAACAATTAAAGCAGAGCCTCCTGTAGTAATTGAACTAGAGGCTGATACACATGAACCTGTGGAGGCCACTGCTATTGTAGAAGAAACAACAATGGACACAGAGGCTACTCTAGGTGGAAACGAAGGAGGTGATACACAAGAACCCACCGAGGAAGCTGTTATTACAAAAGAACCAGCAATAGAGGTGGAACAACCCCATTCAGCAGAGGCTGTTACACCCATTATTGATATTGATATTGAATGTATAATAACATTGGGTCCCATCTTGGGATGGAGTTATGAGAAAATCTTGTTAATTTACAAATTACAAAAATGGAAACAAGAATAAATCTCCCTTTAGGAGGGGAAAATTTCACTGAAAGAACATCGGAGGGAGATAGATGCCATCCATGAAAGATGGATGAAAGAAAAGTTGAAGAAAGGATAGGAGGATTATAAGAAGAAGGAATCTCTGAAGAATTAGGAGGAACAGTTGCTGCTGTTATAGCAGCAGGTTCAGGATCTTACCATATACAAGAAAAAATTTCATGATGTTGCCCTCAATTTGTTGGGGTGCAGGCGGCCTTCCCCATCCTATCATATTTTTCTATGGGAATGCTACTTCATGTTCCAGATGAAATCTATTAAGGAGGACAACCCCTATTTATGTTCTTCCACTCGCACATTTTTAGATGCTTTCCGTGTCTCCAATTTTGATGAACAAAGCCTTATGTGTGAGTTATTCTTACACAATATCATTTGTGAGCATGTGAGTATGAAAATGGTTGTGACGATATTCTCCTACATGGGGGATCTGTAGTTGCGAGCTTTTTTTTCCTTCATGAAGAATCAAATTGAGTGGCATCTGGCCATCAAATCTATGGATGTTATTGAGGAGAAGATGGCATTATGGGTTCGGGCAGAACCAAGACGGTCTACCGAGTTAAGGCGGGAATTCAGGAGAATCTTGAGTACTCCTGGGATAAAGGAACCGACTACCACTTACAAAAGAAGGATTGTGAACTTCTGCCTCAATCAGTTCTCAATGATGAAGAGCTGAGCCTTGACTGGGTTCTTGAAACACACGGAATCCAACAGTGCTGAGCTACTAAAGGGGGACCCATTTGCATTCCAAAATTTTGTGGTGGTTGTTACACATGTACCAGCATATGCACAGATAGTACAATCCCTTGGTGCTTTCTGGCTCGGATTGAGATTCAAGTTTCCTTTGATCTGGTTGCCAATTGAGGATTATCAAAGTAATTACGAATTGAGCAAGTATGAATTAGAGTCCTGGGTACGGTAGCTGATGGCCAATCAGGGGTATAGATCTGCAGATGAAGATACATATGGCGCTTATGATCTCATCGACCTGCACCAGAGATATTCCCATGAGAGATGAGATTTTGCATGAGGACATGCTAGTGTTTTAGTTGGGGGGAGATGTTAGGTTCCAGTTTTGCACACTTTTCCTACATTTCTTTCCCCTATTTTTCCTCATGACTATAACCAATGGGACTATCTTTTCCTCTTTTTCCTACCTTTCCATCTTAACTTATGCCGTTTCACCTTATTTTCATTACTCTGCCATTTCATCAATTATTATGATATATCGTGCCTTTTTTATGACTAATTGAGGATGAATGTTTGGAGAATATCTATGGTCTTTGTGTTATCTTTCCAGATGTCATTTGCAGCGCAAAAGATCCCGATCACGAGGCAGACAGGAGTAGTTAAGGGTGTGTTGTTACAGTGAGATTTTTACACCATGATGTTGTTACACCTTGCTGTTACAGACCCGTTGGCGAATTACTATTACAACTGTACCGCTAACTGGATATCGTCAAATCTTGTTGCTAACCTATCCTCTAGCTGTTATGCTACAATTGTGATTTATCATGATAGCTGTAGAAGTTATTAAGTATTGTATTTTTTGATAACAGCCTCTAGGTGGTTTTGATTGTAATCTATAATTTTCCAGTTAGACTTTTATTAATAAGTGGTTATAACCATATGTATTCTATTTCGATCAGCATGAGAATCATAAGATTCTAATGACTGATCTATCCCTTTTTTTCTAAGATGTAACCACTATATAGTTCTCGTCCCTTGAGATCGAAAATTTAGCAGAGAACAACATTACTTTGGCTTTGTAATTTTGCTCATATTAATATAGATTATCCTGTTATTGTTGTTACATGCGTTGTTCGATTTAGTTTCCGTTAAGTTCTTTCTCTATCTACGCCCTGCTAAGGAGGAAGGGCCCTCCTCTTTAGCAGGGATTGCAGTGATTAAGGTATTTGTGTTTATGTGTTTGTATTTTTTTTTATGTATCAGTAGAAGTGTTGTTGCTGCTGTTTCAGCTGTAAATATATCCACTTCAATTTCAACATTTTGAATGTTGTTACACATATGAGATTAGAGATACCAACTGGAGAATTTTTTTGTGGCACGCTAGAATAGATTAATTGAGGATTTATTATAGCCTTGTAGATCATTTTATTTCTGCACGAGTGATTTACTTCCAGCATTTACTTCAGCAACAATTTCCTTTATTTGGGTTTTCTTCTGATTGGGTGTATCGGCACAAACAGTACGACTGTCATTGAAATAAAAGATGTCCTTGGATTGATAATTTATGTGTACTGTTTTAGTCATTTAATAGTGATTAATACAGCCCAACAGGCATCATTAATTTTCCATACAAGCATTGCATGGAATTCAAATTCCCTTTGTGAAACTACTGGTCTAGAGATATCATACATAGTGACATCGCTCCATAACTCCATTGACTCATCGATAAGAGGCTCAATATATACATTCATATATTTTACCTAGTACTTACCTAATTTATTGAACATACAATACGTACCTGCTACATATATGAGTAAATACAAAAATTTATAAGGCATAATTATGAGGTATAATTGAACATACATGAGCAAATTAACAAAAAATAAAAGACATAATTATGTAACAAACCAGACAAATGAGGTGCTAAAATAAATTATTTTAAACAAATTAATACTTGGAACAATCATTGCTAACATTATGTGATCCCTCTTTATTGACTTCCATAGATGAATTTTATTATTGATAACAAAAATGGGCCACATCGAGTAAGTAGAACTGACCTCTCAAAATGGATTGGCGCCATAAATTGATAATGAAATTCTAAGATTAAGAGGTTCTCTGTTAAACTTTGGCCACTTTTCCTCTATATTCGTAAATGAAAATCCATCCGCAGGCATTCGAAGAACATTTTCTTCACTTCTATTTGTTGCATGGTAATTCATAAGTTATGCTATGCTTTTTCACCTGCACAATTGTTGCAAACCATTGGATTTATGGGAATATAATGAAGAACCTTGTGAGACACTTTTTTTGTTACTTTATCGATTTGATATTTTCTCTCATCACATTTTGGGCATTTTTCATTCAATGCATGTTCTTTATAATACAAAATATCGTTATTATGGCATGCATGAATATATTGATACTCCATTACAGTATCTTTCATAACGACATGTAAATATTAGTAAGTACGAGGTAAAACATTTGATGGTTGTAAGAAAAATATACCTAATAATATACAACATAATATATATATATATAAAAGCTTTAAGAAGATAATCTATGAGAGGATAAGTTGTGAGCTGATAATCTATGAGCGATAAGTTATTTGATCACTAAATGATAACTTATTACTGAGAACCTATCAAATGATAATTTATCAGTTATCATTTGATAACTTATCAACTAACAACTTATCAGAATAAAGCTTATCAATTGATAAATTATCAGCAAATAGCTGATAAGCCTATAAGCTATAAGAAGATAATCTATCGGAGGATAAGTTGTGAGTCGATAATCTATCAATTTGAGTATATTATCATAGATCTGGAAAGTGGATTTAATATGAGTAGAAAGAGATCAAATTTTTTTGTTACAAATTTATTTTAAGAAAAAAAAATTTATTACAAACTTATTTTAGAGTGCAAAAATAATGTGTAATTTTTAACTGTTTCAATTACATTTTTTGAATGTTATAAAGATTACATAACATGTGCATTGAGGGATTTTATATTAATTCATTCTAAAATATTTTACTCCTAAATTATATTGGATATTTTATCTCTCCCACATCCAATGCCTCTTTCGTCCCAATGGCTGCGAATCAATCTCGGAGACGAGATAAGAAAAAAAGACGTGAATCTTAACTTGGGATGGCTATAAAAAAAGGCATGATACCTGTCAACATAATCAATATTGAATATTGAATATTGTATTTTTTCCCTAGCAAGATTCGAAGTCTTCGGATTTCATTGATAATCTATCAGAGGATAAGTTGTATTTTATAATATATATATATATATATATATATATATATATATATATATATATATATATATATATATATATATATATATATATATATATATATATATATATATATATATATATATATATATATATATATATATATATATATATATATATATTGGTTAATGTACAAAACAATTTATTAATCATACATATTGCATCCAAATGTTACAAATTATTGAAATGTTGCAGATCAACGTACTAACATTAGAAACAAGATAAAAATAATATCTTTCTCATGTATATAATACTAAATGTCACAAAATATATTACATACCTTAGGAGTTTTGTCACACATGTGTTTGAAAAACCATTCACCAATTTTAAGTTGGCCAACAACAGTAGAGCGGAGAGAAGAGATGTTTTTGAGCCTTCATAAAGAGGTTTATTTTCCATATCAAGAACATGAAAATCAAAAGCATGGTCATCATTATTTGTCATCATCATTCATTCCAACATTATTAAATGTCTCCTGGATCAATCTACTTGTCCCATATTCTTCAACCATGTTATCAACATCATTATCTTCTTCCATATGATCATTAGCTTTATCCTCAATATTAATCTCTCCATCTTCTTGAACAGATGACAACACTACAACCACCTCTTCCTCATCAAGCAATGCCCTAGTGGGCTAATACTATACAATTACAATCAATAAATTAATATTAGTATATATATAAAATATTGAACCGTCTCTATAACAATAATTTAAAAATATAATATATAAGGAAAACAAAGACAAAGAAAAAGACAACTTAGGTGAGACTAAGAAAAGACCAAGAAACAAAGACAACAATCAATGGTGATGCTTGTGAAATTTATCAAGATATTTAAGAATATGTTGAAAAAATCTAAGAAAGATGTTACTTTTCTTGACACGTAGGAAGTGAGACACTTTCTGAGATATATAGTCACAACCATAATGAAAAACATATTGATCTTATCTTGCATTCATCATTGTAATGTAATATTATTTCTTAATGTCATAGTTTTCATAATATACTTTAATCAATTATTAATAATTCTCCATAGAAACCCATGATTAACTTCTAAATCCTCTAGGTCCAAATTATCCCCCTAAACAATATAGATTAACACACTAACATCTTAACCTCATTCCCATAAGCCCTTAAGCTCCTAACTCCTAACCCCTTAACCCATAACCCCTAAACCTTTAAACATTAACCCCTTATCCCTAGGCCCATTAATTTATTTAACCCCTAAATCGACCTAACCCCTTAATCGACCGTAATGAAAATAAAAAAATAATATTTATAGTCCACATCAAGATGAAATCATAGTTAAAACACCTCCTAAAAGAATATTATAAAATACATTTACAATAGAAAGATAATACAATTTACAATACACAGACATACAATCTAAAATACACTATACATATAAACATTTACAAAAACAATCTACAATACAAAGACATATAATAAATAAGTTACAAATGGATGATATTAATTTCCACCTTCAACCTGTCCATAGTCTCTACAATGCTTTATGGCTTATTTTATTAGAATTCTCCTTGGCCTCAAGCCCCTAAAATTTCTACAAGGGCAATAATATTTTCCATCCTCATGAGCCCTCGATGTCAAACTCACATATCCTTGGTTCCCTTGAGGAATGTTATGTGACATTTTTTATCACCAGACTTTCAGTGATGATTTTGTTCAAAAATTAACCTCAAAATAATCCTATAACATTTCAAAATAATCACAACTAATATATATATATATATATATATATATATATATATATATATATATATATATATATATAATTTATATTATAACCATATAATATAATATTATATTATATTAATATAAATATATTATAGATATTAGTATAAACATATATATATATATATAGATATATATATATAGATATTAATAATATTATATTTAATTAAAATATTAATGCTATATTTATTTTAATTAGTCAAACTAATGAAAAGTGTTCCCATACTAGACATTTTCACTGCAAAATGCCATTAATGGTGAAATTAAACGTTATGTAACGATTATTTACCATTTATAAGAAATTGGACAACACATTTTCATATTGGATATAACGTTGGATATTCGACGTTGAAAGAACTACCATCGGTTATTCAACGACAAGAGGGACTATATGAAATAGGGAATTTCATCGAATATGTGACCAGTAAAAAACTACCATCCTATATTTGATGGTAGTCGGGATTTTAGAAAAAAAAACAAAAAAAAAGTTCTAACTTCTGACACTTTTTCAGATTTTATCCATTCCGTCAGATTCTGCCCAAATGTAGTAGTGTTAGTATTCTTGTTAAAAAAAAACTAACATATCAAAATTTGATATCTCTATCCTTTCAAAATTATGCCATCAAAACTAATATGCATATAATGCTTAGTCTGCAATCAACACACATTTTCACACAACAAAAAATCATCCTTTTAATACTATACTCTATAACAAAGTTCCAAATCTATTTATTTCTTAGTCCATCCAGGTATAATGTTGAACCATGCTCTAATATCACTCTGCAATGCTCCCTCCCTCCCCCTTAGATTTTCCCAAGCGTAATGGGAGGTGTTACTTTTGTCTAACTCAACCTCCATGGTATTTTTATGGAAATTTGGTTACAAATTTCCTCCTTTCCTAAAGTTGGCATAATTAAATTTGAACAACACCATCACTTTTAGCTCGTTAAGAGCTTTCTCGTGATATGAATTTTATCGAAATCGGGTACAAGGATCAAAATGTATGGCTATTTAAAGTTTCACCATTTAACCTTGCCACATTAGCAAAGAACTTCCACGTGGTGCCCATGTGACGCCCATGCACTTCCATGTATTACCCACATGGTGCCACATGACACCCATGTGGTGCCCACATGGCACCCCCACCTTACTCAGGTAGTTCCAGGTCACCCCTAGGTGCCAACATGTCCATAACATAGGTTCACATGGAACCTACCATGTCACCTAGCCCGTGCCCCACAAGTCTGGCCCTTAGCATGATATGTCAAGATTTTATGTTATATATAAATTTACAGAAGTTCAATGTTCCCATGACTTCTTGCATGGAAAATTCTCCAGACCCCATACCTTCAAACTAACTACCATTTATATGCATCTCTAGGTCTGGCCCACATTTGGGCCTTCCAACCTCTTTACCATCGTGCTTGCTTCATATTTCCTTGACTTCTAGTCCTTCGGACTACAACACATTCGAGCTTACCACAATACTTACTAGCATAAAGGCTCCAAAATCTTAAATGAGTCCATTTTTAAACCGCCTATCTTCTTTTCTAGCCATTCTATCCATTATATAGAATGTAAACCTATATTTAAAGTGGATTCCCATTCTATCTTTCTTACGGTGGATTCTGATCCTCTAGCGCTACTAAATTCTCCCAAAGCAGGCCCCACACTGAATCAAAATTATCTGGATATTGGACATCTGCCTCTACCATGTCTGACCTTATCCAAAATCCGGTCCCTTGATGATGTAACACTTGCCATCTCTCCTGAACACCTAGACTCTCAAACTAGTCTAAACTACCCTAAGTTTGACTTGAGTATAAGGTAATTCCTGCCTTAACATACCAAAATGATCCTCTGGGTTTCTTTGAGCGATTCAGAGATTTGACCATGGATTCTCCACAAAGTAAATTGTTACTTTATACATTGTCTTCTACATGTAAGAAGACCTTCATCAAGATGATAAAATTATGTAGGATTGGAAACACCATTCCGCACTAGCTTTACAAGCATTTAACATAGTTATAACAAGAGCAATGGAATTCTTAACATGCCTACCACTTGGCAGAGGACTCAGCTAAAGCATCACTGAGGCTTAACTATAAATTTTGATACAAAACACCCCATGAATTACATAATGGATTCAAATGATAACCATCAAAGCCATAGATATTACATGCCATACAAGTACTACTCACAGAGTTGCACCATTCCATAGTAAAAATTAACCATGACAAGAATTGCATATCAACAACGAAAACCACACATAGTGACAAAATAATGAACCTAAGAATTAAACACATACACTATGCACTTTACCCTTGTATTCAAGGAAACCTAAACAGACATGAGGATACAAAAATCCCCTTCAAGCCATGTGAACAGATGCACTTGCATCTTATTGAATACAAATAGGAATACAACCATTCCTCCATGGGTATTATTGATACATTTATTGTCATTTACAACAATATTAAAACTCATGTGCATTAAGACACACAAGAAATAAAAGTAAGAAACTTATCTTAAGAAGTGGATAACTAGAAATTAAGGGAGGGTCTTCCACTCTCCACCCAACCGTAGGCCAATTTCACTACAAATATTTCTTATAGATGACCACCCCCAAGCCATATTTATAGCTTAAGGAGTAAGTTCTCAAGGGAATTAAAATGGATGCCAATCAATTGATCACACAGGAATCTAGACATTGCCTCTTCTCCACCTACTTAGTTCATGATTATATCCTCTAATGTATCCACTTGTTCACCCAAGAATCTAGAGTACAGGGATATCCATCTGTTAATCCTATAGCTATAAGAAACAAAAATATTTCCTCTGCAAACTAGGAATCCATAGTACATTGAGTTTCCACCTTCTCAACCTAGAAGGGCTCTAGAACAAACACAATGTATCCACCTGTTTCTTATTTCAACCTTGCTTCTAGAATTATCTTGCTCTAGTGCTAATGCTTGTTCTAGCATTCTCCTTTTGTCCCATGATTTCACTCACAAATCCTTGTATGCCTAACTCAACACACAAGTACCCATATCCCACACCCGAGTATGTGATTCTGACCAACATCAACCACAGTTAACCCAAACATGTAGTTCATTCTTTTACAGATCCAAATGCTTGTTTTAGTTCTCATGTAAATCATGATGTTAAATCCCCTCTTCCTTCTCGTCGATTCTCATTTTTTCCATTGACCCCCTCATGGCCTTTTGTGTATTGACCACACAATGCAACCCATAAGGAAAACAAGTGTGGTATGGGCTTGTCCTCCATTTAGTAAGCCCACACTTCAACTTTATTCCTTCCATGTAGGCCATTAATTACAATCAAGAAAATTGGTCACCATTAAATGAACAACCTTGACTTAAACAATTCCCAAGAATCTCCTCCCCAAACTTTGAATACGTGTCCAATCCTCACAAACAACCAGTGTGTTTACATTTCCATGATATTTACATGAATTACAAATTCACCATGATAATTACAAGAGGGATAAAAAAATGGTTGTCACAAAAAACATGGGGAGTGGAGGAAATAGAGTTCAATGAGGAAAATGGGGAGGAAAAATCCATGGATCGTGCTAACTCAAGAGCGTCTAGATCATGAGGAGAGTTCGAAAATAGATATAGCAAAACATCCATAGGTTCTCCGTATGATTTGGCCATGTTAGATCCAAAAAGGGAGTCATCCGCTAGTGAGTTGATGCCACCATATTTAGCCTACATTTGAAAGATCTAGAAATGTACCAAGTTGTTACTCTAATCCACCAGGTCTAACTCCATCTAGATAAGAATTTTTGGTGAAGTGACTCGGGGCATGGAGATGACATCAATAAGCCAACAAGAGAGTGTGGAGAAGAGACAAGTTGGAGAGAGCAAAAGAAAAATGGGAGTGTGAAAGGGTCAGGTTCAGGTGAAAATGGTCATCTAAGTAATACAAGCTCATTAGAGAATCCTTACAAAAGCACTCCCATTAGGGGAATTTTGAGGTCTAAAATGGGCCTCATAAGGAAATTATAAAATAATAGTGGAAAAAATCAAATAAGATTTGATGACATCATCAAATTTTAGAGGGAAAAATGAAAAAACTACTTTTTGAACTCATATTTTCAATTTATCTCCCACATTTTTTACTCAAATTTCAAGAGGGATTACTCATTGGATGTGAAATTTAATTCCTCATCCAAGGAGTACCCATGTTGCATACTTTCGATGGGTCCTACTACATGAAAAATGAGAAATACATTAAAAACGTGATTGTAATCACGTTTTTTTATGTATTTCCGATTTTTCATGTAGTAGGGTTCATTGAAAGTATGCAACATGGGTACTCCTTGGATGAGGAATTAAATTTTGCATCCAACGAGTACTCCCACTCGAAATTTGAGTAAAAATTTTGGGAGATAAGTTGAAAATACAAGCGAAAAGGTTTTATTATTTTATTATTTTTTAATATTTTTACCCTTTTATTTAAAAAATGGTAAATCATCCCCCATGGTTGACATCATCATCTTGAATCGTATTGGTTGTTATAAAGTTTATTTTTGTTGTACATTTTTCTTAGGAGGCCCATTTTAGATCTCAAAATTCCCCTAATGACTATAAATTAAACCCACCCTCATCCGATTGGGATACACCCAAGGGGATAATCAATGATCACTTAAGCCTCATAATTTTTGTTATTTATCCATCTACTTTTAATTAATATTTCATTGATTAAACTTGTTTGAATTCTCTTCCACATGTTTAAGTATTATTCTTTAGATATACTATGATGCCATTTCGTACCAATTCAGTTATTAATGCAATAATGCAATAGACTAGTTGAGCCTTTCCTCCACTCTAAAATAATATTATTATTATTTTATATCTTATGTAATCATTAATCAAGTATTAAATGATACGAAGTAATCAAGATTTTCCTTTGCCCATTTAATTTGTAACTCCTTTACCTTTTCCTATAGCCTAAGCCCTTGCAAATTTTCCACATGAGCAAGCTTTTCCATATGATAATTTGCCACTTGTCCTCTAATTTTTATTATTCATTATTATTTACCATTTACTTAATAAATAATATCTAGTGTAATATCTCATTAGGTCTTTCATATGAGAATTAAAATATGCATGTTATATTTTATGATATAATATAATATGGAAATTGAGAATTTTCTACATAGGAATCTTGTACCTTTCCAATGTAAAGGCCCTTTATTTCCCTTGACCACCCAAGCCTTGCACACTTGAGAAGTGTCATAAGGGCTAATTCTCGTGTTCTATTTTAACCACTCCAACTCCTAAAAGGTTATATATATATATATATATATATATATATATATATATATATATATATATATATATATATATATATATAATAAAATTTTATATTGAGTTACAAGATATTTACAAGTTAACAAAATTGTATACTTAGGGACAAGAAATTTATAAGTTTCTATAGTTGATAATTAGAAATTAAATCTCACACACACCACATAACATTACATAGTTTGTTATTACCAACTATGGGAACTTATAAAGTTCTCGTATTTAACATTTTACTATGAAACTTTATAGAGTTTTTTTCCCTAACTAATGACTAATGAGAGTGTTTTGTTCCAAAATTTTCATTCTTATAATAGTTTCAAGTTAATTTTTTTTCTCAAATATAAAGTAAAAATATGAATTATTTTACAATTAGATATGATGTTTTTTTCTATTGAAATATATATCATTTTTCCGAGTTTTTATCTTCTTCTATGTGGTTCACGAACCTCGAAGATCAATGATCGCTACATCTATGGAATATTTGTACCAAGAAGATCCATTTGAAGGGATCACTTCTTGTCGGCTCAACCACAGATCCTAACCTTGAGGGTGTCGAGAGAATTGAACCTATGACCTCTCAATAACAAAGGTGCTTTAACAATAGGGACTCAACCAATTGAGCTAACCTTCGAAGCTAAGTCTCCAAAGAATTTAAGAAAGAGAGAACAAAATTTTCATCTAATTTAAGGGAAAGACAAAATATTTCCACCAAATTAGGCTTATCCTTTAAGTAGGACATTTTAAATTCTAGTGTGAAATATTTTAACTCTAGTAAAATGATTTAACTTATAGCGGTTAATATGTATGAAAAAAATGAAATAATCCACCAAACTTATATACCTAATTCCCTTAATATATTTTCTAATGGAAATGGAGGGAAAATATTGTCAAACATTAGATTTATATATTCAAGTGTTCAACTATGTGTAGACACATTCAAATTCACAATGTAGTAGGCATTTAATCATCTACACAACTATTAGCACCATTACCTAAACATTAACTAACAATTCCATAGATTATTGAGACACAAGGACATTAATATGAACATTAAAGGCTACTTTAATCAATCTAAGAAAGTGACTTTTCCATCCAACCTTAGGATTAGCTACACCACTTCTTTGTACAAGTGCCCACCCCCTAGCCAAAACCATGATATCACAAAGGGAAAATTGTCAACATAGAAAATTGGGATGGGTGAAGGCAACTCTCCTTCAACATATGAAAATAGTAGAGTTCTATTGTCTACTAAGCCAAGGATCTCCACAAATTCTAGAAGCCTCTTAGTGGTCTAGGATAACAATATAGAAATCCCTTCACAGTTCTATAGTCGCTTGATGATTTCCTTGCCCATTGCTTATCATGCTCACCCAACACATATTAATTCATGACCCCCACTACTCATCTGAGTTCTAGAGCTCGTTTACAAGCACTTGACTTCCAAAATTCATTTTTAGAGACCCCAAAATACACCAATGTTGTTCCAATCTACTATTGACACTTTTTGGGGCGTAGCTGAGTATCTGAAACTCATTGTAATCACTCAATAGATCCTAGCAATCTTTCCCCTTGGGAATGCCAACATTCTATTTGCAGATTTACTGCTCTAGACTCTTATACACCTCTATTTTGTCTATGTATGGCTCTCCTATGCCCATAGATGTATGCACCACATGGTTTGTCTCATCTCCCCACACCATTCGTGGGTCAATTCTCAAATTCTAAGATGGGTATGTGTACATGTTACCCATTAAAGAGTAAAAGAACTCTATAACCATCACTTAGCCTAAATAAATGTGGTGAGTGATTGCTTCAGCTACCTAATTCTTCATTCAAGGAGGTATGCATCTGTGGGAAAACAATGTTGTCTATTTTTGAATTCAAATTGGCATAAAACTTTGGGTGAGTTTTTCCTGCCAATAGTAAGGATGGATAATTCCTCGTAACCCCCGAATTACTTCCCACTTGAAGTATCATAGTCAGTATTAGTGTTCATATTCCCATTTAGTATTATATCATTTTTAATTAATAGATACAATATTTACATACACGTCATTTTCAAATCGTTTGATTTAGTTACATTGTAACGATGATAGATAACTACATAATTATTTACAGTAATCCTTAGAGATTTAAAATGGATTTGTTACACTTTGCTCCCTCTCCCTCTCTGCCTTTCTCTCTCTCACTCTCTCCTTCCTGCCCCCTCGTTTCTCCCTCTATACTTTTCTCTCCCCACTCACTTGCACAAACTCTCTATTTACCTATATCTCCCTCCCTCCCTCTCTCTCACTACATTCTTCCCCACTCTCTCTAACCCTCCATGCCTCCCTACCCCCATTTCTCTCTTGCCCTTTGTCTACCAATGACTCTCTCTCTCTCTCTCCCTCTTCTTCTCTCCCACTCTCCCTTCCCCACTATCACCCTCTCTTTCCCTCTTTACCCCTCTCTCTTCATCCCTCTCTATCTCTACCTTCTCACTCTTCACCTCTCACAAAAATCTCTCTCCACTCGTCTATCTATCTTTCTACTGGGCTTACCTCCCCTCTCTCTCTTCTTCTCCCTTTCCTCTCTCTCTTCCCCACTTCTCTCTCTCCCCCCTTCTTTCTCCACTGCCCCTATCCCTCCCACCGCCCCTCCCTCAATCTTTGTCTCTTCCTCCCTCAACGCCCCTTCTCCTTCCCTATCCCTCTTTCAGCGACTCCTTCACAACAATACCTACCTCGCCCCCACCGCCCGTCCCTCAATCGCTGTCTCTTCCTCCCTCAACGCCCCTCCCTTAATCTTTATCTCTTCCTCCCTGAACGCTCCCCTCACTTTCTCTGTCACTCCCCCTTTCTCACTCTCTCTCTCTTTCTCCCTCTCTCTATCTTCCCCTCTCTCCTTGTCCGCTCTTTCTCTCTTCCTTTCTCCCTTTATCTCTCCCTACCCCCTTCCTCACTCCCTCCCTATTTCTCCATCTTCCCCTCTCTCCTTGTCCTCTCTTTCTCTCTTCCTTTCTCCCTTTACCTCTCCCTATCTTCCTTCCGATCTCTCTACCACCATTAATCTCTCCCCTTAATATCTCTGATTTAAAATTTCTCCCCCTTATTTTGATTTAACGTTACTCTGATTTAATGTTAAAGGAGAAAATTGTACCTACTCACTTTGAGATGCCTCGTAGATCTTACTTTCTCTATCACCATTACTCTCTCCCATTAAAATCTCCCCCCCTTACTCTCATTTAACATCAGAAAAAACTGCACCTACTCACTTTGCCTCATAGATCTTACTTTCTCTACCACCATTACTCTGTCCCATTAAAATCTCCCCCCCTTACTGTCATTTAACATCAGAAAAAACTGCACCTACTCACTTTGAGATGCCTCGTAGATCTTACTTTAAATTAAATAATATTTAAGACTAATAGAATTGGCATTATGCTCAAATCAATCTTTGAAATAAAACTCTCTCACGGTTTTGATAAATAAATAATGTTTAAGGCTTCTATCAAAGAGGATTGGCTTTATGCTCAACCCAATCTTTCAAATAAAGCTCTCAAACGGTCTGGATGAGAATGGGATACAGTCAGCAAGATTTAAATTTGTTTCAAAATATCAAGTAAATTGAAGAGATGAGAGAAAACGTGGCACATCGACAGTTCCTCAGGAAGCTACGTGGATCCCTTCTTATTCTTTCACTACACGCGTCCTGGAGATAACAGAGACCCTGCATGGCCTAACAGGTCTATCACTTTGTGCAATTCTATATAAAACCTAGGCTTGTTTTCAAGTTCATATAGGCTTGTTTTCAAGGTCTTTCATTGTGCTGAAATTATCATAGTTGAAGTTTCAATCGAGTATCAGTGGAGAAAAAAATAACGGAGTAGCAAGATGGATTGGATACAATTAATGCTCAATTTGATGTTGCCTCCTATGGCAATAGTCTTCTTATCAGTGGTCTTGCCTCCATTGGCACTGATGAGGATGTTGTCTTGGTCTTATCACCTCATCTTTCGCGAGAATATGAGAGGGAAAACGGTGCTTATCACCGGTGCATCTTCTGGAATTGGGGAGGTTCGTTAATGGAGAATGTGTCACTGTATTGTTATGTGTTTATTTGTGTGCTCTCTTGTTGTTAGTAGTAATGTTATTTTGACTGTGCGTTGCAGCAAATGGCCTATTGCTATGCCAAGAAAGGAGCGAATCTAACGCTGGTTGCCAGGAGGGAAGACCGTCTGAAAGCTGTAGCTGACAAATCAAGGTCTCTGGGTGCTAAAAATGTTCATGTGATTGCGGCCGATGTGACCAAAGAAGAAGACTGTAAGAGATTCATAGACGAGACCATCAATCTCTATGGTTGCTGTAAGTTCCTTTTTTGAATTCTAAAATGTTCTTGTAGTCCTCTGTGTATATATGGTTGCTGTAAGAGCCCTTTCTGAATTTTAAAATGTTCTTGTAGTTCTCTTCAAATTAAAGCAATAATTGTGTGTTCTTGAGTCCTCTTCAATTAAAGCAATAATTGTGGAAACCTGTACAGTAGTATTAAGAATGCATGCTTTATTATGAGTAATTGAGCCAGTGGGAGTTAGAGAGGTATCATGAGTTTGGAAATGGGGAAATTTGGAATAAAATGCAAGCTTGATCATGAGATCAAGTGAAAATTTGAGAGTTACACTGACTTTGTAAAAGCGGGAATCTTGTTTTTGTGCAACCAGTGGACCATCTGGTGAACAACGCTGCAGTAGCGGGTAGTTTCCTGTTTGAAGAAGCGAACACTTCTGCCTTTCCACATGTTATGGTATTTAAATTTTATTTAGATTCTGCTGAAGCACAGACTATGTCTTCATGTAAGCCTGAAGATCCAGGATTCTGTTAATTGATGTGTATCGGTTGTTAAATTTTTACTATCAGGATGTCACGTTTTGGGGGAACGTTTACCCGACATACCATGCGCTTCCCCATTTGAAGCGATCCTCCGGTAGAATAGTGGTAACTGCCTCTGTTGCAGGATGGTTGCCGATGCCTCGGATGAGCATCTACAATGTAAAATATTTCTCCTTTCAGACAGTTTATGAGCATTTCTATTATGTGCTCGAAAATATTGATTAAGGCTATCTAAATAGTGGAAATTAGCGTTTGAAATGATCTGAATATTGAACTTTCAGGCGGGAAAAGCTGCAGTGATCAATTTCTACGATAGTCTGAGAGCAGAGGTGGGTTCTTCCGTGGGCATTACTGTTGCAACACCAGGATGGATCGAGTCAGAAATGACGTTGGGCAAGTTTGTCACCAAACGAGGAGAGGTGGAAGTCGATCAAGAAATTCGAGATGTAAGTTCGAATTCCATAGCTGCCATTTAAATTCCATTCTTACACATTCTTTCTATGTTCTTTCCTTTTGGGGATTGAAAACCTAGACCCCAAAAATCCAAGGGGTGCTTCCTTATTAAACCCCTAAACCTCAGTTCTCTGGCAAATCCTAAAATCTCAATTCCCTGAATCCTTGCACCTTAATCCCGTCTTAAACCTTAAAGCTTATCTGTAAAACCCGTAAACCGTTCGTATTCCATAGCTGCCACTTAAATTACTTTTCATACACTCCTCTTTCTGTATTCTTTCTTTTGGGAATTGAAAACCTAGACCCCTAAATCCTCAGCTCTCTGCTCTCTGCTTCTCTGTTAAATCCCTAAATCTCTGTTTTCTGGTAAATCCTTAAACCTTAAACCCCAACCCCTAAACCGGTCGAATTCCATAGCTTCCATTTACATTCCTTTTCTGACATGCTCCTCTTTCTATATTCTTTCCTTTTGGGAATTGAAAACCTAGACCTGGAATCCAGGGGGATGTTTTTGTTTTAAACCCCTAAACTTGACTTTCCCTGGTAAATCCTTCCACTGCAATTCCTTAAATCCTCAAACCTTCAATCCGAAAAGCCTTAAGCAGAGACATGACATGTTTACAGGGGATGCTTCCTTTGAAAACGCCTAAACCTTAAACCCAACTTGTAAGAAAGTAAGAATTCCTTTGAAAACCCCTAAACCTTAAACCCAACTTGTAAGAAAGTAAGAAAACCCATGGGCCTAGACTCGTGTCCTGCTTCCCTAGTAATCCAACCCGTAAATCCTCAAAACCTTAAACCCCTAACCCATAAATCCTCACCCTAAACCTTAAACCCTAGCCTGGGAATTCTCAGTAAAACCCTAAACTTTAAACCCCTAACCCAAGGGATTCGAACGGGAAAATTGTATACCCCTACCTTAAATCCGTAGGCATACGCAGGGCCTCGATTCTGCCCATAATCTAGGGGATTCGAACGAGAAGAAACCAAATGCCCAGCATCAACTTGTTCAGCTTGTATATATATATATATATATATATATATATATATATATATATATATATATATATATATAAAGAAGATATATACTTCGCTGTGTATAGTCTACTGAAATTTCATTTCATCATTCGAAAATATATTTTTGAACTGCGCAGGTGCAACTTGGGCCATCTCCCGCTCTTAACACAGAAGACTGTGCAAAGGCTATAGTGGAAGGAGCGCGCAGAGGAAAGCGTTATGTGACCATCCCCATGTGGTATAACGTCCTCTTCCTGTACAGAATTTTGGCCCCTGAACTGCTACAATGGGTATTCTACATTTTCTATGTCAAGAAAACTTCTACACCACGCGGGAAGCAACAACCGCTCACGAAGGCGGTTCTGGATGCAACAGGGGCGAAGAAGCTTTTGTACCCCTCTTCGATCCAGTCTCAACCCCAGTCCCTGTCCCCTCGGAGCACCAAAGCAGACTAGAGACAATCAATCCAATATCTGAGACTACTTTTAGCTAATAATAAATTACAGACTTTTTGTTGACGGTCAGATGTTTAGGTTTCAAAGGATTCCATGCTCGTTCCACGTTCCACCAGAAAAACTGAAATGAGAGTAAAAATGGGTGAAGTGATATATATTTGTAAATGAGAGAATTTTGCGTACATAGATTTCTGCGCTTATATATATGTCTGTATTTTTCTACTTTCAGACTTCTTAATAAATGAGTTCAGAGTTTTATCATTAGTGATTTAATATGAGTTATGTCAATGGGTCAGAGTTTTATCATAAACTATTTGACAGGATGGATGCTCTAAAGAAATTAAAGAAGCCTGAAGCAATTCCTATATAATCTCTAACATAAGATTTGAATAAACTCCTCTACGATCTCTATAATTTCTACCATAAGATTTGAATAAACTCCCACTACAATTTCTATCATTCCTTTCACAAGGGGTCCAGTTACGCCACACATGTGACATAACGTTATGTTTGTGGGACCTGTGTAGCATAACATTATGCGGGGAATGCCATGTTTGTGGGATATGTGTGGCACGATGTGCTCAGCATGATGTCATGCATGTTTGTGGGAGGTTGATGCACTTTGAGATGGCTCTTCCCTCACTCAGTTCTATGGGTTAGTTGGAGGAGGTTGATACACTTTGGGATGACCTTTCCTCAATTCCAGGGTTTAGTTGGAGAGCGCCCTAGGGCCTGTGCTTGTGGGAGGGAGGTTGATACACAGTTTCCTCAATTCCGGGGTTTACTTGGAGTGTCTGCCACACATCTCCACTCATTTGATGGTCTTGGGCTTATGGTTGATCACATAACTCATTTGATGGACGTTGGCATATTTTTGGGAGGGTGTTGTTTAGTCCCTGTAAACCATTGATGTGACCATTTGTTACGCTTTTCCTCTAATACTTTTATTTTTGTATTAGAGGATTTTGTATTAGTCCCTCAGACCATGCATGTGATCATCTGTTACACTTTTCATTACTTTCACTTTTGCATTAGAGGATTATGGGGAAGGTTTTATTAACACATTCTATATACTTTTCATTGCTTTCACTTTTGTATTAAAAGATTATGAGGATGGATGGTTTTATTTCTCACACATTCTATTTGGTTCAAAACCCATAGTTTGCAGCTTTCAGCTTACAACTTATAATGTATCAAAACCTTATATTTAGCTTTTTTCCTTATATAAGAAAATTTTGTAATGAAGTGTTAGTGGTTACTTGGTATTGAGGTTTTTATTTTCATTTGTGAGAGAATATTGAGAATTTTATTTGTATTGAGGTTTTTTATTTTTAATATTTTTGAGAAATTTATTTTTAATATTTTTTTAATGATTTGTTAGATTTTTTTTTCTTAAATTCCTTGAATAAGATATTATTCTCTTAACTTTAACAATTTATTTATTTTCTATTTAACAATTTATTTATCTTCTTATCTTCTGTTATTATTAACAACAAATAGTAACAATTTATTCAATTTATGAATAAATTCATTTATATAGTAACAATTCATTTATCTTCTATTTATCTTCTATTAAATTATTTGTTAACATTTATTTATCTTCTATTAAATTATTAATAACAAATAGCGAATAATTTATGGTGCAATTCTTCAAAATAAAGTTACGTTACAAAAATACAAAATATCAAAAATATAAAATATCAAAATACCGAACTTACACTGCAATTCTTAATAACAAAGTTACGCTACAAAATATCAAAATACTAAACTGAGAAATACAAAATAACGAAGTAACCATTTATTTATCTTCTGTTAAATTATTAACAACAAATAGCGAATAATTCATATTGCAATTCTTCATAATAAAGTTAGGCTATAAAAATACAAAATATCAAAATACCGAATTGAGAAGTATATCAAAATACCGAATTGAGAAGTAGATGCGCACACAGTAAAATTACGCTACAAAAATACAAAATACCAAAATTAATAATTTATTTCATCTTCTATTAATTTAACAACAAATAGCGAATAATTCATATTGCAATTCTTCATAGATGCACACATAGTAAAATTACGCTACAAAAATACAAAATACCAAAATTAACAATTTATTTATCTTCTGTTAAATTATTAGCTATTTGTTCATACTGCAATTCTTCATAGATGCACACATAGTAAAATTACGCTACAAAAATACAAAATACCAAAACTACCAATTTATTTATCTTCTGTTAAATTATTAATAACAAATAGCGAATAATTCATACTGCAATTCTTCATAATAAAGTTAAGCTACAAAAATACAAAATATCAAAATACCGAACTGAGAAATACAAAATATCAAAATTCCGAACTGATAGCGAATAATTCATACTGCAATTCTTCATAATAAAGTTACACTACAAAAATACAAAATATCAAAACTAACAATTTATTTATCTTCTGTTAAATTATTAACAACAAATCGCGAATAATTAAAGTTACGCTACAAAAATACAAAATATATATCAAAATTAACAATTTATTTATCTTCTGTTAAATTATTAACAACAAATAGCGAATAATTCAAGTTACGCTACAAAAATACAAAATATATATCAAAATTAACAATTTATTTATCTTCTATTAAATTATTAAGCGAATGATTCATACTGCAATTCTTCATAATAAAGTTACACTACAAAAATACAAAATATCAAAATACCGCAGGACTTCATAATAAAGTTACACTACAAAAATACAAAATATCAAAATACTACACTACAAAAATACAAAATATCAAAATACCGAACTGAGAAATAGATGCACAGCTTGAGATAATTCGAATATCTGAATAGGTACGGTTTATATTTTAATATATTCAGCGTTTTTTTCTCTCTGAAAAAAAAAAAAAATGCACAGATAGTAAAATTACACTACAAAAATACAAAAGACCAAAATTAACAATTTATTTATCTTCTGATAGATTATTAACAACAAATAGCGAATAACTGCAATTCTTCATAATAAAGTTATGCTACAAAAATACAAAATATCAAAATACCGAACTGAGAAATAGATGCATAGTAAAATTACGTTACAATAATACAAAATACCAAAATACCGAACTGAAAAATAGATGCACACATAGTAAAATTACGCTACAATAATACAAAATACCAAAATACCGAACTGAGAAAAATACAAAATGTTGAAATACAAAATACTGAACTGAGAAATAAATGCACACATAATAATATTACGCTACAAAAATACAAAATATGGAACTGAGAAATAGATGCACACAATAAAAATAAAAACACTGTTCTTTTTGCATAAGGCTATAGAAAAATTAGTGCAACCTATAATGGTTTTATTATTATGCAACAAGAATAATGACACAATAAAAATAATGACACTGTTCTTTTCGCATAAGGCCATAGAAAAATTAGTGCAACCTATAATGGTTTGTTTATTATGCAACAAAAAATAATGACACTATTCTTTTTGCATAAGGCCATAGAAAAATTAGTGCAACCTTTTATTATTATGCAACAAAAAAATAATGACACTGCTCTTTTTGCATTACAATTGGATGCCCAACTGAAAATTAGTGCAACCTATAATGGTTTTATTATTATGCAACAAAATTTAAAAATTACAATTGGATGCCCATCTGAAAATTAGTGCAACCTATAATGGTTTTATTATTATACAAAATTAAAAAATTACAATTGGACGCCCACCTAAAATTCTTCCGACAATTTATCTCATCTAGAAATGGAATGGCAATCGAAGCTTTGCAAATCAACTCGACCTCCTTTGGCCTGCTCGCAATCCTTCCTGACACTCACACTAACTGCCTGAAATGCGCATTTTTGGTTGAAGGAAATTCGTATAGCCTGAAAACTTCCTCCAGGTGAGTAGTCCTACCTCTTTCTGCCTCTAGAAACCGCTCGCCTTCTAGACCCTGATCCGAACTCCTACAACTCAAACATGTTGATTTCAACAACTCACATTGGCAATTTGGGAAACTCGCACGACCTCTTCTACAAATAAATTCGGCCTCCCTTTTCCGACTCTAAAGCATTGGAATACTTTATGAGAATTTATTTGGAAATTCTCACTTCTGCAAACCCCTACTATTATCTCTCCCTTGACTTTAAGTGCCCCTTGTTGAATACTGTCTCTCCCTTGACTTGAACTACCCCTTGTTGAACACTGAAACTAGGTAATTCGAACTGCCCCTTGCTGAATATTGGAACTAGATACTACCCCTTGCTGAATACTGGAACTAGGTAATTCAAACTACGGTGCTCACTTGTTGTTCAATGTGTGTCTCCAATTCCCATTAACTTCCTCTTATAATCTCTCAGTGGAGTATCAACGACCAAGATCTAATCATGATCGATGGTCGAGATCATTTTAGACTTCATTAATCTCTAAGTGAAGCATCAACGACCAAGATCTAATCATGATCCATGGTTGAGATCATCTTAGACTTCATTAAGTTACTTTTCCGGAAGTCTCTAGAGCAAAATCGATTTCATCAATTAATAACTATTAATTAATCAATTTTCCTAATCTAGACTTAAGAAATTTTTAATTATTGATCAATTAATTTAATTGAGAGATTTCTAAGTGTTTTCTCTCAAAAAAATTTTCCTGGATTTTGAAGATTTCCTTTTCCTTAGCCTCTCTTACAGGGTAACACCTTAAAAACTAGAACACCTATTTAATGCTACCATATCCATAAAAATCAGAGAAAAAAGTTATTACCGAGTCAAAAGAAAAAGAAAAAAAAAAGACACCTTCGAAGAGAAATCAAGGTATAGATTTCTTATCTTATTCACTATGATCATTATCGTTTATTTTCCTTTGGATTATGATCATTATTGTTTATTTCCTTCACTATGATCATTATTATTGCTTATTTTCCTTTGGATTATGATCATTATTGTTTATTTCCTTCACTATGATCATTATTATTGCTTATTTTCCTTTGGATTATGATCATTATTGTTTATTTCCTTTGGATTGAGGTAGAACATTTTAAGTCTCTTTGTTTATTTACTTCGGATTGAGGTTGAACATTCTAAGTTTCTTTCGTATTGCTTGGACTAACATTAAATTTATCTTATTTCTTTCGAAAATTTTTAAATTTAACTTAGGATTCTTAGGACCCTCTCCCAAACTATATTTGAAAAAGCGTACCTAGCCCTAACCAATGTTTGATAGACAATTATCCTTGAAATGCATAACATTACTTTATCTTTAACCAAGATTGAATTACCTAAATTTTGTGTAAGAACCCAATAGCAAGTTTTAGACATTGGTCTATTAATCTTTTCAACCAAAAAAGACCGTTCACTTTTTCCTTTCCATTCTTGTTTCTTTTACACTCTAGCTTTATAATAATTATCTTTTAAGCTGCATTACTAAATCTAAGTCTAATTTGTTAAATCTTGTTTGACTAATTTAATATAATAATTATCTTTTAAGCTACATTACTAAATCTAAGTCTAATTTGTTAAATCTTGTTTGACTAATTTAATATAATAATTATCTTTTAAGCTACATTACTAAATCTAAGTCTAATTTGTTAAATCTTGTTTCACTAATTTAATCCTTATTCATATTATATGTTTTAAAATAAGCATAAGTTGTTATAGATTTCCTTCACTTTTGCTCATTTTGGATCTAACCCTCATTAACAAAGTAACTCTATTGGCACTCAAGTTTTACCATTTTATGAAGTTTTCAACTTTATGAAGTTATTTTGCTGAAAACATAAGGTAGAATGGTATTCTTGTTTACTTTTTTAATTTCATTTACAAGGGTTTTGAGTGGTTTTTTTGAGTGGTTTTTTTAACTAATACACTTGCTTGATAAAAGTAATGATATAATAAGTCTATGATCCATTTACTAAGTGAAATGACTCACTACTTAGGTATATAATTTCACTCTAGTTTAACTAGATTGTTTTTTTTGCGCTGAAAATCATGGAAATTTTGGTAAGATTTTAAGAAAATTCGGTAGGGATTTTTGTAAATTCATGTTATAGCTATCAAAATTCAATATTTTAGGTGTCTTCAAGGTTTTTGATGGTGTTGAATCCATTTCCACCATAAAAAATATGATTCAAACACTACTAATGCAAAATTTCTTAATTTTTTTTTGTTCGAATTCCAACCACTTTTAGCCATCGAGACAATTCCTCCGCCTCCATAAACAACACCTATAATTTCATCTTAAAGGCTTGACATATTGTTACATTTACTACGTGAAACGACTCACTATTCGGGCATATTGATATATTATTACATTTATTAAGTGAAACGACTCACTATTTGAATATATAATAGCATCTCAAAGGCTTGACATTTTGGTTATAAGACTTATATTTTGAGATATTTCATGTCTGATGTTGTTATGTCTTATGGTATAAAAACTCTCTTGAATATTCACATAAGAAATTTTTGCACAAGTTTTATTTTTTTCCTTTTAGCTCTTTAAAACTTATCACAAGGGTTTTACAAATTTTTATAATAATTACACCGGAGGCATTTTCTTTGTTGGCTTGGGGTGAGCAAACACTGTTCACTCCAGCCAATAGAAAACTTTTTTTATCGCCCTTCGAGAAAATTAAAATATGACAAATGTTGATTTTTTATACGCTTACGCGGTTACGACAGTGGTGTTTGCGGCGGTGGTAGAGGCGGAGGTGTGCCGGTGGATATGCCACGCCTACTCACCCTCTCCATTGTCTCACAATCCCTCGTCAGATGAGAGGCAGTCATTTGCAGCAGAACAATGCAGCCTTGTATTACTGGACGGGAGCTATGGGGGGGACATCACACGAGAAATGCCAGCGATGCCACCATGTCTCGCTGGCTGCAGTCGGCCGGCTTGAGGCACTTGGTTTCCCCAGGCCTAGATCACTGCTTTCTTTCCAATTCGCCCGTGCTGGTTTGTTTTGTTTAGCCTTCATTCACCTGCATTTTATTCATTTTAGAGTTGTCATTTACGTTGAGGTGAATTTCATTCACCCTCCTAACATCATCATTCCTCGGATACAATCTAGTCACAGACTCATCCATGGAAGGACCATGACAGTTCTTCAATTTGGCCAAGGTTTTTGAGTCCCACAGACCTTTTCTTAATTCCCACAACATCTCTACTAGCTCCCTATCTGAGTGCCTATAAACATGAGTTAATTCAATCTGCTTGTCAAAACACTCATCCCAGCAATCTGCTTCAAAGGCAAAGAAATTCTCCGGGTTCTCACGCATCACTGGTGGAAGTTGGAAGAAATCCCCTGTCACCACAAGCTGCAACCCACCCCACACCACTTTCCCGTCCGATGCCTTCCTCAGATTATTGGCAACATAATTCAACTAATTAAAAAACTCTCCATCAATCATGCTTATCTCATCTATAACCAATGCCTTGGAATTTTTCCATCTGTTAACATTTCTTTTTTTCTTTCCAATCAGTCTCAACAGTCCTTGCTCAGTCACAGCAACTGGTGGAGCTCCAGAAAAGGAATGTAGAGTCGTACCATTCAAATGGCATGCTGCAATCCCTGTTGAGGCTGTTACAAAGACGAAACCTGGACCATGCAATTTCTTCAAGAGTTTTACTACAAAATTAAGAAGATAGCTCTTGCCTGTGCCTGCAGATCCTGTAAGAAATACAAATTCCCCTCTTGCAACAACATTCAGAACTGTCATCTGCTCATTGGATAATGCAATGTGCCCCTTCGAATAGTCCTCCAACATTCTCATCATGTCATTCGATCGTAGTTGTTCTTCCAACATTATCATCGCTTCATTCGATTCTACCTGATTTATGTAATTGTATATCTCAGAAAACCCTCTAGATTCTGAGCCCATTTTGACCTGTGATTGGCTCTGGCTTCCTTGTGAGTGTTTTTTCGTCCTCTGTTGTTTTTTCCATCCCTCTGAATTAGGCTTATTAGCTTGGCTATCCAATATTATCATGGCTTCTTTCCATTCGCGCCATTTTTTGCGTTTGGCTCTCTTAGAAAGCCCTCCAAATTCTGCGAATATTTTGATCTGTGCTTCACTCTGTCTTCCCTCTGGTTGTGTTTTCGTACTCTGTTTGGGTAGCTCCTTTGCTTTTTGCAGCTTCATCCTCTCTATGTGTTGTTGGTTTAGGATTATTTGGGACTGAGTTTATGCTGAGAACCACCGAGTCTTTGAGACCAAGTACTCAATTTTTTCGCTACAATTTTCTCTGTATATTTTGTCATTTCACTGAACCCAAATCCCATCACCCTATATGCAAATTTTTTAGCCATACCTCTAACAGATCGCTAGAAAACACATTTGTTTACATTGATGTTATTTCCTACAGAATGCAATATCTTGGCATAAATCTCGGCAGTAGCTTGCGTTTGACTCATCTAAATTATTTTTTTGGGGATTTGGGATGCAATATTTTGAATACTATATCATTAGGATTTTTAATTTGGGGTAAAATAAAATGCTGGTAGGGATATGGGTTGTAGTCGATGGAGGAGAAGAAGAAGTTGTTGAAGGTGTTAAGAAGCATGAACCTCGGTGGCGAGTTTGGATCCATACAGGAGGACCGTGTTAAAATGCTACTGAAACAACGACCCACTTATATAGGAGCAGAACGCATAAAAGAATAGAGCAAGGCGAGGATAGAACCATGAATGAGTGAGCAAGCAGAGCAATCAACGTGAAGGCGGGTTTGAAATATAAAAGAAGCAGTATCGTGTAGCTCCAAGGCTGGTAAGTGGAATGTGAAAAAAAAACGCGATTCCATACAATGGTGGACACGTGGCCTTTGGTGGTATTAGAAAACCACTCTCATCGCATGAATTTGGAAAATTAACCCCCATGTATCTAACTTACGCGACGTTCATTGATTGCCGTCGGATCCGTTAGTTGGGCGCGACGAGATTCCGACCATTGGATGAAAATGGCATGTTAACAGTGGGCCTAGTTGAATCATCGTGTAGTTGTTTGGTTATTAACCATGTTTGAATAGTTGTGGAATGATTCGATGTATACATGTAAGTGTGGACCTGATATATGTTATAAGCGTATTGACCAAAGGGTTGTTGTATAGCCTGAAATTTTCTGCTACAATGTGTCGATACACACCAAGGCTTCCACAGGTACCTCTACCCACACTTTTGTCGCCTTTCTCTACAAACAATTCAGATACTTTTAGGAATATTAGTTTAATGGGTATTTTAGTTTCTGCTGAAACTATTCCTAAGGTCGTATGGGTTTCCTTGATGTTATAGTTCTTTGTTTACATTTACTAACTTCCCTTTCTATTAGGTGGCCTTGATTGGCCTAGATTTCTTGCTCAATAGGGCTTCTGACAGCCCATAATAGCTCATGAATGCCTGAAATTATCGCTTCAAATGTAATTTTTTTTTTCTGTTGCATGTTGGTCCTATTGTCTACACTGAGTATGGAGAAAACCCTCAGTATGGTGCCACCAAAACATCCCTAAAATTTGTTCTGAAGGTGTATCCCAGTGGATATTTCAGTTTCTGAACACAAGTTATTATGGATATGCACAACACACTGCTCGGCTACTTCTTAGGTCACATTTTTTTGCAGGATGGGATCAAGAATTGGATGAAGAAAGGTGCGGGAACCTCACGGTCGGGACTTGCAATTGCCAAAGCACTCATGGAGATTTACCAAAGTCTTTTTACTAAGACTTATATATATATATATATATATATATATATATATATATATATATATATATATATATATATATATATATATATATATATATATATATATATATATATATATATATATATAAGGAGATATAGCTCGAGGGTTTATTTAAATTTACCAAGGGTCTATCGGGCAGGTTTAATATAAGGTTGCACTATAGTATGAAAGACCGAAGTCATAATAAGGGGCATATACATATGATTTATGCGCGATGAAATAAATAGATAAATAAAATTTTAATTAAAACATAAAAATAAAATAAATAAATAAATAGAAATAAAATAAAATAAAATAAAGATTAAAAAAATAAAAAAATAAAAAAATAAATTAAATAAAATAAAATAAAAAATAAAAAAAAAATTAAAATTTAATAATATTAAATTAATAATTATTATTTTTATTAAAATAAATATAAATATTTAAAAATCAAATTATAAATTTTGATCATTTGGTTTACTCTTTTTAAAATAAAATAAATTAATTTTAATTATTTGATTCAAACTAGTCGTTATTTTACAAACGGCTAGGAGTAGCTATACTTTCTATTTAAAGAAGTTACTTGATCAGATTTTCCATCTTGTCCTGATGATGAACCACACTGGCTGGTTCAAAACATGTCGACCTAATCTATTTTGATGTGATTTTCACAGAAAGATTTTAGTCACAGTTTAAAATCCAATAAGTCGCTTTTAACTTTTTATTTCGCTGACAAATAAAGTTTCCTTTCATGAAGGACAACGATATTCATTTCTATACATTTCAATAGGAAATTGCTTAGCCCAATTTCTTCTCAATAAAAGTTTTCAGAAAATTTAAATGGCTTACATACTTATTATCATGAATGACTAAATTATAATTTGTTCAGAAAAATATTATATGTTCTTTCAAAATATATGCTTTCCTTTCCATTTTTCTGCCCCATTTCATATTTACATCACTCATTATTTATGTCCAACTACGATCCTCATACTCACATAATTTTATTCCAAAGTCATTTTCATATTTACATAGACACAAATTCAAGACATTTTCATATTTACATAGACAGTTTATATTACCTAACTAGGGATAACACCAAAAAAGATATGTTTGATAGTTTGAAATCCAATATTCCATATCGTCACAAAAATTTTATTTTCATGAGATTACTTCTTTTACATATCTACCGCCTTTCGGCGGTCCTTTGCGCCTCTTGGTGCAATTGCTAGTTAGAATTTGTTCTTGATACACAATTTCTCCACTATATTTAAGTGCATGTGATATCTTATAATAACTTTTTATTCACATTGATGCAATATAGTTTCAAGTACGAATTGGTTGTTAGTGATAATGTCTTACTCTTTTAATGATTCTTTGGGGTTTAACTTAGTTGATTTTATCTTGTCGCCTGTGATTTTAAATGATGCACATCATAATAATTTAACATGGTATAAGTACTAAATACACATTCTACGATGCAAGATTTCTGGGATAACTGTTGTAATTATTTTCATTTTCATCAATGTTGGTATACTCTAAAATCCCCGATTTTTTATTGATTGCAAACTGTCCTAAATTGTAATGGTAAACGTACCATGAGTGTTGATATCATTTATGTTTCCCAAGTACTATTGATGAATGGGATTAAATTGTGTTAAATATGCATTGAACATTAGACAAATAATTCATTGTATGATCAATATTTCATCGTTGTAATTTTCTCTAGAACAAAAAGGTAAATGCACCCAAAATGTCCATGCACTCATTGTTTTTGTTTTTTTTTTTTTAATCAATGTTGACTTTTGAGATTAATTAAGATATCTCTGACATAAATTTACATTCTAAACATATTTTGGATCTTTGTTTTTATGGTTAAAACAAATGGATAGTTGACACTATTGAATGTTGTAACTGTATTGTAGAAAATTCATCCATCCCTCGAACAAGAAGAAATTTTATCTAATCTAACGAAACGAGGCCATTCAATATTTCATCTTATATATATGAATATTTATTTTTAACTATGCCTAAGGAGAGATGATAATTTGTATCTTAATTTTGATAATTTTCCTTACATGATCTAGATAATACACCTCCAAAGATCCAAGCTTTAGCTCCCATTATCTAATCCCTACACACAAGAAATCAATCACATCAATATCAAACCTATTTGGGCATGAGGAATGTCAAACACTATTGGTATAACTTGATCTACTCAAGGAAATATCATATTTACCAAAACTAAAGGCACAAGACGCTGGGGGGGAACCATTATGATCTATGTTATGAATGATAGAATAACATTATAGCAACTGTATGACATCTTGAATCTTAGTCGATGATCATCCTTGTTCCTTACCCTTTAAGATAACTTCCTTAGCCTCTTACTCTATTTATTTAACATTTCCATACTCAAATTATAGGGCTCCCTATCCTACAATTTGTTCAATTATTATAAGAATTTAGAAGATCTTGGAGATAGGTTTGATGGCATGTAAATTAGGTGGATACAAGTCATGGATAGACTTGATGGCATGTTGAACAAGGAATTATGATTCATATATTAGATCAATGGTAAGTACTAAGAATTTATAGGTCGTGCACAAGTTCCATGCTCAATTATGAGCTCTTTTCCAATCTATAATGAGATTTTTCTCTTCATGAGTTTTTTTTATCAAGCTAAATTATTAAATATGAGTTTTTCCCAACTCACTATGAACTTTATTCTCTATTTCATAATTGTGAAATTGCAATAAAATAATTACTTTCTTGTAAAATAATTATGACACTTTACTCAACTATATAATTTCATCCTCACAAAATCTAATAGCTTCCTTGTATGACCTGTGGTGGAAAATACAAGTATAAATGATGCCCCCTAATGTATGAAGTCAAAATTAATACATGGCCAAAATATATTATGAAAAATAATGATAACTAGAGTGGCATAGGGAAGGAGCTCTTGAATCAAGGAACTAGAAGTAATTGCAACTGGTCATCAATTGATTAGATATATAAACCATCCCTGAGGTAAGCATACATAGTCCTAGTACAACAGAGAGAAAATAATGGCCATAAAAAAAATAAAACGTAGATCCATGTAATAATATGTAAGACCATGGCTATGAAAAAGTACATGATGGATCACTACAAGGAAAATACCCTCTAGTGGATGTTTTTGAGGAACCCCTTATAAAAATAGCCCAGACATCTGTTTGTAGTGGAGGTTACTAGAGGAGGCTTTTGTGGATGTTTTATTTTTCCGATGTGTTTGTCATCCTAAACTGCACCGGTGCATTCCACTAGCGAAAGCACCAATGCGTACAAAAAATTGGCACACCGGGACACTATGCGCTCGGTACAAACCCTTCCAGTGCATCTCATTACCATAGCACATCGGTGCTCTACATAGATTGAGCACCGATGCATCCTAAAACATCATGCCAAAACTAAAACAACCCAGTGTGGTTGGAATAAACTGCCCGGTGCACCTCGAAAACCCGCGCACTGGAACAGGGTTAAATAAAACAAAATTATGGCCAAAAATATGCATTTTTCACTTTTCAGTGCTCCAGAGCTCTCAAGCACCGGTGAAAATTTACGTTGTGTGAGGTGCCCTATCATCGGTGCTCCCATTACATGCACTACTACTTTCCATTTCCCACCATCTCCATTTCGAATTTTGCAAAACAATGGGAAAATTTAGTTTTGCAAATTCTACAGCCAATATGCCTCCTCGACGACCAAATGTTCAAGTATTTTACTTTTTTTTTCCATAATTAAACCTTTTAGCGGATTAGTTTTCTAAAATAACTTAATTCACCTTATTAAAAAAAAATCTCGCACTGTGTGCTCATGTCGTTCGGCTCGCACTGGTTCGCGCTGCTCCCTGTAAATTTACAGGCTGCACCACCATTGGTGCTAATGGTATTCGCACCGATTCCGGGGCGGTACCGAAACGATGCATTGTGATTTTTTAAAATTAAAAAAATTGTGGTGCGATCGGTTACCCGGCCGCACCATTGACCATGTCGAAGTGCGGGAATGCGCTGCATTGAAATATGCGCCCTGGGGCAGGTATTTTTGTCAGCACACCACCCTCCTGAATTGGACATAGTCAATGGTGTGGTCATGTAAATGATTGCACCGTTGACTATGTAGTGATGTCAGGAGGGCAGTCTGCTTCCTAAACTATACACCCCGGGGCGTCTAGTTTGGTCAACGCACCGCCCTCCATATACTAGTACATAGTCAATGGTGCGGTCGGTTATACCACAACACCGTTGACCATGTAACGATGCTAGGAGGGCGATGTGCTGATAAAAATATCCGCTCCAAGGCGAGTAGTTTCGTCAGCGCACCGCCCTCCCGAATTTTTTCATAGCCAATAGTGCGATCGGTTAAACAACTGCACCGTTGACCACTAGTTGATGTTTGGCGGTGTGTTTAGTTAATGCACCGCTGGAGATAGGGCACGTCATGATTTTAGGTGAGCTGTAAATTTCCAGGTGCACCGCGTCCGGTGCGCAATAAAAACAGACACATCATTACGAATGCATGCCTATTTTTTGTGGCGCACCGATTTTTTTTTTCCAAATATATATATATATATATATATATATATATATATATATATATATATATATATATATATATATATATATATATTCCTAAATACATGTCTCATTTAATAAAAAAACTATATTTAATATGTGAATCATTCAACGACATCAAATGAGAGAAGAGATGAACAACAACAATAACAGGCAGACCAATATAACGTGTTTGGCCTGTGGGAGGCATGAGAGAGGGAGATAGATATGTACCATCGCCCTATTACAGCAACCACCCAGACGCTCCTAAGGGAGATAGGCATCCTTAAGTTCTATGAGGAGGCTACATCCTTGAAGGGCCATGGTGGGTTATTGCGACAGCTTATCCACAGGTGGAATGCCCACCAATATGCTTTCCAGGTTGGTCCTAACCAGTGGTACGTGCCCACTAAGGAGGACATCTATTTCATTACTGGCCTATCGAGGAGAGGGGTGGATTTTCCCTTGTTCCTAAAGGCCTCCGTTGGCTATGCAACAGGGATTCAGTTAGTGTACTCCCATAGATACATTAGTGTGGATATACTATCTCCTACAGATTTTTAGGTCTCCGGTGGTCAGCTACGTATTGCTTCAATTGGTGGAGAGGAGGTGAGGTGCCTCTCACTACTGAATTCGACCATTGCACACCATACTAGTGACAGGAAACACATTAGTTTCCCGCTTCTATTTTATGTTGATTCTTTATTACAGTTGCCACGACTTGTGAGGTTTTCTACCATTTTTTTACAGCAGTTTTGTACATATTTAGATATATGTCGTGCTCAGGCACAAGGAAGGGTGAACTTCGCTTTTGCTTTAGAGCTATTTTGTTTATTTTTTGAGAGGTTTCCAGAGACGAGGCCTAATTTTTTTCGGAAGCCTCGTTGGCCGATGCTGCATGTACGGATGCAGATGTGGGGACAGATGATGCCCAAGAGGGGTGAATCAGAGTTTTCCACGAGGATATCACATGATGCACTGGAGTTGCTAGCCAGTGTTGATGAGCATCCCTTCATTTTGGTCCCTTTTCCGTATGTTGGTTTGGACTGGCGAGGGTGTGGAAAAATCCTCTTCACAGATGATGAGCCATCGGATGATAGAGGTGATATTACTGTTTTCTTTAAATTTATTCTAACATGTTCTTTAACTTGTTTTTAATAAACTGTTTATTGAAATTGTCTAATTATTGTTGTGTACTTATATATATTTTGTAGATATTGGTTCATTTGATGGCAATGAGATGCCACCGCCACCAAATGATCCAGGTGTAGATCCTGATGACGATCAGGAGATGGCAGATGCCGAGGATCAATCTGGTGTAGACATACTTGGTCCTCATGTTGCGCAGGTATCAACTGGTGTGAGGCGTAGGCTTGACACTGGATTTAGGATGGATTTGGTTGACCAACTCTGTGGACTGATTGTGGAGGGGGGATTCAAGTCAGCCACTATGAGAGAGATACAGGCTGATGCTAGGCTGATAGAGATGTGGAGAGGTATGCCACGTGACATGTTGACCCTGATGCGACATGTTGTAGGAGCTACCATCTTAGTGGCGCAGTTGAGGAGGGCCCTTAGACATTGGCGTGGTCGAGACACTGTATGTCGATAGTCGAGCAGCGATGCATCATCTATGATCACGATTATGGGAGTGATCATCGTTCATCTTGTGCTGCAGATGAGTGACCTGCAACATCGACCAACAACCATGATCAGGAGCAGGCTGGACCATCCACGTCGAGTCAGCTTTCTCAGCCTGCAGCATCCAACATTCATGATCATGAGCAGGCTATACCATCCACATCGAGTCATCATGATCAGCAGCCTACAGCATCCAGCAGTACTCATGATCATGAGCAGGCTGGACCATCCATGTCGAGTCATCATTAGTAGCCAACAGTTGATCCCGATCAGCATGAGGCACCACCAGATCAACACGCGATGATCGACATCTATCTGAGCTTGTTGAGGCTGCACCATTGACTGAATAGGCCTTGACTAGTACTACTATTGATGATGTACCACTAGCTGATATTTAACATTTATATTACAGTTTTATATTTTTTACATTATATATATATATAGTCCATGTATTTTATGTTTATATTGCAGTTGTACTTAATTTACATGTTAGTGATCATCATGATGTGTATATTGTTAGGTCATGTTATATATGTTCATTTAATGTGCAGCTTGTAGATAGATATGTATGTGATAGAATTTATTTGACATGAGATGTATATTTGATGTTTGTGTTGTGATGATTCTATACAATGCTTGTGTTTTGTTAGATGATCATGATCATGATGATTAGATGATGTTAGCGAATTTGAATGTGTTTTTTAGTCGAATATGATGTTTGTACAATGGTTATCATGATCGTGATGTTTATTTTTAATATTAAATCATGATATTTATTAAATATTATGTCGTTATTGTAATTGAAATTTTAATTTTAATTGTAAAATTGTAATTGTATTTGTAATTGTATATATGTAAAATTCTAAAATTGTAATTGTAATTGTAATTGTATGTGAAATTGTAAAATTGTAATTGTAATTGTAATTATATGTAAAATTCTAAAATTATAATTGTAAATATTGTAATTGTAATTGTATGTGAAATTGTAAAATTTTAATAGTATGAATGTGAAATGATTGTAATTGTAATTGTATAAATGTAAAATTCTAAAATTGTAATTGTAATTGTATGTGAAATTGTAAAATTGTAATTGTAATTGTAATTGTAATTGTATGTAAAATATTTGTAAAATTTTAATTATATTAATATGAAATGATTGTAATTGCAATTGTAATTGTATGTAAAATTCTAAAATTGTAATTGTAATTGTATGCGAAATTGTAAAATTGTAATTGTAATTCTAACTCTAATTGTAATTGTATGTAAAATATTTGTAAAATTTTAATTGTATTAATGTGAAATGATTTTATTAAAATATTAAATTTGTAATTTTGTAAAATTGTAAATAATTGTAAAATAATAAATCTATAATAATATGAAATTTTGTAACATAATAAAGTTTAGAAAATAATGCAAATAAATTCATGTACTTTACAATTATCATTATTTTAATATGATCTTACATACTAAAAAAGAAGAACTTTATACAGTATGCCATTTTTTTTAGATCAACATAATTGCAAATTATCAAGTGAAATATTGATTTTAACATTAACGCAATGCAAATTACCAATTAATTCAAAATACATATTGTAATGTTTCGAAAAAAAAGAGTCTTATAAGTTATAAGGTAATTAAGTCCTCTTCTTTATAAAAACCCATCTTAAAAAGTATAAATGATGAAATAACACATGTACCATATCACTCTCAGTTCTCATGATCACCCTCATTATCTTCCAGCTCACTTGGCATGATAACACTGTTGTTCTCAAAAATATGTTTTTATCTAGGGTCATGTCTCAATATGAACCACTAGTCCCTATCCAACACATATGGGTAAAAAAGCACCTAGTTGCAGTGTTTGGGGAAAACACAGGGCTCCTCAGCTTCATCCCACATCTTTCTAGAGTTGATACATATCAGCCTACTATCACAATCTTCCTTTACATTATTCCAATCAAAGGTGTCCCGCCACTTGCACCTAAAAATAGCACATTGGAAAGAAGAGAAATCTACTTCAATGATCTCTTGTATCTTTCCGACGTAACCCAACGTCCCTCGTACTAGGTTTTGATCATGCTGGCTAGATCAACAAGATTAATCGAACTTGAAATCCACTCCACAATCTTGTGTCATGTGTCCATCATCGACATTTTCTGTGCGAAAATGGTGTCCATATGCCCACATAGATGGGAACAAATGCACCTATAAAAAAGTTTAAAAAATGATAGTGTAATGTGTCTTATAATACCCAAAAATTGAAATATGAAATATAGATGTAATTACATTTGAAAGGTGCATTATTAAGTTTCAAATGTACATATAAATTAAATATATTATTACCGAGTTGGTGCACCCAATCCCTACATTTAGTGCATCCTCTTCAGCACGTGGGTAATGACCGGTTGCACCGTATTTCTCTGTGATTTGGTCAGCAACCCAACTGTTGGGGCATATTTTTGGAATATTTTCTTTTAAATGATTGGGATAAGGCACACTTCTACCATTCAAACATCTGAATTATTTCCTGTCATTATCGCATTTCATCCTATTTTTTTCGTACAATGCGACCCATGGTTGTGTTGCTTCGGAATTGTAAAGAATGAATTTATTGATTGCTTCAATTTATACCTTCGCTAATGAAATCAAACTGACATTATTTAAATATACATTATATCGAAGTTCAACATGAATATTTACTTTGTGTAAATTTGAAAAATTATAAGTCGCTTACTCTTTATCAAGCGCTTTTTTCCATTCGTTTGGAGCAGTTGCCCTTCCCTTTTGTCTTCATCCTTTCATCGTCCCAAATCACTGCATCTGGTCTATTTTCGATCTTCTTTATGTACTCACTGACATAATAGAAAGAATCATACGATATGTACTCCTCTGCCATATACCCCTCGGGTTTTTCCCTTTGTTAAACAAAACCTTTCAATTTCTTCATGTACCTCTCTAAGAAGAACATCCAACGACAAGAAACCACCCCAACTAATTCAACCTCATCTACTAGGTGGATTAGAAGATGAACCTGCAAGTCCATGAAACTTGTTGGCAGTTCCTTCTAAAAAATACAAAAAATCTCAACTATCTCTTGAAACTACCGTGGAATGCTAGACACATGAATCTCCTTTGACGTGATCCAACATACAAATGCAGATAATTTAGATATGGCACGTCCTAGGTCTTGGGGGAATTCATGTTTCACACACCCACGCACGAACAGAGGAAAATGACACTGCAAAGTTATAAGCACGTGCAATAATATATAGGATTTGTTATGTTTTATGATCCCTACATGGGATAAAATTTATTAACCCAAAAAATAATAAAATCATGCTTTTGACATTATACATACTCTTATAAGATTCAAATGGTCATATGATTTCAACCCAACAAATGTTCATCCATGATGAAACAACGTCATAATGAAGACACGTATGAAGATGGCACCCTCACACCCATTATAAATTCCTTTTCCAAAGAAAGATCATATTTTTTAAAAATCCCTCGGACATCACATTCTTTGAAATACCATGAATTAGAGGGACCAGCGCCTGCCTCTAATCTTGTACTTTCTAATCATATTGGCTAATGTTTCTTTTTAGTTTTTGAAGTAACAATATCTTTCCTAACAACCAATGTATCACTTTTTTTCGATGATATGTGCCTCCATAAAGAATATGAATTTTTTTTAAATATATGCATGGGATCTAATAAGTGGGTAATCTTAATATGCTCCCAATATGGGAGGCTATAAAATATATATTTCCTTTTCACCCCAATGGGAAATTTCTCAACATAGGTGTCGAAGAATTCTGGATCATCGAACATAGGCTCCCCATTTAAATCAAAATTTTCTATGAACTCCTCCTCCTTCTCTCTCTCATATGCTCTAAGCCATTCAGTTGGTGTTGTTACTGGAGGCCTTTGGGTTCTCTCTCGTCTACCATTGAAAGAAGATGTTTCTTTTCTTCAAGGGTGTTCTTCTGGGAGGAATACGCTGGAGCAGTCATACACTGGCTTTCGTAGGTCGTTGGGCCATCTAGATTTTAGAGAATGTGCACAACATTTACATCCAAAATACTCTTTTGTTACAAGACCTGCGAGATTATTGTATAAAATTTATAGGCATGGCACATTAAATAATATCATGAAGATCAGAACAATTACAATGAACTGAAATAACTAATATGCGAAAGAATATTTTTACCTATACAAACAAATCAATAAACATGTAATTTACCAAAGAAAACTCATAAGCCTGGATAATCATGTGTCGTGTAAGCACATATGCCATACAACGTAAAACTATTCTCTGTTGTGATGGGTCTTGATACATCGTTTAAATTTATCCTATCCCATAATTCCTTCAATTCATCTACCAGTGGTTGTAAGTAGACATCCATATTCTTCACTTGTCTTCTACCAGGGACTATGAGAGCCAACATAAGATGTTAATTCTTCACGGAAAACCATGAGGGGATATTGTTATTGATCACTACTATAGGCCAAACAGAATAGTTGGTGTTCTGGAGGGAATATGGGTTGATGCCATCTATGGCTATATTGATTCGTAGACTTCATACTTCATCTTTGATTTTTTTGGGCCATGTATCCTTTATATGTTTCATGGATATTGAATATTTTGGGATTCACACAACTCCCAACTCACTTCTATGTGAGGAATTCCATCCTTGCAACATGGCTAATTCTTTGCAATGAAAGAGCCTTTGAATCCTTGGATTATATGCATGTGCCTCAATATCTTAAAGGGAGGACCACATGATTTACCCTTATTTTTTTATTTATCGTACTTGTCATAGCCACATTTCGGACATATCTCTTTGTCTGCATATTCTCCTCTATATAGAATACAATCATTTGGACATCCATGATATGATATGTATTCAACACCCAATGTTTTCAAAAATTTCTTTGCCTCTTCACAGCTACTGGGCAAGACATTATCACTCGGAAGAACCTTATCTTTGAATAACCTATAGTTGGCGATCATGGACAATATTAAATGTACATTAATTTCAATATAATTATTAACGTTCATAAAATTGACCATTTGTAATGTTCATTGTGTGATTATATTTCTCAAAATTATATAAGGGAGGACTTTATGGTAGCTTACCTCAAAATTTCCAAGAAACATGCATTCAATAAGCCAAAATTTGCTTTCAAGTTGTACAGTAACATCATTGTCCCCAATTGGGTAGACTTTGACTGACTTCCAGGTCCAAAGAGAGGGGTAGTGGAAGCAAATTTAAGGCTTTCGGAAAAGGTGTCAACGATATGAGCATCATCCCCTAGCTGATCATCGTTTTGGAATACATTTAAAAACATTGTCTCCATGGAAGTTGTATCTATTAAGTAATCATCCATACCAACCTCTATTTGATTGCCTCCATTGCTAGCTTGTGAAGAACTACTATTGTTGTAGTCATTCCTAATTGGTGAATCTGGACGTAGTGTGAATTGAATTGGTGGTTGATTCAATCATTCTTAGTATCGTTCCTCTCCGATTTTTTCTCTTAATTCAACCTTCTCTCGATTTGACATTGTCATAGGGTGAAACAGAAGATGGTAGGTAGGTCACTCATCATCACTAGAATCCTAATAATATCAAAAAATATATTTGAACATGATTAGCAGAATATATATGATATCAATTAGTAAGAACATTGATAATGCATGATTAATTGGTTTGACGTTGAAATAATTACATTAATATACCAAACAATTATTATTGCCATAATTGTCCTGGAATTGTGGCTAGAAGATGCAATATTGTTACAATTGACAAGGTGAAGTGACTGTCCATTTTCATCTACCAAATGTGCCTTGCGGTATGCTACTCCTACTAAGAGCTTCCGACATGTTGGAACTATTTGAATATTTTGTGCATCTGAACTCGATTTTGAATTTGCATGAATCTGCAAATTTGTATACATTAGAAATTTTATCAAGCTGATTAACATGGATAAAAAACATACATTCAATTAGATCATGAAAATATAAATAAAATATGAATTAAATATTATGTCTTGAGATGGATAGGGAGAACTCCGCAATGGACTTTGAGAAATATTATGGAACGAGATAGATTTTGAAGAATTTTCCATTCGATATAATTATGATATTTTCTCCCTGTATTTGAGAAAAATCAACAATAATTTTTGGTGTACACACCTAAAAGTAATTTCGATGCCTTGAAAATGGACTTATTATAATCAATGCTAATGTAAAGATAACCGCACCAGTGTGTTTTAGTTACTGCGCACCAGTGTCATGACGCACCAGTGCGGTGGTATTAATTGATGCACCGGTGACGAATAGCCGCAAATAAAAAAAGCACAACTTTATTTTTTTAAGTGAAAAAAAGAGAGCGGTAAATTGAAAAATGAGTGGAAAAATATATTTGAAAATACAATTTCATAAAACAATTCTTTAAATACTAAACACTTTTCATTATTTCACTATTTTTGCAAAAAATTTCAGCCAGAGATTTGCACGAGATGTACTTGGAGCAAGAGAGCACGAGAGCACTATGGAGCAGTGAAATACTTTCGAACAAAACTATTTAGATAATCGGAATTCCAAACCTCTGGTGATTCAAACCTTGTAGCATAGAATTTCAAACGATCTCGTGATTAAATTTTATTTTATTTTTACATTTTCTGCAGTATTTTTTACGCAGTAAGTAAAAAATTTAAATTTACTGTTCATTTTTAGAAAAAAAAAATCCATTTTACCCTAAACCCTTCATTCTTTTTGTTTCTGCCCTTTCTTCTTCCTATTTCTGTGATTTCAGAATTAGGTTTTCAGGGAAAATTTTAAGAACCTCCCTAAATTTATATCTATAATAAATGGGCAAATCCCCACGATACATAGGAAAAATAGAAGGCGATTTTATTAATAATATAATATGTATATATAATTTTTTTGGCGAATCTCTCACCAAATTATGTCATCTTGTAAAATCATGGCTAATCACTAGTACAAAATGGCGAATCACTAAGAAATCCAAGGGTTGTTGCAGTAGCTTGGCACCAAGAGGGTATTCAAGAAGAAACTATAAAATAACGTGACTACATTGTTGGCTAATCAAAAGAGCTTGATTAGTTACCATCAAATGTGCTGCACTAGTGACTAAATTATACAGATCTGGAACCAAAAATTTCCACCTAACAATTGCTTTCAAAAGTGATAGTGCAATGATATTTGCGATACTCTCTAAATTTATAAAGAGAGGACATTGGAGAAAAATATTTAATGGATCATTTTAGATGGTTTTATTTGCATGTCTACTCAAAATCATAATAAGTAAATTAACAGAAGACTGCATTAAGGGAATTTCACTCTTTCTTGATGTTAGGACAATATTAAACACCGAGGAGGTAATATTTCTACTATGAATATCAATATATGGTAGGGGAATTCTCAATAGTCAAGCCAAACATTTCACAGAATGTGATATAACTCCTTCATACTTAGATTTCAGAAAAAATGCCCTAATAATTGTATAAAAGGGCCTAACATCACTATTAAATATTAATCACTCTTATCTACCTTTATTTTTTTCATATGTTTCTCAAGAAGTCTCGGTGCAAACATTGAAATTAGATACCTATTGGGTGTATCTAGCCTATCATCAGTAGGTCCCTTCATTGAATTTTTATATGAGTCCAATGATCTTGAAAATTTCAGGCCAAGTTTAATAAACAAAGTAGTCTTCCTACCAATATTTTCTTCCTCCATACCATCCTCAATCAATCCATATAAAAAAAAAAAAAAATTGTTTGAGTTAATGATGCATTAGCTTCAAGATTGGTTTCTAAATAGTGTAACATGGACTCAATCTTAACTTTTCTTTTGGTTTAATTTTTCTATGAATATTGCATCTAACAGTTACCAATAATGTACTAGCAAAGCATAGCGAAAGTAATACTCCGAGAAATTAACTATAAACTTTCAAAATACTTGGTACTCCTTGTCTCCTTCATTTTGAAGGCAATTTTTTCAACTTCCTTTCTTCAACAACTTCTCCCATGATATCATTTTCTGCAACTTTTATAAGTTGTTGCACACAATAATAAATATCTCCAATATCTAGGGAAGATGAAACTTTTAATATGATGAAATTGAAAATATAGCCTAAAACAGACAATTCATAACCCCTTTTTAATATTGTATGTAGTGTTTTTGCAATGAACTGCAAATATTGCGGTCCTAATTCCTTCACACATGCAACTAAGGAAGCCTTGGCCTCATCTCTTACAAAACACTTCAACAGATTTACAAAATCCTATATAATACGAGGAAGCTCTAATTCCATTTTTTCCAAAGGCGTAAGTTTCAATAGCATTAGTGCAAAATGGCTAGATAAAATATTAACCACATTTGAGCAAGATATCATCAACTTATTTATCTTAGGTAGAACATACTTTTGTAGATGTTCATGTATTTCAAGGGAGATAATATTTTTGCTATCACTATTCCTCCTTAACTCCATATCTGTCTTATCAAATGTCATTTCACCAATCTCAATTTGATGATCATGTTTTTCTGGTTCTATAGTTGAGGACATTCCATCGATAAAATGAAACTTATCTATTATAGACCAAATTAGCTGTATAAGTATATTGTTATTATCTACCTCATGGAAGCCATCATTTGAAATTATCTCATCAATAAACTGAAGTGAGAGTCCCATATTATGTTACCAACGGTAAAAGCAAGTGTTTCTAAGAAATAATTCACAACATTTCCCTCTTTGTCACCTTTGGCCCCAAACAACAAACAAAAAAAGAGTGGCCCAAATATTTGCATGATATTTCCCTTCATAAAATTCCATAAACGCTAGAAATTTCAATAGATTGCAACAAGTTATGGTAATAAAATTATAGAGAAAATACTAACAATATGCCACTCCAATGCCACTCACAAATATAAACATATAAATGCATACAGAATTAAACATTCTATCTTACCTCAGATATATTTCTAACATCTAGGATATTTCTAAACCATGCCATTGCTCTTGATCTCCTATATTTATGCATAACTAAACAATTTAATACATGCTTAACAAATATTTGAGACCAATTTCCACATCCTTCATTGATGCAAGAATCAAGCAGTCCTCGCTTCACCATGTTTATATAATTAGGTTTCAACTTTCTTCTCACTATTTAGATCATATTGAAAATATTCCTCTTGCATCACCTCTTCACTTTCTAATACATAGGCATAAAATTGAATAAAATAAAGCAGACAAATGGATGCCCTATGCCTGAGTGAAAGGTCTTATGATGACATATCATACACACAATGTGAGAGAATAAGAAAGGTACATGGATCACCTATATGGGAGAATAATGGAGGGGATATTTTCTCATAAACAACAAGCCTCTTATCATAATCATTATCTCTAATTATAGATAATGATATTGCATTCAAATCACATACAAGTTTTCCTTGCATGGAAGCAGCAAGAATTTAGGTCATAAATGAATAACCTACTTTAAAAATATAACCAATGAATAAAAAAATAGAGTCACTATAAATTGAGATCATGGGACATTAAATAATATCAAACTTTAGTTAACCAAAACAAAACAAGAAACACTATCTTATAGTTAAGGCCAAGGAAGGGTTAATTTTTAAAATACCTTTTAGGATATCACAAATAGTCACTCGGATATCCAATATGAACAAATTTAGCAATGAATTGAACATAGTTATCATTTTAATAACACTTTTGTCACCCAGAGTTGGGAAAACCTCTTTTAGAACACACAAAATTTCCATGAAATGCTCTGCAAATCACATTAACTACAATATGTTAATAATTGTCAATTATGGCACATTAATAAACATCAAATCTGAAATATAGCTGCAATCTCTGTAAATTATTTTTTCCATGTAAATTACTCACCATTCTTGCTAACTTCTTTTCACATCAAGGAATGGTAACAAAGAATCAACAAATTGATTCTCTACTTCTGAACATGTTGCATATTTTCCTAACAATTTAAAATTTCTTAGCTCATGCTTCCTAGGACCTATGATGCATTTCCTGATAATTGAAAATCAAAAGGTCAAAAATTAACAATCTATATGCAATCTAACAATAGATTGTTTCTGCATAGAAGTAAATTATATATACGTGTAACATAGAACTTCAGTGATAATGAAATGAGAGAATAGAGAGGATGGTTTTCTAATATTCTTGAAGATAATTAAAGAAGGATCAAAATTTTAACCAAGAAGTCACAAAATGAAGAAGAAAGCATGGGAAGAAGGGAAGGAAGGAAAGGAAGCGATACAATAGCATCATGATTCATCATATATAAAATAAAGAAAATCATTCAAATTTAAAATATATAAAAAGTTCCATTATATTAATTCATATCTCCAAATCACTTGATGAACATGATGAAAGCATGATCTTTAGAAAATATCTACAATAAGCCTTTATAAAAGGGATAAGTCACAACCATATTCAAAGCCTAAAAATTTGGTGTGGTTGAGAGTAAAAATGCTCTCAAGCTGCCTAGATATCATAGACATTGCAAATGAAAAAGAAAATAATAATAATAATAATCTAATATCCAAGTGGAAACCACATTAATGCTCTTGGGATAGATCTTTGGCTGAAACCACCATGGAGGCAACTTTAGGTCTAAAATAAAGGCATTCTTCCTCATGAAAACCCTATTAGGATAAATGGGGTAAGGCACTAGTGAAAACCGGAAATGGCATCAATATCTTGACAAGAAAAATGAAAAAACAAAGGAAAAAGGGAGGAATTTTTTTTTTTGGTTCATAAGTGTTTCGAAGTACACAGGCACTAAATATGACTAGCAATAGGCCAATGAAGATCTCAAACTAGATTGGGAAACAAAACATTCCAAGATACCTACACCAATAAAACAATTGGAAGGATTAATGTATCTATACAAAAATCATCACAACAAAGCAACATTGTACATCCTATTGCAAGTTCTATTTTTAAGAATGATCATCATCTTCTTCATACTCCATTTATTATCCTCCATTTCACACTTTCTCTATATCCTCCATTTCATCATCCTCTTTATTATCAATGCACCATACTAATTGTAGAAAGCACCATTTACAAGTCTCATTATCATTTTTCAAATTCACCATATTTCTTGCAAAACGATTGTATGTTTCCATTACAAAAAAAGTGCTCTTATTATCACTACAACAAAAAATTCATTGGTGAGGATCATGCCTGTGACAGACCTTTAAGGCTCATCACCAACGTTGCATGTGGTGATGGTCCTTAAAAAACCATTGTTGTAAGTGTATATAGTGATGGTCCTTTCAAGTTTGTCATCAAAGCCATTTTCAGTGACACTTTTGGTAAACCAGACATTCCAACTTAGAAGGATCATGCTTTTTCATATCTTAATTGTCCTCTATTACATAGTCTGCATCAGCTTCCACAAACATAACCCCCTCACCAATATAGTGAACGTTCAACTTCCCTTCTAGGTTGATGCCAACTCTTCCTACCAGAGGATAATAGACAATTGAAAACTTCCTCGGATCCTTTCATATCACTTCACTTGGCCTCTCCTTCCCACCTCTACATTAGAATTGAAACAATACACTATCTGGAATCTGGATTATGACAACAATGTTCTAATCAAGTTTTAACAAAAAAAATAGACATGATTCCATGAGACAACAACACAATGAAAGATTAGTAGATTGGTTACAGGAACAACATCAAGATGCTAATTAGAATCAAAATTATGAGAGCTTGCTTGGATAGATTTGACATTAATATTAATTAATAGAAAATTGTGAAAGGAGGTGACGTGGTGATTGCACATAGGAGAAATTTGTTGTAGGAAAAGGTCAATGATACTCTTTGAAAAATTTAAACCTTAAGAGATTTTTCATAGCTTGGATTAATTGTTGATAGACATGAGAATTCTTCTATATGATTTAGGATGATCTAGGTGATATGTGCAAGTTCTGTAGATGCACTTGATGGAAACCTCTCATGCATGAATGTGCAATCACCATACTTGATTCTACTTCACTTATACATCTACCATTCAGCTTACACTCCCAATACAAAGTTGAGTGCATGCTAGAAAATGGTAATTTGAATGTATACATGTATATTTATCATGGTTTTATGTAACTGTGCAGAATTAAGCACTCAATCCACCCATCCATTGAAGGGACATTGGTGGTATGCATATGAGGTATAAAATCAACACCATCACATGTTTTATTTTTCTGTATGGGTTTTCAGAGTAACAATCATTCAGGGTTTCCATATGGGTTTAAATGGTGCATTTAACTATGTTCAGGTCAACATCCCAGGAGGCTTAAAATGATTACAATTCTAACAATAACCCTATCAGGCTGAAGTCCCGAATCCAAGAAATTGTCAATATAAGAAAGGACACAGTTTGGCAGATCATATAAGTGACATAGTCATTGTCTTGGGACATATATTAACTGTAGGTTCCACAAATTCGAATTAATCATGAAAACAATGAAATTTTCCCCTCAGCTTCTACATTCTGCATTCAATCTAGGAATAAAGGGAGACTTCATTTATTTCAATATTTCATCACTACCCATGTGATACTTTGTGCTAGGTCAATAGACCTAAAATGCATATCGATATGAGGCAAGGCAAACCTCATTAATAATGCTTCAGCATGTAACCCTCGAATAATACATTCATTTCAATTTATAGAAGTCTGTAGAGTATTTGCAAGCCTGCAGGTTTCCTACAGACTGTTTCAAAAAAACTAATACCAAAGTATGCGAGTAATGTATGACTAGATAACCTTAGTTGCATTGGCTACTAACCTTAAGGACATAATGGGTCACTTCAATTCTTTACAAATTTTCCATGTCTACAGGGAATCGAATCAACATGCAGATGCACTTTCTAAAGGACTTCTCCTACCACCTAGGGAATTACTTCATGTAAATTCAAGAGGGTATCCATCAGGACACTAGTAGGCATATTTAATTATTATAGAAACCAGGGAAAATTGAGAGAAAACCGTAATATGGGACATAATAGTTGAGTTTTTTTTTTATTAGTACAACTATAGTTCTAACAAAAACTATATTTTTTTTTATATATGACAGCATACTTAAAGACAATGGAAATTTTGGATTCTCAAGAATATATATATATATATATATATATATATATATATATATATAGATATATATCACGGATAATGCATTAGAAGAAGTTTTTTTCTTCAGTTTTTAGAAATTAAAATGCAATTTTTTTTCAAGGAAAATATTCGTTGATTTGTGAATTTTTTTGGGAGATTTGGTAGAAATATCCCCATGGAAAATATTAGCCACTAAATTTTTCTCTACTAAAGCCTGCTAAGAAGTGGCAATTGTTTCTAATGTTCTTTTTTTATTCTCATTTTGTTACCAACATAATACAAATTTAAAAGCACCATTAAAATATGCATGTATGCATTGATGATCGAAATAGGAATAAAAAGCTCAACAATATACACTAGATAAATCAGATTAAACTTTCAAGTTAAAAGTCAAAATATAAATAAATAATTTGGCTAAATTTTTTATTAAAAATGGAAGGAATAAATAACTAAAATATTAATGAACAAGTGCTAGGAGATGAACAAGTACTTATGAGATTTTTGCAGCCACAAAACTATTTTGGATGTATCTAGGGACTCAATGGGTTATTGCTAGGTTGGGAAAAGTTGGAAAATGAAATGGTTGGTTCATATTTATTGCTAGGAAACAATGAGCATTTTAGATATTGACAATAATGGATTTATAAAGAGTAAGTTGATAGGTATAAATTAAAGAACAAAATATATTTTTCCAACTTGAGACAAAATACTAAACCCAAGGCCCACTTGGGGCTTTTTCCTTCCAACATAAAATTCCTAGGCTACTTTGGTAAATAATCCAACAAGTCCTAAGCTACTTTGGTATGTGATTTGTAATTTGTACCAACAAGATACCTACCAGTTCTATAAAAAACTAGAGTTTGTCCTTCATATTGGAACAAAGACAATCTTCAAAAACATCTTCAAGACTGCACACTACAAATCAAGTGGTGTATTTTCCATGTTCATTTATTATAACCTTCTAGCCATGTCATCCCTTGCCAATTGTGTTGATGTAAACAAGAAATTTCTTCAAAAACTATTATGTACTAAAGATGAATGGAGCTGACATCTAATTTAAGTCTTGCCACAAGTACATTTGGTTTGTAATAGTCTTATTTTTACTCAAAATTAACTTATCATAAGTTCATCGTGAATGATTCAACATCAATAGTTTGTAGATACTCTATACTCGAAGGTTCTTAGTTTCACCTTATTTGGTTAAGTATCAGTTCATGATTAAAATTTGCATGATGAGTTCATCAAACACCAAACTGAGCCAAGAACTAGAGACTAATACCACAGATATTGTCACCACCGATTCATCTTTTCTTCCATGTGGCATATCCGGAACCCCCTTCTTACATCCCCTTGCTAGTTATATATCGCACAAGGTCATGGCAACCCTTACATTACCAAACATGGCTCTCATGATTCCAGTCTGGTATTTGGCCCCACCGGCCATGTCAGGAAACTTGGGTATTACCTCTACAGGTATCATCCCTATTACCTCTACAGAGGCCATCATAACTCAAAAAAACCCCATAGCTACACCAACCGACCCCACCAAAAAGGGAAAGAGAAAAGGGAAGAAGGTGGACACTCCTAGAGTCCCTAGGACATCTCCACCTTGTGCACTGTGCAATGAATTTGGCCATCCTACCAACATTTTCCCTGAGTTAGACGAGTTAAAATCTCTTCTAGAAGCCTAAAGAATCACTATGACCCCAACTCCAAAAAAAATGAATTCCTAATTATCCAAAATAGTCACATGATAAAGCCCCCTTGCCACGAATTTGAATAAAAGTCACAAACATGATAAGTGAATGAAGTTTGTAAATTCATATTATGTGGAAGTGACGAAACCAGCCTCTAAATCCAACCCCACCAAAATTTTTGGTAAATTGAAGTTTCGAAAAACAATGACTTCCTTCAGATTGGTTAAATAAACCATCAATTGCTCAGGGTTATTTTCTAAAAAAGTAATTTGTTTAAAATTTGGGAATTCATTGAAATCAAGAGTTTGATGGGTAAAATCTGCACAATCCAAGTACTTTAAATGTATTTTAGAATGGTAAATCTATATATGCAGTCAAAATTTTAAATAACACAAATCAGGATTTCGCCTCAAATTTTTCCAACTTCATGCCAAAAAAATAAAAAAATCCAAAAAATCATAAAAAACAACTCCATTTTCAGTAACACAAAAATTAAATATAAGGTTTCGGGTCAACATAATCATACCTATCCCTATTATTGGTTTTGGTTAAAATGGAATCATGACTATTGTTATTGGTCGTTTCAGATAAATACGAATTAATACCTATCTATTTCGGGTAAACATAAATAATATCTATTCAAATCCGCGACTTAGCTGACTACAGAAAATAACTGATGCGAAGTTGAATAAAAAGGAAAATCATACTAATTTCATCGATACATATTCATTTTCCTTATATAGAGTTTCAGTCGACATAGTTTATAAGGAGTCATCAGAATAAGTGGAGGTATCTTCCCTAGAGGAACCAATAGAGAAAGTGAAGGTAGAGGAAACCCTTATTTGGAATCGAATTCAAGGACATAAATTTAAATTAGTTAAATGAAATATTCAGATAAAAAAAAAAAAAAAAAAAAAAAAATCCAGTGGGTTAAGAATATTCAAGAACATGAACAACCAAAAGAAGAAATCAGTTACTATTTTAATTAATTTTGTTTTCCCCAAATCCATCATAGAGTGTTAAGGTAATCTGAAGTATTGGAAATCCCCCAGCTAATATTTTTAATTCGCTTGTAAATTCAGGGCACAATAATTTTGATTGCTTTAGCAAACCATACCATCTGTGCATAGTCTCTGAATATTCCTCACAAAACACATCTGTACAACATCAACACTTTTTTTTATTAGTTAAAACTGCAATATTGCTGGTTGGAAATTTATTCATTGAAAAAAGTAATTGTTAATATTCTTAAGCCTACTTATTCTATGGATTCCTAGTCGAAAGAAGATATTACAAGGTAAAGTAAATCAAATTTTAATTGAGGGTTTGTAAAATGCATTTCAAAGAAACCATCACAATATTTTCCCATGCACATTTCCTTGAAAGTGCCTTGGATATGTCTCATGCACATTCTCTAAAAAATATATGCTTTGAACATGCCAGATTCTTTTGAGGGAGATAAATTCTTCACAATCTTATTGCAGCATAAGGAGTAAAGTGAGAACAATAATCCAACATCCAATCTTCGTTTATATAAAAAATTATTTTTGGAGAGCCGACTAGATTATAATGAACCTTCAATTCTGGAAATGCTTCAATCCCTAGGGTTTAGTCCATCCATCAACAACCATAGCTCACATGGCACATGGCCCTTGTGACCCAACCAACCAACCAAACCAAAATGACCTAGTTCCATGGAAAACCATCATCACGATAAACCACGACACTAAACCATATAGAACCAAGAAACTCATTTAAATGGAAAAGAAATTAAATTGAATTAGAAACTGAATGAACACACACAATAGGTAAACACATTTATTTACGTGGTAAAACCTTGACAAGGTGTCAAGGAAACCTCCACGGGGCAAGGGATTGGAAACTCTATTAATAAAATGATTCTCCATACATACAAGCCTCCAGGGCTATCCAATTTATCTTGAGCCTATTTCGTTATTCTAACTTCATTTCGTTACTCAACCAATTAATGGTCAATAAGTAATTTGCCCAAAATTACATTATTACAATTTTGTTGTCATATTTTTAAGAAACTCCACCTTGACAACAATTTTCCTAATCCCTTGCCCATGCCCATTCATCATCTTTTATGCAAGCCAAGAGAAATGAGACACCATCTCAGCTTCTCTACTGTAATTGTCTTTGTGAATATATCTACATGATTTTCCTATGTGCGAACCTTCTTGAGAACTACTTTTCCGCCTTCAATTACATGTCTCACAAAGTGATACCTTACATCGATGTGCTTGGTCTTGCTGTGATAGGCTGGATTTGTAGCCAAATGAATAGCACTCTGACTATCACAAAACACATTCACTTTCTCCTGCATCCTTCCAATCTCATCAAGCAGACCTTTTAACCAGATTGCCTCTTTATAGGCATCTGAAGCAGCTATATACTTTGCTTCAGTAGTGGACAAAGCAACTGTCTCTTGAAGCTTTGACATCCAGATGATTACTCCACCTACAAGAGTAAAAATGTAACCTGTAGTAGACCTCCTTTTGTCCAAATCACCTACATAATCAGCATCCACATATCCGCAGACTGAACCTTCACGACCATCAAAGCTGATGCAATGGTCATTTGTGCCTTTCAAATACCAAAGAAATCATTTCACTGCTCGCCAATGTTCTTCCCCTGGATTTGCCATGAACCTGTTGAAAACTCCAACTGCATGTGAAATGTCAGGTCTTGTAGATACCATTACATACATTAAGTTTCCTACTGCATTTGCAAATGGTACACGAGACATATACTTATTTTACTCATTAGTTCTAGGACTTAAAACCGAAGAAAGCTTAAAATGGGAAGCTAATGGAACATTAACATGTTTCACATTGTTCATATCGAAATTTTCAAGTACTTTCTCCACATACTTCTGTTGTGATAACCAAAGCTTACCATTCTTCCTATCTCTGTGTATCTCCATGCCCAAGATATGTTTTGCTACTCAAAGATCCTTCATTTCAAATGTCCTAGAGAGCTGAGCCTTTAACCTGTTGATCTCTTCCATGATTTTGCTTGCAATAAGAATATCATCAACATACAACACCAAGATAATGAATATGCCATTGAAAATTTTGAAGTATACACAATTATCATACTCACTTCTGATAAAATTCTGGCTCACCATGAAGGAATCAAACTTCTTGTACCATTGCCTGGGAAACTACCTCAGGCCATACAATGATTTCCTGAGCTTGCAAACTAATCTTCTGTTGCGACCTTGTACAAAATCGTCTGGTTGATCCATATATACTTCTTCATCCAAATCACCATGGAGAAAGGTTGTTTTAACATTTAACTATTCTAACTCAAGGTCAAGTAAAGCATTTAGTGCTAACACAGTACGAATAGAAACAAGTTTAACTACTGGTGAAAAGATCTCATGAAAATCAACACCTTCGACCTGAGAATACCCTTTTGCAACCAGTCTCGCCTTATACCTCTCAATAATTCCATCAACTTTCCTTTTCAACTTGAAGACCCATTTGCACCCAACAACACTTCTCCCTTCAGGAAGTTCTACAAGATCCCAGGTATTGTTCTTGGCTAAGGAGTCCATTTATTCTTCCATAGCCTTTTTCCATATCTTGCTGTCTACATCATCTACTGCTTCCTGATAACAAGAAGGTTCGCCATCTTTAGTAATCAATGCAAAAGATGAAGCAGAATCTTCATACCTTTTAGGTGTTTTTATCTCCCTTGTAGACCTTCGAAGAGTGATTGGTTGCTGAATCGATTCTGGAATTTATCCAGTTTCCTTTGCTTCTCCACCTTTTTCATCAGGAGTCTCTCCTTCCTTTCGAATTTCTGGAAAAGCTTTAGTCTCCAAATGAATCTGCTGAATTGGCGATACCTGCTCATGTTCAAATTTTTTAACATTTGATTTTAAAAGAGAATATTCATCAAATGTTACATCTCTACTAATGAGTATCTTCCGTGAAAAAGGATCCCACAACCTATATCCCTTCACTGCATAATCATATCCAACAAAGACACAACATTTCGATTTTGGATCTAACTTTGAACGTTGATTTCTAGGAATAAGAGCATAGGCATCATAACCAAAAATCTTCAAATGTGAATAATCACAAGACTGACCCAACCAAACTTCTTCGGGAATTTTAAAGTTTATTGCAACTGAAGGTGATCTGTTAACTAAATAACAAGCAGTGGATACTTCTTCTGCCCACAACTCCTTTTGCAAGTTAGCATTATTGCTCATGCTTCTGGCTCTTTCCATAAGAGTCTGATTCATCTGTTCAACAATGCCATTTTGCTGAGGGGTATAAAAAACAGTTTTATGTCTAACAATCCCTTCATCCTTACAAAATTGTTGAAATTATAAATAATTAAATTCACTGCCATTGTCAGTTCTTAAACATTTAATTGATTTGTCTGTTTTCTTTTCCACCATTGTTTTAAATTGTTTAAACAGATTAAATACATCAGCTTTCTTTTTCAACATATAGACCCAAAATTTTCGGAAGAAATCATCAATAAACGTTAAGAAATATAATGCACCTTCATAAGACACAGTAGGAGATGGTCCCCACAGATCAGAATGAATATAGTCTAAAATCTGTTTACTATTATGATTTCCAGTCTTGAACCTTTGTTTACATTGTTTACCAAACACGCAATATTTACAAAAATCCAACTTCAAGGATTTGAAATCAGGAAGCAACTTGTGGTTCATCAGTGCCTGAAGACCTTTCTCGCTCATGTGACCCAACCGCTGATGCCATAGATGAGAACCTTCTTCTGCTTTCTCTGATATGATCACTGCTTCACTAACTTGAGTGCTTCCTTTAAGTCTGTACATATTTCCAACCTTTTCAGCCTTCATCACAACCAAGGCTCCTTTTGAGATGTTCAGCACTCCATTCTGACCTGTAAATTTATAACCATTCAAATCCAAAACTCCCAAGGAAATCAAGTTTTTCTTTAGTTCAGGTACATGCCTAACATCAAAAAATGTTTTAACTGTATCATCATACATTTTAATTTTTACATTACCAATCCCAACAGTCTGACAAGATGCATTATTTCCCATGAATACAGAACTACCATTTACAGTTTCACATGAAGTAAACCAACTTCGGTGCGGACTCATATGATGAGAAGCACCAGAGTCTAATAGCCAATTTTTAGCATCTTGAGAGACATTACAGATAGGGAGAGCTTCAGCAATTAAAACCTCATCAACCATACCTGAATCAACCTGATTTGCTTCCTTGTTATGGTTTTCCGACTCCTTCCGTTTCCAACAATATTTATTGAGGTGTCTGAGTTTATTGTAGTACCAACACTTGGCTTTACAATTATTGCCGCCCTTTGACTTCGATCTGCAAGAACCCCTTGCTTTCTCCCCTCTTTCCTTTGACCGACCTCTCGCTACCATGGCTTCACGTGCAGATGTCTCAATGCTAGATTTTCTTCATACATCTTCAGATAAGAGAGCACCCACAATAGATTCAAGTTTTAATGAATCGGTAGTGCTCAAATTGATTGAGGTTACGAAGTGATCTCATGACTTGGGCAGGGAACACAACAAGGTTATTGCCTTTTCTTCTTCCTCCATTTTTACTTCCATATCTGACAACTGGAAAATAAGAGTATTAAAAACATTTAAGTGTTCTGCAATTTTTTTACCCTCCTTCATCTGAAGACTGTACAATTTTCTTTTAAAATAGATTCCATTTGTCAAAGATTTTTTCATATACAAGGTTTCCAATTTTTTCCACAACCCTTCAGTTGTACTCTCTCCAACAATATTGAAGAGAACTTCATCTTCCAAACATAACCAAATGGTACTGAGAGCTCGGGCATCCAAGTCCTCCCAGTATGAATTTGTCATGCTTTTCGGTTTTTTATTTACCCCGTCTAATGCTTTGTGCAACCCTTGTTGCACTAGCAAATCCCTAACTTTTAGTTTCCACAAAGCAAAATTGTTTTTCCTGGTGAATTTATCCACCTTGAACTTTGCATTTGTCATTTTTTCCATTTCTTCCTCCTAGTTTTCCCATCTTTCTTTAATTTCCAACTAGGGTCTTAAAAAAAAAATTCTTCCCCTCTTCTACTAGGGTTTCCCCTCTTCTGCTAGGGTTTCAAGAGTTTCAGATTTTTATTTCTTCTAATAGAAATAGGTTTCCCCTCTTCTGCTAGGGTTTGAAGATTTTCTTTCTTCTACTAGAAATAAAAAATACAATTTCATTTTTTTTTTGAAATATATATATATATATATATTCTCGCAGCACAAAAAAAAAAAAAAATTCTTACAATTTCTTCCCACAGCAAAAGAAAAATCATGGTTTCTTCCCACAACAAGTTTTCAAGAATAAAAAAATACCTGTTTTCTTAGTAATGCAAAACAGGTTCAATGGCAACGGTCTCCAGCGGATTTGATACTGGGCAATGACCTCTTTAACCACTCTACGGCTCTCCACTCCACGACTGCGGCTGCTCCTCACAACCTCCTTTCTTATCAATCTCTGGCATTTTTAAACAGAGTTACAAGGCGATGAAGTTTTTCACTGCGCTATTCTCCGCTCTCCAACATGCTTTCCTTTGCACATCGATGAATGGAAGTTCTTTCTTGGACTTGAGAAAACCCCACGTCCTTCGACAACGTATAAGGCATATTCTCTCTTCTTGGCAATCACAGATTTTCTCTTCTTGACAGTTTTGCACAGCATTATTCTCTACTCTCCAACAGGCTCTCTACTTGACAACTACTCCTCACTCAAGGTGGTAGTGGAATCTCTCTGCATCATCCTTGATCAAACCCTCTACAATCTCTTGGCCCTCGACAGATTCTCTCCAGCAACCTTTCCCCTCATCTCCAGACTCGACGGGCTCGATAACCACTTCAACCGCTTTCACCACCAAAACTGCCACATCAGTCACGTATTGAGAAAAATAAATATCTCTCCGCAGGGTCAATGGAGTTCTATTAGCTCTGATACCACTTATAGAACCAAGAAACTCATTTAAACGGAAAGGAAATTAAACTGAATGAGAAACTGAATGAACACACACAAAAGGTAGACACTTTTATTTACGTGGTAAAACCTTGACAGGGTGTCAAGGAAATTTCCACGGGGCAAGGGATTGGAAACTCTATTAATCAAATGATTATCCGTACATACAAGCCTCTCGGGCCATCCAATTTATCTTGAGCCTATTTCGTTATTCTAACTTTATTTCGTTACTCAACCAATTAATGGTCAATAAGTAATTTGCCCAAAATTACATTATTTACAATTTTGTTGTCATATTTTTAACAAACCAGCCAAGGCTACCTAGTTCCATGGAATCCCATGATACCAGATTAATAAATATCTTGCAGAGACTTTTGATGGTGTGAAATGGAGTCACTAACATAAAAAATACATACACAGTCTTACGCTCATCCTGTAGTTATGCCCAAGCTTGAAAACTACTTTACAATTCCAGGTATATTAAAGTCATAAAGAATTTAGCTAATTCCCCAGGCCTCAAAATGATTTTTGGTGATGCACTTACAATTACAGCCGAGTAACGTGCATACCGCAGCATCAATGTGCTTTTAGTTATAAAAAACTGAGATTCCATGAAAAATATCTGATCTGGTGAATGTTAAAGCAATATCAGAAATGGAACACTGGCCAGACCATTCGTCCCTTCATTTCTAGCATCCAAACTCAATCCCTGCCACACTTCTCTCAATGCTAAATAAACTTGTATTCCAAAATATGTTAATATTTTCCTGTAGCTATACTAGCCTAGATATATCTTAATTCCAGAGCTACTAATTGTCGAGAGGGATCAAATCTCTTGAGGTGCAAACCTCTTTTAGAGTGAGAAGAGAATTTATCCCTCACGACACTTGGTAGATCTTGAGTTTAGATGGATGTAGACTAGTCTTGTCTCCTTTAAATAAGTTATATTCCACATGTATGCCATAGATCAATACCATGGGTCAATATGTATTTTAATTTTTATTATTTTATTATTTTTTTTTACATAGAACTGGACATTACAACTTCTCTTCCATACTGGGTTGAGATGAAGAGTGCGTCTTAGCTCAAATATCCATTCATGATACATTCTTGAATTCCATGAGAATGAAATATATTTAGCTTTTAATTCTAAGAGAATGCAATATATTTAGCTTGTATACAATTTGTAGGTGAATGTCAAAATGTTCTAAGAACCAGGTCCTATGTACTATAAAATCACATGCCAACATTCTAGGTATCATCAAATAAAAGATCCACAAAATCACATGCGAAAATTACAGGTATCATCAAATAAGAGATCCATAATATCATTGAGGAAGCTTTTTCCAATGTGCATCAATGAGAAAATCTCAAAGGTCCCCTAATCCCTATATCTTGTCAATTTAATCATTGTGAAAATGCTGAAGACCCGACATATCTTGCAATTGATGAATACCCGAGAAATGTTGTTTGTTCGAAAATATCTCCTAGAACTATTTAACAGATTTGTGTTTGTGTTCTCAAGTGACTTTTGGAAGGACTTTGTTATATAAGTGTCAAAAGATGAGATTCATGTAACTTGTTTCAAAATCCAACAACAAATAATCTGCAGCCATAATTACATTCATACTTACGTGTCAAACTATAATAAGAATAATGTGATAATGCCCCACTTTCATGGATTTCCAGAATCAGTAGTATTGACATCAGAAGGAGATTCACTCTGTCTACTAGTTGCAGTTTTGATTTCTTCTAACATATCATGATATTCGATCTTATTTGTTCCACAAACCCTGACTGTGGTCGTAGTGAAATCACTTAAGATCCCACAACTGTTATTTCTATTGAGATTCAAGATGCCCTTTTCACGGAGTCCTTTGATTCCAAAGGGGATAGATCACTCTGATGCAAAAATATTTAACTAAGAAAATTCCTTTCTCTAACTAGATCTTAGGTTCTAATATTAACAGTTGTACATCCAACTGATTTTTCAAAATTGAGACAAAAATTACAGTTTCATTTATTTGTGTTGAGATTTTTGTTTTTATTTATAGTGCATTCAATGATGATTCCAAAAACTACCAAATTGATCAGTTTACATACAAAACCAATCATAGTTTCCATCATTTTTCACTAAAATATCACTACAATCCATCTTATGTTAGCTCTGAAATAATCAAACTCCCAAGGATAGGAAAACTAAGGACGACGAGGCTTCTCGTTGGTTCATAAATGCACCATCAAGCTTTTATCTCTCGCAGCCTATAGTCCTTGCCTTTTGTGTACATTTGAAGGGAAACTAAGTCTACAAGTTTGTGAAACGATGATCAAGAATGCCTATAAAAGAAGTGAAGTTCAGGTATGATACACTTGAACCTATCCAAAGTGTTAAAATAAAGATATATTAGGCGTTTAAAATCTCAAGTTGTAGTGTAGTGTTTAGGCCTTCTTGTCAAACACACTAAGATATTTACCTTTGTTCCATTTATGTGTTGCACTGGATCTATTCTGATCACTGATTTATAAACAATATATACAGTTCTAAGTAATATTTGTGAACAAACGTAAGGTATATATATATATATATATATATATATATATATATATGACTGTCAAGGTTGAATTAAATTTTGGGTATGAAACCTTACTATACAGTGAATCATTGAAATTAGGGTGTTAATAGTGACTCTATTGGTGGAAGACTATTAATTTGGCCTCCTTTCTAAATGTGTATCTCTGAATTTAAAGGTTAAACTGATAGCTTAAGGACAGTCACTTGATTCAGGCATTGTAGCCATTAATCAGATCCTTGGCTTGGAAAAAATTTGCAATCTCTGTTAGGGAGTTTTGAAGGAAAACGCCAACATTATAAGGGTTTCAGTGAAGCCTTAAGAGAAGAAAACAACACAACTCATATCTTCAAGAAGTGTTGGCCTATGTTGAGTTGAAAAACTTCATTGTAGAATCAGATGCACTAATCCAATCATTGACTTGAAATTTTGTTGTGATTATTGTACTTGCATACATAATTAATTACACATATGTGAGTATTCATGTTCAATTATTGAAGTCTCAATTTACTTACAAATTAAAAATAATAGTGGGATTTGAAAATAAATAAATAAATAAATAAATATATATATATATATATATATATATATATATATTGCAAGTAAGCATTCATAAACATTCAAAGTTGATAATATATCATTTTGCAGACAAAGTCTCATCATAGTCTTGCAAATAAAATAACAAGATGACTATTGTTAATTAGGTTTCATCTGTCTAGTAGGTATGTGTGGAGTTGTTGAGTAAGGACTTGTTTGTTCTTGTACTATTCCACAACTCTTTTTGGACTATGGTCTTGCCCAAGTGTTTGTTTCTTGTCACCATCTTTTTTCCTTGAGTATAAGTTTGTTGTAGGCCTTCTTGGCTAGGTTATTGGTGTTGAAGAATGTAACTAGTGTTGGTAGTAGATATCTAAAATAAATATTGACAAGTATAATAAGTATTGGCTCAAGTACAATTTATGAAGACCAAACCTCATTACATCATCAACAGTAGGTGGTTGTTGATTTTCCATGGTATTCACCATTTGTACTCCCAAGTTATTTTATTTACTTTTTCCAACAAGATAGTCCCTGCATTTGCAATCTAGAATGCTTTCTATCATTATCTAGATAGCAACATAAATGTTCTATCTTCACAAAGATGGAACCAAAATGTTGGACTTTAAAGCAACCATACTAACCTTATCTCAATAAATATAATTGACATACAAATACTAACCTTATCTCAATAAATATAATTGACATACAAACAAAATCTATAAGCATCAATGTTTCCAGCAAGAAAAAATATATATCTATGTGCAAGCATATTTACCGCAACCTATCCATGTAGCTGCTACCTACACCACGACCCCATCTTGCAATCTTTTACCTGAACTGCAAACCAACCTTTGTATCCCCTTTTTCATTAAAACATAAGCTTACAATATGCATTTTAACTCACAATATTCACCCACCCCAATCACCCAATTAATTAAGAAATATGAAAGTATATATTAGTAATCAAGTTTTCACAAGTTAAAAATAAAATAAAAATAAAAAACCCCAAATGTAACGTTGATTGTGGATATCTTATTCATTGAATCCCTTTGAATGTAGTCTATAAAAATTTCATTAGATATTATATACAGTCTCATAAATTTGTGGTTTCATGATGGCTGAACATAATAATGAAGTTCTACAATTAGGATCGAATCCTTGTAACTAGTATGGATGTCTAATGATTACATGATTAGTGAAAGACATATAGTCAGTATCACGTGGATCATAATCAACTGATATATTTGCAAAAAATTTCCTTGAAGGAAATTGCATAAATACAATAGCTCATCATTTCACCAAATTGAGGCATAAAGACAGATGAAAGCGTCGAATATTGCTTGTACAGTGTCATGTAGCATATAAATATACGAATTTCCATTGAAAAACTATGTTTATGTTGTGTTCTTTATTGATCAGTTTGTATGGATATGAAATTTAAGGTTTACCTCGTACAGTTCTATATATTTTTTGTGTTGTAATTTGGGATTTGGTTATCTTGAATACTATAGAAAAGTTAGGCCACAAAATTTCAGATAATTAAACAAAAAATAAAACAAAAAAAACTCACCGCCTTAAGGCTTATATCCAACTAAATGTCATCCATGAATTATACATGGGCACTAGATTTGGGAGAAATAAGGTCTCCGATATTTTCTTTGCTTTATACTCTGACAAAAAATCTAGAAATTTGTCACGCTGTCTGAGAAAAAAGGTTCTTCTAAGGAACATATAAGATGTTCTGAAAATAGGGAAAGTATGAGAAATATAAAGAAGCGGAGAAAACTACTAGCTCTTGAATCAAGGAATAGCTCATCTCCCCATCTGAACAAACTCCATGGAAAAAAAAATTAACATATATATAGAAAAAATCAACAAGAACAACTTAAATTTGAATGATGAAAATGTGGCTCTTTTGTTAACCTACAGGCATGAATTAAAAATTTGTGATGTGTGCCAGCTCCACACTTTACTGAGATACATGAGATTGGGACCTAAAATACATAGGAAGTTTGAAGGAGACAATCACTTGCTAAATAAACCAGTAACAACTTTTTCTTTCAGAACGTGAAAAGATTCCTCTCATCTATTTAAAAAATCATTTAGGAGAACTAGAAAGAAAAAGAAAAAACAGTGTATGGAAGAGTTAGAAAGAACCTACTATAGAAGGGAAATCCACTGGTTGGTCGCAAACATGACAACAACACAAAAAGAAAAAAACCTGTTGTAGAAGGGCAATGGGCTGGTTGGTCACAGGCATGACAACAACACAAAAAGGAAAATTCGATGCTTTTAGACTCTTACTCGTCTTAAAACCATCATTGGCGCTAACATTACCTCAACATGAAACAAAATTTTGGTTGATATATTCCACGACCACCTCAGAGCACAGAGTATCTTGACATAATGTCGGCATGTTCAGATGTTCTGCAGAGTGCGAGTAAACAAACAATAACTTGAACTCTTCGTGAGAGGTCCTCAAAACCTCCATAAAACCAGTTGTCTGGAATGTAGGATGGAAATTTCCGTATTCCCTCTCAAACAGATTAATACAATTCAGAGCTTTTGTTGCCCTGAAAGACATATAAGTAAGAGGGGCACTCTCTTCACCCTGACCTGGGCACAATTCTCCGGATCCCCATCTGATCGCATTGAGAGAATGCGAAATAAACCATCATGCCACCCACATTCCCAAACCAATAGCACCAAAAAGAAGACCAAAGCTACCTCTGAAAATATAAAATGGCAAAGTCACAATCCTCCACGCAATTCTAGGAGTACCAGGATGGGCCATCAAGTGATTGTTGCCCACATTAGATCCCTCTATTCCTTCCTATGATCATGAGGCAAAATTCACAACTGAAGGATTATTTGCAGACCCAGATTCCAAGTTAGTAGATGAGGAATTTATGTCATCTGTAATTGCAGAAATGGCCAAATCCATTTCTCAATGATGAGCTTCCAGGATCTGCATACTTAATGCCCGATCATCGAAACCATTAATCGCTTGAAAATATGCCACTTTGTCATAAATTTCATTCAGAGAATCAACCATTTATCCTCTCTTTTCTCAAGTAATGTCGTGCTTAGGGTTTCTAGTTTAACTACATCGCAGTCTCACAAACCTTCCCTGTTGATTGACACATAAAATTGGTGAGGAAATCCAGGTTCATGGCATAATTTTGCTTCGCAATATGCAATTTTTCCAGTGATCACAAAACCCATGAGATTCTAGAAAGGGAAAAAAATTCCCAACCAAAATAAAACTTGCAGGTTTCTCTAAAAATTTGTGTCCAATATGATTGTTTTAAATGATCACAAAGCCCAGATGATATTCAACAGAAAAAATTGCAAATTGTCAACCAAAAAAAGACATAAGCCCTATTACCCTAGCCCTGCTATGTATCAAAAGGTTGCATTTTCATATCAATTTCAATGAAACAAAGAAAAATTTACATACCTCGGCCTGTTTACATACAAACCCAATATTTTCCTCGGTCTCTCTTTCTCTGGTTTTACAGCGAGAACTTCGCAGAGCACTGAATCGGGCCTTGATTTCCTGGAATGGTAAAGGGGTGATTGTAATCAAATATGACATGTAACCAGGAAATCAGGGCGATTGTAATCAAATTCAACCAACAAACCAGGAAATCAAGCGAATGAAACCTAATCCAACCTCCAAACCAAGAACTCTGGGCGAATGAAATCTAATCCAACCTCTAAACTAGGCGAATAGGGCTTTGTTTGCCTTATTTTTTATGGCTAAAATATAATAATTAATTAATTTTTAAATAATTATTCAGCTAACTATAGAAAATGGATGTAATATAAAGAATTCGCCCTTCCAAAATATAAAACCCCTTAAATTTCGCCCCTAAAATTTTCTATGTAGGGTTTTTCATTTTAGATTTACAGGGTTTTTGTTGCTATATATATAGGCCTATGACATCTAACCCATGGGAAGAATTGCATAGTCGGATCTCAATCCATGTTGGCCCTTACGTGAATTTAAAAAAAGCTGAATTTTTTTAATTGGTGTGCCCTGCGTAAACTAGCGGACCGATACGATGTATTATCACAGTGCACCACACACGTACTGTTCGATAACAAAATTTAAAAACAGAATTTTTTAAATCCATGCGCCATATGTAAAATAGGGCACCGGTGCACTATTTCATTATAGCGCACCGCACACGTACTGTATGGAAAAAAAAATATATATATTTTATGTGTTAATTGATGCATCGTTTAACATATAATACATCAGGTCTCCTTGTTGACAAAGAGCACCATATGGTGGTCCCTTGTTTTCGTGGTGCATTAATAAGAATAGGCTGCATCGTCCCCTCCATGACACCATATGCTACAAAAAATAACACTAGAGGATTTTTATTAATTTTTCTGTGTTAATCTGTGCGCTGGTTAACATATAATGTATCAGTGCTTCTTGTTGACATATAGCACCATTCGGTGTTATATACTATTTTGGCGGTGCGTTTATAAGGACATGATGCACCAACGTTGGTGCATACAACATTAAAGGCGCACTGGTTTTTTGATATTTTTTTTTACCTAAAAATTTGATGATTTATTTATAAAATATATTAATGAATGATATGGTAAAAGTTTCATATTGATAAAGAAATGGCTGAAAAGAAATCAAGTAACAAAAATACTAATAACACATCAAGAAAAGAAAAAAAGGAAAGTTCTTTGTAAATTCTTTACAAAAAATATTATTTTTGAACTATGTAAGTTTAACTAATATGTATTATTTACTATTTATCATGCAGAGCCACAAAATGACGAAGCTCGATAAGGTTATTTCTGATCTAGGACTAGAAGAGCATAAAATCTTGATGGAAAAATTGCAAAAGGAGGAATCCTGTGAATAAAAAAATACTATCGATCCAATATGAGTTTCTTTTTTTATTTTTCATTAGTAATATAATAAAATTATTAGATAACATGTTTCAAACAATCTATTATTTCACATATGTGTAATGTTCTACAGGGACCAACAACTTAGAAAAGGAATGTTGTTCGAAGAAGAGAAAAAAAAATAGAACATGCAAATGAAAATGAATTTCTCCTTAGCTCATCTAGAGAGGTGTTGGAGGTTAACGAAAGGGAGAAAAACTCTTACAAAAGTTTGAGGGATCTAGTGGAACAAATGTATAGACGTTCTTTCCACGTACAATACAAAAATCAATCCAATGATTCCAAGAACCAAATTTTATCTAAACTACAGGAAGAGTTTCCAGAGAATTGGTCAATGAGACATGTCAGAATTTTAATAGCAAAAGCGTACAAAAAAAAAGAAGGAATGAAAACGTGATATTACTTTAAATGATTTTTCTAGAATTGTTTATAAATATCATTTATAAATATCACTTTTGTTATATTTACTTTTCATATATCAATATAAAAATTAAATAGTTTATTGGCATGTTATATTTTCAGGAATTTTATGAAAATCTCAAAAGATGAACGAGTTCATATCAGAAATATGCCAGTAGGAATGTCCAAAAAGGTGTACAATGAGATGGTAAAAGAAATGGACATAATTGCATCGCACGGGGAGCCATATCAACAAAAACGTGCTTCAAATGTAATATGTAATCATTGAATTTTTCGATTAGGTACAATAAATAAAAAAATTAGCATTAAATATTAATTTTCAAGTATTTTCTTGCAGAAAAGAAAAGAAAACGGAACCCATTCAACACATAAAATAGGACGAAAAGGAAGAAAAGGGTTCATATCTAAGTTTGTGAGTAATTTTTACCTATTTATAACAACTTAACTAGATTTCATTTTTGTATATTTAAATTGTTTTTACAACAATCATCATTGAATGTCTTCAAACAGGTGCTAACATACAAAGAAGAACCATCAGACGAATTGATTGACATTGGGTTAAATATGGGTTTTCAGTATATGTTGGCATATCAGAAATTAATTGTGGAATTTGTAAGCATCTATTGATCTTGTTTTACTTAGCTTCGTCTATAATTAATAAAACACAAAAATCTTTTATATTAAATATATGATTTGTTATGGGGTATAAAACTTGCAGGAAACAAAATATGGAACTGCGCCAACAGATGAAATCTTGAAAGATGGCATGAAATTTGGTTTTGAAAGAATGTGTATAGTTCATGAGTCAATTTTTGCTATGGTACGTCATTTATTTTCGATTTACATTGATGTATATTATTTAATATTGCAATTTTCAATATTCTCACCAATGTATATACACTCATTACAGTTTATTTTTATGTTTGTAGATGGAAGGTGAAGACGAAGAAAACAATCAACACCATGAACAAAAAATTCCTCAAAATAACCCAAGTCGTGGAAGTAGCTCGAGCAGTGACAACAGTTCAAGCGAAAAATGATGATCATTATGTTTGGATGTCAAAGCAAGGCATTGTATTTTTTGAAATATTTGTCTGTGAAATCAAACATTTTGTTGAACGTAATGGAAATAGTGCCCTAATTGAAAGACAAAGGGATACCAATAACTGTCTCATTTTGTATGACAAAGAGTGTCTTATTCATATAGATATATATATATAATAAAATATTTTTTAATTTATTCTATTGCATTCTCCATTATCACTGTGAAATGTAACACCACTAATTAAATATATGAATGATTAAATATTATAATGAAGAGATGTGAAATCTGATGATATGATATAGAAAATTAATCCAAACATCACATTCAAATGCACTAATAAAAATTTAATTGATATGAATAATGTTATAAAATATGTGCCATCTTTTGATGAATAATGAATTTTAAAAAATCACAATAATTATGATATGATATAACAAATTAATCCAAACATCACATTCAAATGCACTAATAAAAATTTAATTGATATGAATATTGTTATAAAATATGTGTTGACTTTTGATGAATAATGAATTTTAAAAAATCACAATAATTTCATTGTCACAGGTCGATGTTTCTAAAAAATACAAAACGAACACTAGTGCAAGTCAGTTATTGTACACCGATGCGTTTGTATGATAAAGTGCGCCAGTGCGTTTCTACGACCTATGGGAACTGCACAAATACCAATACCAATTATAAATCTTCGTGCGTTTGTGCGATACTGCGCACTAGTGTGCTTATGTGAGACTGCTCACTGATGTGTTTCTACGACCTATGGGCACCACACAAATACCAATACAAATTAGAAAAATTGGTGCGTTTGTGTGATACTGAACACTAGTGCGTTTCTATAATACTACGAACCAGTGCGTTGATACGACCTATGGACACTGCACAAATCCCAATACCAATTAGAACGACCTGGTGTGTTGTATCACCTATAGTATGCCCGATGTGGTTTTAGACCTTTACGGCTTGATGCATGCACCTTCTACTACCCCGAGGCGACCGTCTGGAAGACTAGCACCAAGACATTTCTAAACGTCTCGGGGCATCCTTTATTTGTTTTCCGACCTGGTGCTTCATAGGTTTGCAGGACCGATGCATTTACTCTAAAACGCATCGGTGCATTGACACCTGTATAGTGCACCGATGAGAAAAACATCCATAATAACCTCTGGCCGCCCAATTTTTTTAGTTGTGTTGAAATTCCATTAGAAGCTCTACCAAAACCTCCGTTATTGAAAATAGATGTTTTAGCAAATGTTTTTTTGACAATTTTGGCCAATTTTATAACACTAAAAACCTCCGTTATAACCTCCGCTGGAGGGTCTTTTCCTTGTAGTGGATCTATGTCATAAAAGGGATTATACCCAAAAAAAATGAAATGTGAATCTACATCACAATACATCAGGAAGACATGTAGCACCAATGAGAGTGGGCCCAATGTAGTATTCAATGTACACATACAATAATGATATACTCCGTCACAACCCCTATCCTATGAGGGACTTCCAATCATATGAATGTATGAATTTACATTCTGAAAATATGTGAGCTAATGTCGAGAATGGTAAAAACTATATGATTGGTGGTACCAATGAGGGAAACCATTAATAGACATGGGGAGATCCATTGGTGATGTTTAACACACCGAGAATCAATTGATTAGGGTCAATTAGGTGAACCCACTTTCTCTCTTGAGAAGAATTGCCACTGATGATTACAAGATCCAAGGTACTAGCTAGATTATATATGTGGTACCTAGATCATGGGTCTGTATCAAAAGGAATACATCCATTAAAGGAGGGCCTTGATGTACCACCATCAATCTTTGACATAAAAAAAAAATTGGCATATTGTGTGGATATATGGAGTCATTGAGAACAACTAACATAGGGATGGTCGACATGGAAGGTCGGTAAAATTGAAAATAGTTGAATTAGGCTTAAATTTCTCTTGAAAATATTAGGTGTGGAGCATGAATTTCTTGGAAATATTTATTCATCAGCACAACTAATATTTCCCATGAAACATAAGGCATCAAAGCACTCTCCATAGTGACTGGAAGAGTAACCAGTTACAAGAGTATATATCTCATATTTATGGTACCATTATGGACAAACCTATAACCCAATTATATGACAATGATGCAAATAGGTTCCATGTTCAAGGATGACACAACTGAAAATTTCTACTTAATACAAATTCCAAATATCTCTATCCCCCCTCACTATTCCCCAACTCTTTTTTTGTTTGATATCCCCTCCATTTGTTAATAAGCACGGAAAATAATGCAAGCTTAATAATGTATTTTTCATTCAATTTTTGATGATCCTAAAAAATAGTTAAAATTTTACTTGATGGGAAGTATTTTCATAGAGTTGAATGAACCCAAAATAGAGGTAAAAGGATGGTTGTCATGGTTTCCCTTTTATAATTTAACAAGCACGAGAAATGGAGAAAAATGAGCTCATCATCCTTAATTATTTAATGAGCATGAGAAGAATGAAAATGAAGCTTATACTAAACAAATGAGTGGCACAAGGGTATGCATCTAGTTCCATTCTAGTGGAACTAGCCTATGTGAAGTTAAGCTAAGGGTCTAATAAGGTCAAACTATCCATTGCAATGGTCTCTCCAAGAAAGGTGAGGTTGCATAGCTAGTTGGCCCAAGTTTCATTGGATATAGAATTGACCACAACATGAGCATGTGGTGTAATTTTGTGCCTAAGAGGTTCATTCCATGATCATAGACTCGTAGGGGAAATTTTAAGGATGGTAATTTATTTTAAAGTTTAGAAACCTTGGCGAATCTCACTAGTATATAGTATGAAGTTTGTAACATGTTTCACAATTTTTTTGCAAAAGTATTCAAATTTCTAATAATTTTATATAGTCTCTATATAAAATTTTGGCGATGTTTAAGGTAAAACAATTTTATAATATAAAATTTGGGCGAATCATTTTTGGAAAAAAATGGAAGTTAACGAATCTTGTTTTTGGAAAAAGCATGGAAAATTAGCCCACTTGTGAATATTAGCCCCTAAAATTTTCCCTTTCATAGAGCATGAAGAATGATATTATACAATGTGCTCAATTGATAATAAATCAAATAAATATTTTGATCACAAAGGATAACCTGCTCCTAAGTCATTTCCCTTGCCATCATAAAATCTCTTGCTCTCGGTGGTAACAAGGAACATGTAAACCAATCGTGTAGAAATTGTTGGAAAAATCACTAGATTCAGTCTTCATATTTATCCTTGTACTTGTACCAATTTATAATTTTATGTAAAATAAGAAAAAGAGTTTTATTTAAGCATGTGTTTCATGCTCAAGTCTAGGTTAAGCATGTTCTTCATGCTTCTAGGTTTTGATTAAGTCAAAGAATTAAATTTGAGTTAAAGTCCATTTGGACTCTTTGTAATAAAAAGGAAAAGGATTTTGTGTTTAGTAAAAAAGAGTCAAATTGACCTCTATAAGACCAAGTCGACTCTCCAGAGGGTTAAGTTGACTCACTCAAAGGGACGTGTCTATTTATATGTGGGAACAACTATTTATAGGCGTGAATACTCCTCCAAAACAAAATCAAGTTCGATGATAACTTTGTGGAAAGATATGTGAGTTCTATGGGAAGTTCGTGTTAAGTTTTGAAGTGATATGCAAGTTTTCAGAGGAAAGGATATACAAGTTTCCTGAAGTGATAAAGTGATAAATCCATTTGAAGTTTTTCTCTTTGAAAATTATCTGAATTCTACTCCTAGTATTCCAATTTTTCTCGTGGAAGCAAAGTTTAGTTATTACTTCTATGAAAGGATATTCGAGTTCTACAATAGAAATATTGTCTAAAATTCTAAAGAACGAAACCAATATTATTTTGATGTGATTCTATATATTTTTTTGATGCTTTCTTGTAAGAGACCAAATTGGAAGATGATTATTTGAGCTTATGCGTTGGAATAAATATTGGAAGGAGGGATGACTTGTGGATATTATGTAAGTTGTCTTGTTATTTGGGTCTTGGAGGTGTCATATTGATCTGATTCAATAAGAAGATGATTGTTCAGGTTTTCCTCAAGTTTTGGGGTTTTTCCCTTGCATGGAGCCTATATCTTGTGTTATTTGTGTGGAGTGAGCTTCATGTTTAATAATTTATTGATGAAGAATAAAAAATAAATAATAAAATGGCAACAATTATCACAAGTAATTATCATGAAAGGAGAATCAACATTAAACTACAAATACTTTGATTTTCCAACATGGTATGAGAGTTAAGGTCGGTAAAAAGGAGGTTTGAACATAAAAAATTGTTGAAATATTGAAATAGATATCACTCTCTACATCATAAGGGAATAAATGCATGAGGCTTTGTAAGCTTATCACAATCTAAAATTAATCTCAATATTGAAGGCATTAAGGCCCTATAAATAAGTCTAGACCGAGACCCAGGTTGAGAATATTAAAGTGGCAATGATCTAAGGAGTCTCTGAAGTACTAAGAGTAAGATCCTATATTTTTTTCATAAGCATGAAGGTATGCAATAAGAATATTGAAGAACTACATTACATTTGAAAGGGACCTAGACTAGAGAATCAATTCAAATCAATAGTTCGAACAACCAATAGTGATCTACCATATGAATGGAGTTACTTGAGTTTTGTGACACGTAAAAAAAAAAAAAGGCCTAGGTTGTGATAATAGGTATTTGGACCCTATTTTAGACATCCATCCAAGTTACTTCAATATACAAACATAACAGTAATATGTCTTATCTATAAGGAAATACATGACTATGCCATTTCATATTGGAATATCCAAATTAATTTCTTTGAGATGAACATGATAGTAATCTATTGGTTAATATTGAAGAGATGAGCTACTAAAGAAACTATAATCTAATCCATCCAAATCAAGTGAAAATCATCATAAGAGGAGATCATTTCAAATAGCCATGCTCAGGAAGACAAGGAAGAAGAAAATAGGGACTAGTTTTGGGTACGTTGATGTATTTTTCATGTTTGAACAAGAGTTAAAGAGTAGTCGCATGATTTATGCCATGATATGTGCATGTAACAAGGCTAATATTCCTTAGAAATAGATTCGAGCTTGATTGAGATTGTAGGTCATGACTTGAAGGAAAATTCTGGGATATTTTTGTGCAAATTTTTTGGTGGTATACTTCTTTGAAATAAGGCCACACTCACTGTGATTCCTAGGCAAGAGGGTTGAGCCCTATGACTTCAGATTGAAGAGGGTCGTAAGTCCTCACAATAGTCTAGAAGTAGTCGTAGATGCCAGCGAAGGGAGGAAGATTGAAAAGAGAAGAAGGTTGCAGCTAGAGAAGGGATTTTGGAGCAGTTTGGTAGGGATGAAGTGGAATGATAAGAAGACGTAACCAAGATGAGACCCTACAATAGATACATTGATCCAGGTGGCTCCAAACACCCTCACAAGACCAAGAGGGATGATGATAGGTCAAAATTCAAAGTGGTTGGGTGCTCTCAAACTAGATTCAGGTTGAAGTACTCGTCATCTTGATTCCAACGATGCAAATAGATCTCCAATCTGAGCTAGTATGGAGAAGTTAGAGCGAGTCAAAGTTGGGCAATGGGCCAGGTTTAACTATCCCAAAAATTCACCATAAAAAAACAGGGAACCCAGCTCCCAGAAATGGGAAAAATTATGGCCTCGTTAATTTTCCCAATAACCCTTATTTTCGTTAAATTAAAAAAACGAAAATATTGTTTAAATAACAAAAAATAAAATACAAAAATGGAATGGTGAGCTATAACCCCCGCCAACCCCATGGACCTTGTTATATCAAAATATTAAATGCGCATCGGCAGGCCATGACCCCCAGCGCCCCCTCCGCACATGGCCACAATGTGTAACAACATATACATATTGGGTGTTAAAATAAAACCATCGGGCGATATGCGGGCCACCTCCAGTGGACCTCGCCCATGCCCCAATCCTTATGACTATATGACACCGGTTCTGGTGGGTGTCAAACCTGCTTGACTTAATAGTTGTCCGATCTACCAGCGAAACCAACAATCAAAAGATTTAAAACAACCCTCCCAAATTACTTTACAACCATGCCATATAATACAACATTTAACTCCAACCGTCTTATAATGCACCCATATTTCAAAATGGTTATCTAACATATTAAAATAACGCCCAAAAAAATATACATGTAGTTATGTTAAGATTATAAGGTAAAACGGTATGCCAAGTGCAGGGGTCGACGGGGTTGGAACCCCCGACCTGCTACCTTGTCGCCTCTGCCCCTAACCGTTGAGCCATGAGGCTTGACATTGAAAACTTTTCCATCCAAGTAATATAAAACCTCTCAATTCCTAAGAAGCTCTAGTTACACCAAGACAGAAGGAGGAACGCAGAGTTCGAGGCAGAGTTTATTATTATTATACTGCAGGTACCGATGGGCACACAGTTCGAGGTAGTGGAACCCTGAGCCATTCAGGGAGGCAGTGGAACCATGAGCTTAGCCACATTTTTAGCGAGGCCAGAATCACCCGGTGTCCAAATTGGACAAATTTTATATGGATTTTACACCTCTCGGCGACGGGAAGCTGATCGCGATGTCAATTTCTGCAATAGAGGTCTTGATTTTTTGGCCATATTCTATATTGGAATGACAGTATCATATTTCAGAGTGTGGAAAGTCAATTTCATGCCATTCGATGCCATGAATTCAATGGTGCATCCAGATCCAACAGTTGAGCAACCTATTCTTCAGCCAACATCAGAGTTGAGGTATATGAAGTGTTGTTTCCATGTACTTCATTGATTATTGTTGTGATATGTTTTATGTCATGTTGATTCCTGCTTGATGTATGATGCAGAATCTTGATGTTTATGTCATGTGATATGTACTAATCATGGATGGTCATTTAGGTTATGAGATCCCTTTGTTGCCTCAATGATGCGATACTCGTTTTCATCATGTGTGAGATTGTCATGCTTATAGGAGGTTTGTTATGAGTGAGAGTCCCTTGTAGCGGAACGTCTCATGGAGAGACTCTGCCACTCATGGCGAGGGCACATTTCCTTGTATGAAAAGAAAACAACGTTCATGTACATCATCACATTTTCCAACACTAAATGAAGTGGCGAACACCATAGAGACATCGAGGCTCGGAGACGTAGTCCACACTGGACGAACTCTGTTATTAAATATCTTATGTTTTGTTGTGTGATTGTTGACATGTTTTCCTCTTAATTATTTCTTCATATGTGTCCATTAATGCTTTGATAAAATTAAATTCTAACACATCATAGAAGTAAAATATCATTGGTAAATCTGGTAGCTGACGAAACTCAGATAAAGTGGTATCAGAGTGGTCTTCTTGTTGATGTGCATTGCAGGAGTGAACCATTGTATGTGAAACAATGGAGGATGTCAAAGAAATGTACAAGGACATGCCAAGGATGTCTGAAAGGATGGAAATTTTGTATGAATATTATAAGGAACAAGTAGTAGATAACGCTGATTTGAAAACACTTCTACAAGAGGAGAAGGAGGAAAAGCAGTGATTTCAACTTCAATTGCAAGCCATGATAGAGGCATTGGAAGAATTGAAGTGTAACGACTAGAGACTTCAAGAAAAGGATGCTGAACTGAGGCTTCTCCAAGAAGAGAAAGAAGAGAATCAAATATTTTAGCTTCAGTTGCGAGTCACAGAAGAGGATTTGGAGGAATTGAAGTGCAACAAAGACTTGAAGAAGCCATCATCACCGGTTTTTGAATCGACATCTGAGGTAAATAATGTTGATGTTTCTTTGGTTTGATCTTCACATGCTATCATTACAGGAATTTTGAGGTCTAAAATGGGACTCCTAAGGAAATTATAAAATAATAGTGGAAATAATAAATTAATATTTGATTACATCATCAAATTTTAGAGGGAAAAAAAGAAAAAACTACTTTTTCAACTCGTATTTTTAACTTATATCGCAAAGTTTTTACTCAAATTTCAAGAGGGAATACTCGTTGGATACAAAATTTAATTTCTTATCCAGGGAGTACCCATGTTTCATACTTTTGATGGATCCTGCTACACTAAAAATGAGAAATACATGAAAAACGTGATTACAATCACGTTTTACCATGTATTTCTCATTTTTCATGTAGCAAGGTCAATCAAAATTATGCAACATGGGTACTCCTTGGATGAGGAATTAAATTTTTCATCTAATGAGTAATCCTTCTAAAAATTTGAGTAAAAACCTTGGGAGATAAGTTGAAAATACGAGTTGAAAAAGTAGTTTAATTATTTTATTATTTTTTAAAATTTTTACCCTTTTACTTAAAAACTGGTAAATCATCCCCCATGGTTGATATCATCATCTTGAATCCTATTGGTTCTTATAAAGTTTATTTTGGTTTACATTTTTCTTAGGAGGCCCATTTTAGACCTCAAAATTCCCTTAATGCAAAATCTATGGGAAATGTGGAGATACCCATTACAGGAACTGGCATGCGACTCCTCACCAAGATGGGATATAAAGGAGGAGGGCATGGCATTAATGGCAAAGTCATAACTCAGCCATTGGAGTTCGTGCAGATACCTCGATTAGCAGGTTTGGGGTACAATGATGGAAAATATTCGAAGGTGTCAGAAGCTCCCAATGCATGGTTGAAACCATTGAGGAACACTTCACCATCATCCCATGGAAGTGCATGTTGTAGTGAAAGAGTCGAGGCAAGCTCTCATCACCATGATCGCATCAGAGACCACTAGGAAAGGTATAACAAGTCTCGATATTCTCATGTTCATTTTGATTATAGGCATGTTGATAATCATGGACAAAATTCATGGCATAGAAAAACCTGTCATTTTTGTGGTTTACATAACCATGTCATTGCTGATTGTTGGAAGAGAATGGTAGCACAAAAGAGTATGAGGCGTGAAAGGCCTTCTCCATAGTAGGGAAAGTAGTTATTGCGACATAAGTGGCCAACAAAGACCCACGTGTTGGAGACTCCATCCAGAGCAACGTCTAAAGGAAAAAGCGCCCGTGCAAAAACCAGTCAGTGAAAATGTTCAACAAGAAAATCCATCACATTCGTCATGGTTCACTCTGTTCAGTAAGAAATGGTTTTTCTAGATGTATTGGCCACAATTGTAAATCATGTGTTTCAATTTTAAATGTAAAATTGATGATGTGTTTTCCATCACTTACGAAGCAACAATGATGTTTTGGCCTTGTATTGATAGCTAGGGTATTGATTCCATTTTTATATAAAATTGACCATAGAGTATGGTTATAAACTCGTGGCAAGTGTGGGGAATTCTTGGGTCATATATTGGTCGCTTATTAAGCATGTAATTTTGAAGATATTGTACCACAGGTTTGTAGAGGATGTAGGTGTTGGCGCATCGCTTATAATTGTAAAGGACAAAGGTGAAGGAGAATGAAGGGTGACCTTTCAAGACACTTATGGCACATACAAGGAAACTACAGATTGTTTTCATGATTTTGGTGAAAAAAAAGCTCCTCAATGGGGAGGATTGATCAAGGTTGCTCCAGAAACCCTCAGGAGACCAAGAGGGCTGATGATAGGTCAAAATTAAAAGTACTTGGATTGATCTCAAACTAGATTCAGGTTGAAGTAATCGTCATCATGATTCCAACGGTGCAAACATATCTCCAATATGAGCTCGTATGGAGAAGTCAGAGTGAGCCAATGTTTTGGTCAAAGTTGGGCAGTGAGTCAGGTTTAACTATCCCACAAATTCATCGTCAACCTCCAGGGAACCCAGCTCCCGAAAATGGGTGAAATTTTGGCCTCATTAATTTTCCCAATGACCCTTATTTTTGTTAAATTTAAAAAATGAAAATATTGTTTAAATACAAAAAAAATATTTAAAAAAATGGACTGGCGGGCCATGACACCCGCCACCCCCGTGGACCTTATCATATCAAAATATTAAATGTGGAGCGGCGAGCCATGACCATTTCCACCCCCTCCATCCACAACCACAATGTGTAACAATGTATGCATATGTGGGTGTTAAAACAAAACCATCAGGCAGTGGGAGGGCTACCTCTGGTGGACCCCGCCCATGCCCCAACCCTTATGACTACATGCCACTGTTTCTGGAAGGTGTCAAACCTAGCCAACTTAATATTCAGCCGGTCTGTCGGCGGAACCAACAATCAACACATTTAAAATAGCCCTCCCAAATTACTTTACGACCATGCCATATAATACAACATTCAACTCCAACCGTATTACAATGCGCCCATATTTCAAAATGGTTATATAACATATTAAAAAAATTCCCAAAAAAATATACATGCGGTTATGTTAAGAGTGTAAGGTAAAACGATATGCCAAGTGTGGGGGTCAGTGGGGTTGGAACCCCAGACCTCTTGTCTTGTCGCCTCAGCCCCTAACTGTTGAGCCACGGGGCTCAACATTGAAAACTCTGCCATCCAAGTAATATAAAACCTCTCAATTCCTCAGATGCACCAGTCATACCAAGACAAAAGGAGGAGTGCGGAGTACGAGGCAAAGTTTATTAATATTTTATTGCAGGTACAGGTGGGCACGTAGTTCGAGGCAATGGAACCCTGAGCCATTTAGGGAAGTAGTGGAACCATGAGGTGAGCCACATTTTTAGAGGGGCCAGAATTTCCTGGTGTCCAAATTGGAAAAAAATTATATGGATTTTACACCTCTCGGCGACAAGAAACTAATGGTGATGTCAGTTTCTGCAAAAGAGGTCTCCCTTTTTCGGCCATATTCTAGATTGGAATGATGGTGTCAGATTTTAGAGTGTGGACAGTCGATTTCAAGCCATTCGATGCCATGGCTTTGATGGTGCTTCCAAATCCAGCAGCAGAGCAACCTATTCTTCAGCCAACATCAGAGTTGAGGTATATGACGTGTTGTTTCCATGTACTTCATTGATTATTGTTGTGAGATGTTCTATGTTGTGTCAATTCCTACTTGACGTATGATGTAGAATCTTGATGTTAATTTCATTTGATATGCACTCATCATGGATGTTCATTTATGTTTTGAGATCCCTTTGTTGCCTCGATGGCAGGATACTCTTTGTCATCATGTGTGAGGTTTTCATGTTGATAGGAGGTTTTTTATGAGTGAGAGTTCCTTGTAGAGGAACATCTCGTGGAGAGACTTTTCCAGTCATGTCGAGGGAAAATTTCCTTGTATGACAAGAAAACAACATCCATGTACATCATCACATTTTCTAGCACCAAATGAGGTGGATAACACCATTGAGACACCAAGGCCTAGAGACGTAGTCCACATTAGATGAACTCCATTATCAAATGTCTTGCGTTCTGTTGTGTGACTGTTGACATGTTTTCCTCTTAATTTTATTTTCATATGTGTCCGTTAATGCTTTGATAAAATGAAATTCTAACACATCACAGAAGTAAAATATCATGGGTAAATCCAGTAGCTGACGGAACTCAGATAATACATAGACCCGGAAAAGTTTAAAAAGGTATGTAAATGTTTTTCTAAGTTGATGATTAGCTAGGTGGTTGAAGTGTCCTAGTGTAAGACAAGTTGTTGAGAAACTTGAGGTTGTTAAAAGGGAAGCATGAAGGTGTCTTTGTTGTGCCCTAGTTTAGGGCTCATTCAAATGATGCATTGTCCTTAAAGGGTTTTCCTAAACTCTGTGAAAAAGTGCATAGAATGGGAGGCTGAGACCTTAAATGAAGAAAGGTATGACCACATTATTTTTAGGGAATCTTGATCTTCAGGTGGGTCATATTCAACCTTAGAGAATGTATTATAGTAATATAATATGGGAAACAAGGTAGGAGTTACATAGTGAAAGAAGAAAGATATGATTTTGGACAATTAGTGAAGAAACATATGTACAATGGTTGGAGGGTTGTAGGTGGTTGGTTGGTAAGGCCTAAATGTTGTGGATAAGTGGAAGGATTGTCACAATAAGTGGTTTATATGGTCACTAACTTTTGAGAATCACTAAGAAGCAATATTTCAGTAAAGTCTAAATGATGTTTAGATTTGAAGAAGCCATTTGTACAATAAGTGCAAGATTTGGATATTGTGTGGGAATATTTGTGAAAAATATAAGGAAAAATGAAGAAGTGGACGTTCATTGTCAAGTGTATTGTATTTGGAAGACCTTATGATATAAATCTTGGAGATATTGGAAGGCAGTTTGATTGGTGCCCTAAGGACTATGAATTTGAAGGTTGTGTACAAATCCCCTGAGGACAATCATCCTAGAGGCTGGACTAACTAAAATATTTATTTGAATACCCTAAGAGTTGGATATAGTAGCTAGAGGGTAGAATTATTTGAGACCATAGAGTTGCGTTGTCTGATAAATACTTATTGAAAAGCGATAACCACGTTGAATAAAAAACGGGTTGGATAACCCTTTACTGTGATCACAATTGAAAGAACTGCATGATGGACTAACTTCAAAGGCATGAAGCAGTGTAGGAAGTAGTGTTGGACACAGTTCTGGATGTAGTTGGTGAAGACCTCAAGTACAATGGATTGTTAGGAGGAATATTTGGAGCCCTAGTTCAAGAAGTTTCAAGATGAGAAAAATCAATGATAAGAGGATTGGTTGAGGAAGCTACAACAATTGTATGTAGTTGAAGTAAGGGAAGTATGAGTACCTCCAACAAAAGCTGAGGCTTGTTGATGAAATCTTCCTATTTGAGAGGAAGTTAGCATGGATTTATCCTCTCAAGTTGAGAGGAAGTAAGGTCGGACACTGGCTCTCCCTATGTCATGTACTAGGCTAGGAATAACCACCATAAGTCCAATGCATGCATCAAATATAGGGATAATTATGGTTTGAAGTAGCATGGTTCTCCTTGTGTCAATTACTATGAAGAATTAGGACTGAAATCCTAAGTCAAGTACATGGATATGGATAAGGAGAATAATGGATTGGATAAGAATCTGGGAAAAACATTCTTGGGTCATGTACTATGATGGATTATGATGGATATACTAATTCAAGTACATGGACTTGGATAAGAATGGTTCGATGGACATACATTTCCTTGGGGGAAGTGGTCCAGTGAAAGATATACTCTGGGTATCCTAGGTGGAGTATGTACCTCGGTGAGGAGTTGTGGTGTCCCATGGAATTACTCCCAACGTTGTGCTATGATATTGTGAGAGATAAAGTGTACCTATCAAGGTGTTGGTAATGTGGCAACACTAGTGATGATGATACTTTGATGATTACCAATATGGATCCCTTCTTACGATAATATTTCAACTTGAGATAGAAATATTGAGTCATTATGAATACCTCGCTAGCTAAGAGAGAGTGTTGGAAAAGTAACTAGGTTTTGTCTTCATATTTATCCTTGCACTTGTATCAATTTGTATTTTTATGTAAAAGAATAAAAAGGAGTTTTATTTAAGCATGGTTTTCATTATTGAGTCTAGGTTAAGCATGTTTTTCATGCTTCTAGGTTTTGATTAAGTCAAATAATTAAATTTGATTCAAATTCCATTTGGAATCTTTGTAAGAAAAAGGGAAAATAATTTTTGTTTAGTAAAGAAGAGTCGAATTGACCTCCATAAGACCAAGTCGGTCCTTCATATGGTAAAATTGACTCACTCAAAGGGACTTGTTTGTTCATAAGTGGGAACAAATATTTATAGGTGTGAATCATCCTCTAAAATAGAAGCAAGTTCGATGATAACTTTGTGGTAAGATATGCGATTTTTTTGGGAATTTTGTGTTAAGTTCTGAAGTAATATGCGATTTTTTAGATGCAAGGATATATGATTTTCCTTAAGTGACAAAGTGATAAATCTATTTGAATTTCTGCTCTTTGAAATGTATTTGAATTCTGCTCCTTGTATCCAAGTTCTGCTCATGTGGAAGGCAAGTTTTGATATTGCTTCTGTGAAAGGATATTCGAGTTATACAATAAACATATTATTTGAAATTATGAAGAAAGATGCCAATATTATTGTGATGTGAATCTATATATTTTTGTGGTGCGTTTTTGCAAGATACTGAATTGGAAGATGCCAATCTACGTTTATTAACAATTGGAATAAAACTTGGAAGTATGGACGACTTGGGGATCTTATGGAAGTTGTCTTGGTCTTGGAGGTCTCATATTGATTTGATTCAATAAGAAGAGGATTTTTTTGGTTTTCCCCAAGTTGTGTGGCTTTTCCCTAGCATGGAGCCTATATCTGATGTTCTTTGTGTTTTTTGATCTTCATGTTTTGATAATTTCTTGATGAAGAAGAAAAAATAAATAATAAAACACCAACAATTATCACAAGTAATTATTATGAAAGGAGAATCGACATTAAACTACAAATACTTTGATTTTCCAAAATCTATAATCTTAACACAAATAAGCCTCTATTGTCTCCTCCATTCATGGATATGGTTAGAAATGTGAGTGGTAGTGTTCTAACATAATTTTGGCAAAATTTTGTTCGAATATATTAGTGAATGGGTAATTAGAAGTGTGTCAAAAATATCTTTCCCAAGGATGGAAAATCACGTTTAAATGTGTGATCTAATTAAATGTACCATTTGGAAGCATCATCAGTCAAGTTACACTAGAAGAGACATAATCAAATGATATCATCCACTAAGGAATTGGATGAACACCACAGATGGTACGTGATGATATGCATCTTGGGGTTCTCCCCTAGCTTTCTGTCAAATTTTTGTACGTCTGAGGGTAACATGTGTGGAATACTCAAACATGATGGTCATGAAAAATGGGGTCATTCATCATTTTTTCTGGATGAAGAAAGTCTAGTGTTTCCAAAAATGGAAGTTGTGTTTGGAAAAATGAATCTTGGGAATGGTATTGTGTCCCAAATGACCCAAATGGACCTTGTGGTCCCTCCATATTTTGGCATCCAATGCTTTAGTAATTCCCAAAAGTATTATTGCTCACTAAAGCATGATAACCATGAAGAAAATCACAAGCAAAAGGATTAGTGACCCTACGGAAAAAGGTACTTCCATAAGCATGAGTACTTCCCTAGGAGCATTAATCCAATGGAATAAACCACCTATAAAGGTGTGGCCACCTCCAAAAAATAAACCACTTCCAAGGGATTTACCCCTAGACATGTGGGACATTAGGGGAATTTTTAGGTCTAAAATGGGCCTCCTAAGAAATATTTACAACAAAAATAAACTTTATAAGAACCAATAGGATTCAAGATGATGATGTCAACCATGGGAGATGATTCATCATTTTTTCGTGTAGTTGGACCCATAAAAAGTACCCAACATGGGTACTTCTTGGATGAGGAATTAAATTTTGCATCCAACGATTACTCTTGCTCAAAATTTGAGTAAAAACTTTGGGAGATACGTTGAAAATATGAGTTGAAAAAGTAGTTTTTTCTTTTTCCCTCTAAAATTTGATGATGTCATGAAATCTTATTTTATTATTTCCACTATTATTTTATAATTTCCTTAGGAGGCCCATTTTAGACCTCAAAATTCCCCTAATGATTATTAGAAACATTGATGTTCCAAGAAAATGTGCACCTCTAAAGTCCTGACTACCTCAAGTGTTGAATCCCCCCAAAAAATTACTTCCCCTATCATTTATAGAAATAGATGCATACCCCCTTGAAGACTGTAAGGAAATCTAACATTTAGTGTACTCATAGTTGGAATGGTAGAAATATTTGGTAACCATATAGCTCTAATTTTTGAGCTTTGTCCTTTCCCTAAACCAAATACAAATCTAAATAAGGGTAAGGGAATCAATAAACTAGGGAACCGAGAAGGAGTAAGTTAGATGAATAATGGCATTACATAAAGTAAGAATGTAGATATACTAGTTGTACAATTAGAATGACCTATTACAATAATTAAAGGTAACAAATACATCATTGGGATTCCTTTACTAACACTTGTTGATGAAGTGGTAGGTTATACCATGTTGGAAGTGCCACTCACAAATGGCATCTAATTATGATTGACATGTGGTGAAAAATGCTCACCAAGGACTTCACTCATTCCAATGAGTATATGGTTAGTAGTAAAATTCAAAGGAGGATTAAAGTTAGGGGGTGGACTCTCATCTACCACTTCAAGCAATACTTTCTCATTCCCTTCAAAGCCAAACACTATTTTGTTTGACTCCATGGCTTGAAAATCATCCACTAAGGGATATATAATTCACATACATAATAGTGGGCCTCCCTCTTAAAGTGGAATACCTTGAAATATAGGAGACCAATGAATATTTTACTTAGCCACAATGAATTATTATTGTTTATACAATACACCCTATAGAGAACTAGACTTGAACCAAATAGCACAACCCTAGTAAATCTAAGACACACAAATAGGGAAACCAATGGATAAAATGGTCCTTTAATAACTTTTAGGTTGGGATGATGAGGTCCCAATTCCAACCAATGAATGCATGAGAAATAATTATACTAACCAAGTCTTAATACCAATAATTATTGGCACAAGTGTCCATGCAAGTAGCACATAAGCACCCCCTAAGAGTACTAACATCATGATGTAGTGTATTTCTTTGGTACCATAGGAACTTACCACCCATAGTCACTTAGGTATATTTCCCTGAATAATGGCTATTAATCCTACCACCTTGCAATAAAATGACTAGTGGAATAATCGTGGGTTAGGACCACATGCATGGGAAGGGAAACTAAGCTCAAAACCTCACTAAGGGATTGTTTCGGAGAACCACACCTCTATGAGATGATTGTACATGTAATATTCCAACAGAAACTATAAAAAAATGGAGTGGGGATATCACGACATGCACTTCCTATGTGTCTTTATGATTGAATCCTATGTTAAAAGAGCTTTCTAGGAAGAATTCTATGGAAACAATATATTTTTCACTTTCTATTTACTTCTAGTTCTAGCTTTTGTAGCCTTGAATAATTTACTCTCCAATCCTAATCCAAGGCCCTAAATCCTAGGTAATGACAATTTTCTATAAAGGCAAACGGTTCTAATTAATTTAATTACATGTTTATTTGATAAAAAATTTACTCAACATATATAGAATGAGAGTTTATGATGTTTTATACACTCTTTTCAATTCAAAATATATGCAAGAGAATGAAAGGAAATATATAATTTTCGTTTGATGAATGTTATCTAATGAAGGGAAGAAATGTTTATTTTTCAAAAATACAAAACTTGAGAATCCTCAAATGCCCTCGATATAAAATCTAAAACCCAAAAAATGTAATTTCACATACACATACAACACTTCCAATCAATTTCTCAAAAGGCACTCAAAATCTCAACCCTTCTTAAGTATGAAATGCATTTTTTTTTTGTTTATCTATATTTTAAACCAAAAGAATGATGAATCTTAAAATATAAAATGCAAATAAAAATAAATAACATAAAAATTGGTTGTAAAATGTTGGTGATTGTCACTAATCACACACCAATGTCTTTACTTGAAACAATATCCAAAACTGTCATAAAATTCCTTAAAACTTGGGAGTAAAAATTTTCAAAGGTATTAGCACACTATATTTCTCTTAAACATGTACTATAATAGTTTAAAATAAATATTATGAAATCCTCTATCTAATGGTTTTGGTATAGTGGAAAATAGAGTTCTAATTTTCAAAATATATCAATCAGACAATCTATGTTGCAATCATGGAAAAAATAGTTGATTTGAATCATAGATAACTTTAATTTATGGACCTTAATTTGGATTTTTTTAATTTTTATTTAAATAAGCTAAAATTTCGAGAAAAAATTGGATCTATAGTTATTTCATTCAAATTATACACAAAAAATTATATAATTTGACATGAATTCCACAACCCTTTTTTTCACTTTTTAGAGAAAAAATCCTTAAAAACCAAGGAAACGAAATTCATCCTTAGTGGAGTCACCAATTTTGCTGTAGAGAATTCTCCCTATGGACAAGAGGAACCTCTATCTAAACTAATGATACCAGAGACAGATAGGATGAGAGACCACTAAATATTTCATCACTTGGTCTATTATAATTGATCCTTAACTATGCCTAAGGAAAGAAATTTTAATGTATACCTTAATTCTAATGGTTGTCCTCACATGATCGAGATGTTCTAGCTAAAAATATTTAGAGTCTAGCTCCCACATAAGAAATCAAACACATCAATATCAAACCAATATGGAATGCCAACCGCTTATAGATCTAACCTGATCTACTCAACAAAATGTTAGATCTACCAAATACTTCCACATAAAACTAAATACACAGGATAATGGAGGAGAGATTTATTCATATATATATATATATATATATGGATATATATATATATATATATAATAAGTAAGAGAATAAAAATACATCAACCATATTATACCTTGAGTCTTAGATGAATATCCTCCTTGCTCCTTAGCCCTTAAGTCACCTTCCTTAGCCTCTAACTTTGTTACCCCAACATTGCCACTCTTAAATTCTAGGCCCCCTTATTCTCCAATATGTCATAATCTATAGGAATTTAGAAAATATTGGCCTCTTGATGGCATGTGAACAAAGCAATTATAAGTCATGCACAAGATCCATGCTCAACTATGAGCTTTTTTCCAACCTATTATGAGATTTTTCTCTATTATGATCTTTCATTTCAAGTTTCACACCCAATTATGAGATTTTTTCAATTTACTATGAACTTTCTTTACAATTATGAAATAATTATTATTTCATAATTATGAAATTCACACAAAATAGTTACTTCCTTATGAAATAATTATTATACTTTTAATCAATTATGTAAATTTCATCTTCATAACATCTAATAAATTCCTTGCGAGGCTGATGGTGGAAATTACAAGTGTACTTCTAACTTATAAGTTTGTTGTTCACATCATTCTTTATTAATAAAAATAATACATGCAATTTTGCCTTGGATTATCATTACAAATACATATCTCTTGGCATATGATTTATTGATGATAACAATAAGAATCTTTACTCTTGATTCTAATGATATGATGGATGGGTGATGCAACATTTTAATCTTTTGGTCATTGTTTTATATTGCAATTGTATACATGTTTCATTTCTTAATAGAATTTCATGGTATATGAAAAATTGAGCAAGACTTGTATTTCACCTTCCAAACATAATCTTGAATGAGTACACTTTCCTAAGTTATACTCATTTAGAGTGTGTTCATAATTGATAATTGATCAACTAATCAAGCACTTAAGCTTTCCCTCTACCTTGAGAGATGACAATGTCAATAATAAAAAATATTTACCAAGTCAATGTAGAAGAGATTCCCTTATCCACTCCATGACCTATCTTGGATTGAATTTTTGGAATTCCCATTTAACTATGATTCTCTTCCTATAGTCAGAAAATTCCATTTAAGTGACATAGGGTGTGGCTTTGTTGAGAGTTTCCTCTAGGCTCTCTCATTGGCGTTAGGAATTTTTCATTTAGGAGAGGGTTTGAGTCATAATAAAGAGAAAGTTTTTTCTAGCAATAAAAAATCTCAAATCAGGAGTTCGTTGTAGAGACATGGAGAAATCTAGTCTAGATATGTTACAACACATGAAAATAAGTGTCTCAATGCTTATTCTATTAGTAATTGATGCAAATATCATGATCCAAGGATGAATTTACTATCTCAATTTGATCTTGATTTTGCTGATGGGATGGTATAATTTTGAACCTCAACTAATGGCCCAAAAAATTCCATAAAGTTTCCCAATGTTGATGAAGAAATATGGAGTCACAATCACAAATTATAGTGAACAATGAAACAATTTAGCACCATAAATACTAGAAAAACAATTCATTAGCTTTGCATGGTTCTATAGTTTGGTTGCAGCATATAAATATGTCTATTTCAAAAAGCCTACATATAACTGAAGATAAAATCATGCTTCCAAATATTATTTTCCAATTCAATAATAATGTTCATTGATATGGATTCGAAATGTTGTTGGGGATATAGAAGTGGTTAATATAATAAATTATTTCTATTGCAATTTTTAGATTAACTAGATAAAGCACACCTAATTAAAAATTCACATTCTTCCTCATTAGAAGGCTAGTAGAAATATCTCTATGTACATTAGGAAGTTTTCAAGGCACCATAGGAAGAGGAGTGGGTCTGACAAAGGATTGTTAGTTGTGCTCACACTATGTCAAACTAGATGGAACATGAATATCATTTAATCTCTTTAGGAAACCATATCTTAATGCATAATAAAAAAATGAGTTGTATTTATTACTTTAGGTTGATTCAAACATGTGATAATCAACTAAAACTATGGAATTGAAGAATAGAAGAAAATAGATATCAACGCCTTAGAAATAAGCCACTTCAAGGGGGAAACCTCCAATACATTACATGAATGAAAAATTCTTGAATGATACAAATGATAAAACCTCCTTTCTATATATAGGAGTCTATGGGGCCACAATGTAATCCTAGTGGGGTCACAATGTAATCTTAACCGACCTAACAATAATAATGTAAGGGCACAATAATAACAATATGGGGGTTAGAGGGGTACAAAAATAACAATAAGGGAGGCTACACTAACATAATAAGGGACTACACTATTAATATAGGGACTTAACATGCCCCTCTCCTTCAAACAAGTGTTGTCCTCAACGCTTGACTATTTCTTGATGCTTCTGTATAAAATTCTCATCCTCCCATGTAGAAACTTCTACAGGAAAGTTATTACACTTGCTGAGGTACTCTGAAATTGATCGTACTTTTTGAGTTCTTGTTTCTGTGACTACTTCATAATAGTTTCTGCAAAACAATGACTTAAACATGAAATTTATGGAAAATGTCCCTTCCTGCTTTGTTTTCATCTTTTAGCCTTATTGTTCTCTTAACTATTTTTACTTTCACTTTGGATAAAATTCATTGTTGTTGATGAAAGTGTTTTCATATCTGTTTAATCATTACTACCTTCATGTTTACTTTTACTGTTTTTACCTTGACTGCTCTTTAAAAATATGTTTTTACTTTGTAAAAACAACACTGTTTTTACTTTGTAAAAACAACACTGTTTTTTTTATCATCTTTCACTACAAACTATCTTTTTAAAGTAAATATGTAAGCTTCTGCCTTTATCTCTGTCTTTAGGACTAATCATCTTGATTTGTCCTTGATCTTTTGACTCTATTCCTTAAACTTTGGTTAATCTCTTAACTGTTTCATATTCTGTGCAGGTGGCATCCACTTGATGCGGGAGGGTTTTAATAACCATCAAGGATCATGATTCGTTGCTGGTTAAGCTTGATATTTTGCCTCTGGTCCCTTATAATTAAACAAACCTCTGGATCATCACCCAAACATTTATTAAAGAGTTCTTGGACCTGTAGAATGCATTTATGATCTTTCACTATTAAACCTGCACACAAAATAAACAAATTAATCTTTAAATCTTGTGTGGAGGGATTTTTTCTGTGTTTATAAGGGTTTTCGGGTCTTTGGGGTGCTTGCAAAGGAAAAAATGGTGTTCTGGGGCCTTATTGTAGAGCACAGAGCTCTGGATAATTCAAAATGGAGGGTAGTATGCGTTTTTTGCGCGAATGGAGGAAGGCAGTTTTCGGGAGCAGAAATAGCGGTTTTCGCGTGGACGAGGAGGTGGTAATGGTATTTGGATTGGTCGTGAAATTCCATTCAGAGGAAGACATGTGGCGGAGAAAAACCACCCATATCGCAAATCTTTAAAGCATTAATTCTGGTGCATATAATATTGTGATACGTGATCAGGGTCGTCAGATCTCGGGGAGGGAGATTGACAGTTGTCGGGCAATATGGAGTGGTGGGCAGGTGTAGAGGTGGGGTCCGAGCGCCAAGCGACGTGGCAAGCTTTTTTTGTGTAGCGCGGGGGGTTAAAAACATATGCGGTTTGTTATTAAGCGAGGGCTTGGAAAAATGTAAGATCAGGGGTTATACAATTGGCGGGGTTTGAGTTTTATATGTTAAAACATAGTTTTATATGTTAAAATGTTGTTTTAACATAAAAATTTAATGTTAAACAGATAGACGGGATAGGCGAATATCAATGTATTTAACCAAATGTAATGTATACATGTGGAAAGTAAACATTGAGAGGGTTTTAATATAATACATATGTTTTAAACCTATGGGGAAGCAGGGAATATGTCACGTGGGTTTAAATAAACCATAGGATAAACATATAATGTGGGTTTGGATTTTTTTAACATAAAGGATTTAATATATTATCGGATGGGTATATAATGGAGTTAATATATTAAGTTAGTGTTAATATATGAAATGAATGAGAGGATAATACAAATACACTAATTAAAGTGTGATTTAAGTGTTTGGGCACGATTTTCATATTGGTGGCCCCATTTTAAACATTTCACACTTAATACTTAGGATAAATAGCATTTTATGGGTTTTTTGAATGAAATGGAAATTATTTAAGGGTTTTACTTTTCCTAAGCAAAAGAGGTGTTTTAACTTAGGAAAAGCGATTTTATCTTAGGTAAAGGGAGTGATGTTGAGGAAAAGGGCTATTATGAAGGGAAAAGGCTTTAATGAGGTGAAATCCAATATTTAGATTCCAATCAGTCATTAAGACATGGGTCCGGTCCCATTAGAAGTCCGAGAAATTCTCTAAGTCTTTATAACTAAAAGGTTCTTGTACTAGAATATATTGTGGGGAAGGGAAATTAGTAATCTGCCAGATGATGTTCTATCCATTCCTTGTAAAACTGCTTTCTCCTTACCCATCATTTATTCTATCATTTTTTCCTTTATTTTCATGGGTGCATATGAGCTTGTATTACCCTAAATAAATGTTTCTTTTAAAGTATAAACTATCTAATTCTAACCTTATTTCATCCGAGGGCTCAAATTAAACTGTTTAGCTCCTCATTTATTCTCTAACTATCTACTGATTTATCAAGTTTAAACTGTTTGAAAGATCTTTATTCTCTATCTATAAACATAAAATTCAAAGCATGAAAAAGTTAAGATTAAACTATTTAACTCATCATGGAATATGGCATTTTGAACAAGCTGAACATAATCATTATTTTTGTAGTGAAAGTAAAGAGTAGTGGCATTTTGACTTGCATCACTTTCATGTCTTATTATTATCTCTTTTTTGTGTTTGGGGTTCATTTTTTATTCTTTTTTGTACGGCGCGCGCTCCCGGCGCCCCCCCTCTTCGGGCGTGGGTGGCGCCCGCCTCTCACCCCTCTCTCTCTCTCCTGCCCCGTCTCTCTCTCTCTCGCACGCGAGAGAGAAAAAAAAAAAAAAAAAAAAAATAATCTTTTCGGCGCATGCTTTTCTTTTTATAATGGCGGCATATTAACATACTTTTCACTATGCGCCACATAACGTGCTGGTCTTGCTCCACCTCGTTCCTAAATCAGGGGGAAATCTAGTAGAATCGGTGGCAATCGTTGATTGATTGATGATGATTGATGCTGTTAGTGATGTATTCTTTTTTATCCTTTTATTTTAAGTCCTTTGATATTTCTTTTAGGATTTTTACCCTCTTTTCATTTTTTATTTTCAAATATAGGAAAACAACTTTCAGAAAGCAAGGTATGTACATATTACAAGACTTAATCAAAGTCAACTAAAAAATTATGAATCCTATTATTGTAGGACCCTAACAGGCCCTATATGCAACCTACCTTTGTGGAAATATGAACTCTTTCTATGTAAGTATATGCAACCTTCTTGTCCTAATTATATGCGACCTTTATCTGTGAATTTAGATATTTTTTCAGTGAGCTTAAGTAGAATTTATATGATCAGGAGATCATGTGTTATGCTCAAAATCGAAAGTGCTCGAAATAGGTCCAAACCTGAGCGACTGAAAAGGTCTATTCGTTGCGATTCTGGCACCGTGAACGGTTCGAAAAACTGATGTCGTGTGAGGAAGATATCGTGTTCTGTCTGTTTTCCCAAACAACAAAAAAATTGTAGCTAGATGCCCAGTTAGCATATAGGTATAGTTAGCAAGTATATTATGGGGAATATTCCATTTTTCTCCAACCAACCAAAATGCACCATGTGGCATGTTATGGACTGTTGATTTTTGTGGTACGGAGGTGTTTTTGGGCCATTGGATGGATTTTTCAAGAGCTGTCGGATGAGTGACACGTGGCAAGCCCGAAGGCTGCCATGTTTCCTCAGGATGGTGTATTAATTTTTTTTGGATGCTACAGGATTTGAACCGGAGACCTTGGTCATGGGCGCACATGTCTAAACTAGTCTGCCTACCGTTTAGTTCTTAACCCTTATGTCTCCTGGATTCATTTATCGAGTTAAATTTTTGTATATGAGGGGGGAAAATGCCAGCGGTCCCAGCTCATTGGTGGCCCCGAAGCAATGGTCACATGCATTATATAAACCCACAACATTCAAAGTAGCCAGAGGTAGCTAACCGTAACACCAACGACAACGATCACATGGTATAAACCGTAACCTTAAACTTCAAGCCGATGGTTATATAAAACGTTTATCCCTGTGGTAAAGTTGTGTTCACATGTCCTGAACAGTTAGCATATAATACAACGGTTATGCCACCATAACCTTCAGTGGATAGTTAACGCATTAAAATGGGCGCGGTGATATGGCAACAAATTCCAAGGTTTGCGGAATGCTGCACTCTGAGTTCCAAGCTGTATGCATGGGGTTTCAAATGGTAACAACGCAGACGATGGGGGGTCAACATGTGACCACCCTGCCCATGACTTTAAACTTAATATAAAATGGTTTTCGACTGGTGGGAGTTATAGCATCGGCCCTAAATTTAGGGTTTTAATTAAATTTAACTCCAGTTAGGTGCCTGTCTCCACTTTTAGTGGAGCTTTTCTAGCTGTCATTGGGAAAAATGCATGGGGAGGTCAATTTCTAACCAATTTTGGTGAAACAAGAGTCTACCTAGACTAATTGGAGCATTTTTGAGCCATTGGTGTAGAGAAAACAACCATTAGAGGCCTTTAAACACATGTAATTTACAATTTTGAGCATAATGACAAAGTGGGACATGCCATTGGGAGCTGGACCAGTAGATGTAGCCCAGGAGGGGTGAATTGCTTCATCATGCCTACTGTGTAAAACTTATGTGTGATTGTATTTCTCTATTATGCACGATTTTTCAGTGTTTTTAAGCCTTATTTTCATGCTTAAAGTTCACTAATTCATCTATGTTTTCATGGTTAAAACACTCATTCCTTAAGAAAACTTATGAAGACAAATTGTACATGTTTATATTACTAAAAGGACTCTTAGCACAACAGAACTAATACACTCCTTTGAGATCAAGTTGGTATCAGAGCTAGAGTTTAATCTCTTGTATTTTTGTCTGCAAATATTTGTTAACTGTTTGCAAGGGTTTTCATGCTTACTAAGCTCAAGCTTAAGAGAGGAGAAGGAAAATTGGTGGAAGAAAGAGGTTCTCAAAGTGAGCCACAACAAAGGAGGGAAATATTGCCACATTCTTCACCATCTAGTTCACCTCCAAGATAAGCAGAAGAAGCAATAAGCATGCCTATAGGAGAAGAAGAAACTCATGAAGAGGTGCATCCAACAGAATAAGAAAGAGTGTTTAGGAAATAATTCCTTGACATGACTGAAATGGTGAGAGTCCTTTATCAAGAAATGAATGAAAGACTAGAAGGAGAAGGATCCAAACTTCACAAGGAAGGTCAGGGATCATCAGGAGGTCACAATGATGAAGATAAATCAAATAAGGGCAATGGAGGAAATGGAGCCAGTGGAAAGTCACCATCCTCACCCTCATCATCATCATCCTCTACTTCATCTTTAGTACACCAATCACACAAGTCAAAGAACACTGGTAAAAGTCCTTTTCTAAAACTTGATGTTAATTTTGAATTGCCAATGTTTAATGGTGAAGTCAATGCAGAAAATCTTGATAATTGGATTAGGTAATTGGAGGTTTATTTGAGAATTCAGAACCTTCATGATGATGATACCAAAATCCAACTAGCTTCATTGAGGATGGAAGGTGAAACTCTTGTTTGGTGGGAAGCCAAGACAAAGGAGGAGATCAAAAAGCATGGTAAGATTATTATATCATGGACTGATTTCATTACTGCAATAAAACAACAGTTTTATCCATTAGCTCATATGCAGAAAGCCATAATGAAATGGAAAAATTTTAGACAATTGAAAGGACAAAATATACAAGACTACACCCAAGAATTTAGGAGAAGAGCTCTCTTATTAGGGGCAGATTTGTAGATTCAAGATACTTTTCTCAAGAACATAGGGGGATTACATAGATACCTTAGACATACTATCCTCATGTTTAATCCTACAATTCTAGATGAGGTATGTGTTCAAGCCACACATCTAGAAGCAAGAGGGAAAAACAATTTTGAAGAGGGTAGAAACTGTTACACCATTTTTTGGTCATCTAACTCTTCATCATTAGATGGACCCAAGTACACCATGTAAGACCAGTTTTACCCCAAGTAAAACTGCTTTCACTATGTTAATTAGGAAACCCCAAAAAGAATAATTAATTAAACCATAATTTAATTATTATTCCCAGTCATGTTTAACCCAAAAACAAAGAAATTAATGAGATAAACCCATAGTTATCTTATTATTTTATAGGAATAATTATTTAAATAATATTCCTTGTTAAATATGACCAAATCAACCACCATTAATCAAATAAATCATTATTTATTTGATTATATCCCAACCACTTCCTTAAAAAGATAAATAAATCATTTATTTATTTATTTTTCACTAATCAAGGGATTTGACCCAAGTCGAACACCCTTTCCCTCCAACAAATAATAATAAAATATTCCATAGAGGTGGATCTAGATGTGATTAACATTATTTTAATCATGCACCAAGATCTAGAAGGACCCAATATTTTGTTATAAATAGGAGGGTTTCCCCCATCATTCTTCACCTTTTGTTGCACATTAGATCACTCTGGATCTATACACTTGGTCTCATTTCTGCCATTTTGCTCCCATTGAGCTCTACCTTCTACATTGGGTTTTCTACATCTACAAGAGAGAGAAAGCTTAGATCTGAAGTGTTGAGGACTACAAAGAACCCATCCCATTGAGGAGATCTGGATACACCTTCTTGTTTCCTCCCAGGTGCCCTGTAATATAAAAATTCATTCAAAAATTGTGTTCTTGTCTTGTCTGTTGGATGCATGGAGCAAACTCTTTACTTTACTGCTTAATGTCTTTCCATTTATAGATCTGTTTGTTGCAGCACTTTAACTACTAATTACAGATCTGAAGATGTTTTGCAGCCATTATTGTTGTTAGGGCTATTAGTTATGCGTAGCTAAAGTGGTTCTTTTTCGTACGCTTCGACAAAGAATTCATACTAACAGAAACAAACCTTTTAAGGGGAAAAAAAGAGAAGACCTCAAAAGGAAAAGGGAAAAATAATGCATATGTCATGAAATAGGGAGAGAAATTTGTTTGTAAACATTGTTCAAGAGATGGCCATGAAGAGAAAAATTGTTGGAAATTACATCCTGAAAAGAGACCCAAGTTTGACAAAAACAAAGGGAAGCATGACTTAGGAGAGGATTCGGGTGATGAAACTAAAATTACAGCCATGGGATTTAAGAACATGAAGGGGAAATAAATTGAAACAAAACCCAGTACTTGTACTTCAAACTGTCACATAGAAGCTCCAAATGAAGAAGAGAGGATTGAACTATTTCATGTGAGGGTCATATCCAAACATACCAAGATTGATACACTTTTTGACAGTGAGTCACAAGAAAACTTAATTACTGAAGACTTGGTCAAGAAACTTAATCTTGAGACCATTCCACATCCAAAACCATATCCAGTTGGGTGGATTTGTAAGGATGCAAATTTATAGGTTTCAAAGAAGTGCATATTGCGCTTTGCAATAACTACACATTTTGTTGACACGGTTGAATTAGATGTGGTTCTGCTTGATATTACAGGTGTTGTGTTGGGAAGTCCTTACTTGCATGATAGGGAATTGATCTTCCATAACCATGAGAACAAATACCATTTATTCAAATATGGCAAGGAGTACATTGTTAGAGCACATCGCAAGAAGAAAAATATTGCAATGGTAAATGTTGGACAGGTAGAAAGGCTAGTGAATTCAAGTAAGAATTTTGTTCTTCTAGTGATTAAGCCTAAAGATGATGTTAATCATGAGTCATTTGAAGATTTTTATCCTAAGTTGAAATCACATTTATATGATGTAGTTTATGTACATCATGAGATGTTTCAGGAGCCAACAGGATTTCCTCCTAAAAGGGAGATTCAACATGAGATTCAGTTTCAACAAGATTGTCCTCTTCCAAACATTAGCATGTATCGCATGTCGATAATGGAAAATTTTGAAATAAAGAGGAAAATCAAAGACTTGTTGGACAAGGGACTCATAAGGCCAAGCACTTTGCCATGCGGTTCACCCATAGTCCTGATTCCGAAGAAAGATGGGACTTGGTGCATGTGTGTCGACTTCAGAGCTTTGAATAAGATAATGATAAAGAATCGATACCCACTCCCAAGGATAGATGATTTTCTAGATCAACTAAAAGAAGAAAATTATTTCAATAAGTTAGATTTACGAAGTGGATATCATCAAGTAAGAATTGCAAAAAGTGACATATGGAAGACTCCATTCAAAACCAAACAAGGACTCTTTGAGTGGCTGGTTATGACGTTTCATTTGTGTAATGCACCGCCGACTTTCACGCATGTAATGGATAATTTTTTGCATCCATTTCTTTATGATTTTTTGATTGTGTATTTAGATGATATACTCATTTTGAGAAAAAATAAGAGAAGAGAATGTCTTGCATGTAAAGAGGGTACTTGATGTTTTGAAGAAAGAGAAATTATTTCTTAAGATGTCTAAGTGCAAATTTGGAAAGACTTATTTGGTTCATTTGGGACACATTGTAGGAGGAGGCACATTGAGAATTGATCCTTATAAAGTGGAAGCCATTGTGAATTGGCCCACTCCCAAATCAGTAATCGAGGTAAGAATTTTCTTAGGCACAACTCAGTATTGGAGAAAACTTATTGCTAACTTTTTTGCCATAGTAGCTCCTATGCATGCAGTGACAAGTGTGAAGAAAGGCTTCCAATGGGGAGGAAAACTGCAACAAGCTTTTGAAGCTTTAAAGACAATATCATTTCAGCTCTGGTCCTTGCATTACCAGATTTGAGACAACCATTCGAGATACAAACCGATGCTAGTGATTATGCCATGGGCGCAGTACTTTTGCAGCATGGTAAGCCTATCACTTTTCATGCTGAAACATTCAATGGTTCTGTAATTAATTTGTAATGTTTCCAACTTAGCTCATAGCTAAGTCGAATATTAATTTTTACCAATGAATTCAAGTGCATGAATAATTGAGCAAGGACGCTCATAAAACTACTCAGGCATGAATAAAAACCCCTCACAATGTGAAAAGGGGTCATGACATAACCAGCTCAAGCATCCACATGTGAACAAGGTTAATTTGACCAAGTCAACTCAACTTGTCTTTAAAAGAATGGATCCATGAATAAAGCAGCTCAATGTGAATGGAGGCAAATTCAGCAAAACAATTTGAAGACTCCTTAAATGTGAAAAGGGGCAAGGAAAAGAGACTCAATCAAGGAAGATTCTTAGAAGATGCATTTAGTCACATTGACTAAATCAAACCATGCAGCATTTATTTTTCCTCCACTTAATGGGACAGCGTAACCCTAGAGAGGGAAAGCTTGGCAACGAAGAAAACCCTAGTGGAGTGGGGCCCTTGGAGGAGAAGCTCATTTTATATATAATGAAGTAAGGGAAGCCATTTGGGTTTAGATTGGAGATTATAATTTCATGAGGTCTGCTTAGACTTCTGCATACTTATTTTTTTAGCTAAGTTGCTTCACTTCTTAGTGCAAGGGTTTTCTCATGCGGGAATGCCCTACTTTTTCTTGGAGATCTTGTAGCAAGAGATCTAAGGGAAGATTTTGATCCGTAATTTCCACTTTTAGGTGTTATGCCAATCAATTGTGCTCCATATCTGAGCATTCCCTTCAGGATACTACATTATTTGTATAGAGGTGCAATGGAAGGGGTTAAAACCCCATGGTTTGGAGCTAGTTTCCCAAAAGGGAAGCTCAAGCTTCTTCTAGGAGCTGATCAAAAGAGATTATAGAGCCATTATTATGTGTATTTAGTAATTTTATGCAGATCTATAGCCCTACAACATTATTTCAGTATTATATTTTCAACTGCTCTTTTACATAATGTTTTCTGTGGGTAAACCCTTGCCGGGTGATCATAAAATTGTGTAAAAGGGATTGGATCTATGTATTTATTATTCGTTGAGAATTATAATATAAATATAAGTCATTATCTCTTATCTTTCTGAGTATTTACTCCAATATACTACGCATTGTATTTTGCAGCAGCTCCAACATTTGCATGTTTTGGGGTTTTTGTCCATTTTTAGCTATTTGAGCATGGGAGGCCTGTTTAACTTTGCTGATGATATTTTTTTCTGAAATCCTCTTGCATGTAGCTCATATATTTTCTAATTTAAAGGGAAAAACCTTTATTTTATATTTTTGTAAGTCATTTTTTAGTAAAACAATGTTTCTGGGTCACTAGAGGTGCTTTTCCCCACTTGGTTGCCTTTCTGGAGTGATGTTTGTTGTATTTTTTGTCAAATGAAGAGCTATACATCTGATATAATCTATGATATGATAATTTTCTGATTCCTCTTGAGTTTCTAAAGAATTTATGCAAATTCTGAAGTAGGATTTCCATTTTGCTGCAACCTTCCTCTTTCAGCAGTTTTCAGCTAGTCTAGTTTGTGGGAGATCTGTTTAAGGTCTCTAAGTTCATCCGTTTCAGCTAAAATTCCGTACATAAGTCACATACAGACCATATGAGAGTAAACAAGCATTAATATGCGTTTCTATTGCATATTTTTTCTTATACATCGTTTTCCTTGAGCTGCTTGTCAATAGTCTTAAAAGGGAGATATTAGCCTTCGACATAGTTCTGTAGATAGATTCTGATAGTGGGCTAGCTAGCCTCTGGATCTCACTGTCTCTTCAGAGGTGACATATCTAGTAAATATCCCTGCAATAAATCTCTGGTATAGATCCAGTTGTTGATTGTTAATGTTTTCTTGAAAAAAGGATTTTCATTTGCCGGATTCATGAGCATTTCCTGATTTGGGAAATTGCAGTGGTATCAAAGCATGATATTTAGCCTAGACTATGAGATCAATATATTAGAGGAGTTTTGAGGAGAATAAGCAAGAAGAAATAAAAAATTATGGAGAGGATGAGATTACTCTCATCAATATTCAGATCCAAGAAGAGCCTCTCAAAAGGGGTTGGGAGGAGAAACAACTCCCACATGGTGTGGAATGGGAGAGCTAGATTGCAATATGTTGATGGAGCACCCCATATTTCCATCATTACATCATTGCTCCATGATCCACACATTGATAATGTAAGGAAGCAGCAAGAGCCCTTGTTGCTATGGCTACTTTTGGGAGAGTATGGGCTGAAAACTCTCCATACTCAACACATCATTCCAAGAGGAATGCATGGCACATCCAAAGTGAAAAAAGGCTACCTTTCAGCAATAATGGAAGGGAGGGAGGTCCTCTCACATAGAAGCACAAAGGTGAATGGGTTTTACATGTTTAATGTCAAGAAGAAGAGTCATGGAGTGCCAAGAGCATTGCTACTTAAGCCTACAATGCTGTCCTCTAAGAGCAAGTTTCTAATGATGGAGTATTTCCAAAGAAGTGTGCATCCCTTAATTTTGCATAAATTTATGAGGATATTTTTATGGGAAGGCTCACTCATGGATCACATCTTCAGCTCACACATGAGGCATGGTAAGAAATACATCTATGTGCTTATTGATCATTCTATTAAGAATTTGTATCTTCTCACCAATTGTAAGCAATGCATTTCTCTGCAAGAGAGCAAGATTATTCATGGGTGTTATGGTCACTTTAGGGCCACATTTTGTAATAATGATAACCCATCTTTACATGACTTGGAGCAAGTGCCTTGTTGTTTTGATTGTATGCAGCTGATATGTATTTCTGCTCACTACTTTCTAGTAGATGAGTTGACATGCATAGTTGAAAATTCTTTGGGAGGCAACTTGCGACTTGATGTTTTAAATCAACAGTTGGGGAAGCTACGTTATACCCACCATGGAGGCCATATGTATCATATTAACTTGCACATAAACTTCAGAAATTTTTTGATTTGGATGAAATATGGTGGTGATGTGCCATTCAATTTGAATGGAATGATTTGGGCCAACAGGATCCATGACTTTGGAGGAAGGATCTTTGGAGATCCAACCTTAGTTTTTCCATCAAAGGGCACCCTTACTTCAGCCCAAAATCAATATGTGCTCTAATCTTGCCATGAGTGGAAAGGGAGACAGTGTGGGATAGGCTATTTTGCCTATCATGTTCAGCCATTCAGCCCACCTTCTTTGTAAGAGCTCAAGGTGGAGAAGATTTATCATGAGTTGCCATCTTGGGAGGCAACAAATTTTTCTTGGATGATAGCATGGGGAGGAGAGTCTTTCATTGATAAAGAAGTGCTCCATGATTGTCACCACTCCTATCTTGAGGAGGCCTTGGATCAGCAAGAAATTTCCCATATTATCCTTCCATTCTTCCATGACAAGAGCCATTGGGCTTATTCACCACAAGCCAACACTTTTGCAGAAAATTTGAAGCAAAGAAGGAGACTATGGATAAGAAGGCCACAAGAATGAGGGAAATTTTTGTAGCACACTTGAATTTGCTTGAGGAAAAGAAAAATTTGGGGAGGGGAGACTGTAATTTTCCCAGCTTATCTCATAGCTAAGTGGAATATTAATTTTTGCCAATAAATTCAAGTGCATGAATAATTGAGCAAGGAGGCTCATAAAACTACTCAAGCATTAATAAAAACCCCTCACAATGTGAAAAGGGGCCATGAAATAACCAGATAAAGCATCCACATGTGAACAAGGTTAATTTGACCAAGTCAACTCAACTTGTCTTTAAAATAATGGATCCATGAATAAAGCAACTCAATGTGAATGGAGGCAAATTCAACAAAAAAATTTGAAGACTCCTTAAATTTGAAAAGGGGCAAGGCAAAGAGAATCAATAAAGGAAGATTCTTAGAAGATGAATTTAGTCACATTGACTAAATCAAACCATGCAGCATCTATTTTTCCTCCACTTAATGGGACAGCGTAACCCTAGAGAGGGAAAGCTTGGCGAGGAAGCAAACCCTAGTGGAGTGGGGCCCTTGGAGGAGAAGCTCATTCTATATAATGAAGGAAGGGAAGCCATTTGGGTTTATATTGGAGATTATAATTTCATGAGGTCTACTTAGACTTCTGCATACTTAGCTATTTAGCTAAGTTTTTGCACTTCTTAGTGCAAGGGTTTTCTCATGCGGGAATGCCCTACTTTTTCTTGGAGATCTTGTAGCAAGAGATTTAAGGGAAGGTTATGATATATAATTTCCACTTTCAGGTGTTAGGCTAAGCACTTGTGCTCCATATCTGCATATTCCCTTGAGGATACTGCATTATTTTTATAGAGGTGCAGTGGAAGGGGTTAAAACCCCATGGTTTGGAGCTAGTTTCCCAAAAGGGAAGCTCAATCTTCTTCTGGGAGCTGATAAAAAGAGATTCTACAGCCATTATTATTTTTATTCAGTCATTTTATGTAGAGCTACATCCCTACAGTGTTATTTCAGTATTAGATCTGCAGTTTCTCTTTTACATAATGTTTTCTGTGGGTAAACCCTTGTCGGGTGATCATAAAATTGTGTAAAATGGATTGAATCTCTGTATTTATTCTTCATTGAGAATTATAATATAAATATCAGTCCTTATCTCTTATCTTTCTAAGTATTTACTTCAATATACTGCGCAGTGTCTTTTGCAGCAGCTCCAACATTTGCATGTTTTGGGGTTTTTGTCCATTTTCAGCTATTTGAGCATGGGAGGCCTATTTAACTTTGTTGATGATATTTGTTTCTGAAATAATATTGAATTTATCTCATATATTGTCTAATTTAAAGGGAAAAACCGTTATTTTATACTGCTATAACTCAGTACTCAGTAAAACAGCGTTTCTGGGTCACTATTGGTGCTTTTCCCCACTTGGTTGTCTTTTTGGAGTGATGTTTGCTATAGTTTTTGTCAAATGAAGAGATATGCATTTGATATAACTTCTGATCTGATAATTTTATGATTACTCTTGAGTTTCTGAAGAATTTATGCAAATTTTGAATTAGGATTTCCATTTTGCTGCAACCTTCCTCTTTCAGTAGTTTTCAGCTAGTCAAGTTTGTGGGAGATCTGTTTAAGGTCTCTAAGTTCATATGTTTCAGCTTAAATTCTGTACATTAGTCACATACAGCCCATATGAGAGGAACCAAGAATTAATATGTGTTTCTGTGTCATATTTTTGCTTATACAGCGTTTTCCTTGAGCTTCTTGTTAATAGTCCTAAAAGGGAGATATTAGCCTTCGACATAGTTCTATAGACATAGTCTACTAGTGGGCCAGCTAGCCTTTGGATCTCACCCTCTCTTATGAGGTGACATATCCAGTAAATGCCCCTGTAGTCAATCTCTAGTATAGATCCAGTTGTTGATTGTTAATGTTTTCTTGAAAAAAGGATTTTCATTTGCCGGATTCATGAACATTTCCTGATTTGGGACATTACATAATTATCCAACATATGTTAAAGAGTTTTAAGCATTGTTACAAAGTGTCAAGAAGTGGAAACACTACTTGATGGGTAATGAGAGTATTATACATACCAATCATCAACCATTACAGTACTTGCAGTCGCAAACAAAATTGCAACAATCATGACATTTCAGGTGGATGGGATTTCTTCAACAGTTTCACTTCGTTATAAGGTACAAGAAAGGTATTTTCAATAAATTTTCTGATATGCTTTCAAGGAAAACTATAAGTGCTTCTACTCTGCTTAAAAATTATTCTACTATACATGAGAGTTACATAGAACAGTATGCATCTAATGCTGATTTTAAAGATGTGTATGCTAGTTTGAGTGAAAGGAATCAAGTTGAGGAAAATGATTATCACATGCATAAAAATTTTATGTTTCATTTGGGCAAGTTTTGTATACCACAAGGAGAGAGACTTAGTGTCATGAGAGAGGCTCATTCATTTCTTATTGCTGGACACTTTGGGGTAAGAAAAATAGTGGCACATCTACAGAGGTATTGTTATTGGCCTCGCATGATAGATAGTGTGTCACATTTTGTAAGAGGATGTTCTATGTGTGCAACAAGCAAGCCTAGCAATAGGAAGATTGGATTATACATGCCACTACCGGTACCATCAAGGCCATGGGAGAGTATCTCCCTGGAATTTGTTGGAGGTCTACCTATGTCAAGAAAACAACATGATTATCTTTATGTAGTTGTGGATAGATTCAGTAAAATGTGTATACTTATGCCATGTAAGAAAACCATTAATGTTGAACAAATCGTTGAACTTTATTTTCAACATGTATGGGTTCATTATGGTTTGCCAACTTCTATTGTTAGTGACAGGTATTCCAGGTTCGTTGGGAATTTTTGGTCCAATATTTGAAATATGATGGACACAAAGTTGAAAAAGAGTATTGATTTTCATCCACAAACTGATGGTCTGTAATATTCCTAAATTATCTTACAGCTAATTGAAATATTAAAGTTTAATTTTTTCACCTAGATAGGTGAATAAATGGGTAGAGAGACCCATAAATCTCTTTATGAAGAATAAAACCACTTCTCATGTGAAATTGGATCATCTTTCCAGCTCAATAAATCACCCTAAGGTGTGAACATGAGCTAAAACATGTGGACTCGGTCAACTTTGACCAAATCAACATCGTTTTCATGGAGGAGTGGACATTAATGAAGGGACAACGCAGTTTTAGATGGAGACACATTGCATGGAAGTAGTGTCATTAATGGATGAGGTTTAGGGTTTGAAAGCTCATATCTTATAAAAGGAGGAGGATGGCAGCCATATTATTCATCTTGATGCTTTGATATTTTGATATATGGTCTGTTTAGACATATAGCTTTCTTCAGCTGTTTAGCTAAGATTTCATGTGCTATTTAGAACAAGGTGTTCCTAATCAGGAATCCCACCTCTTCCATTGAGAAGCTCTTGGAGAAGTTTGCACTATACTTCCACATTCAGGAATTTGGCCAAGCTTTAGTCTCATGTACAACGTAGTTCTATTTAGAGTTGGGTTGTGTTGCAAGGGTGTAGCAGTGGAGGAGAGAAATCTCCATTTTCTGAGCTAGTTTTCCATTGGAGGGGTTATCCTTTCAGCCAGAAGCTCGAGAGGAAGTTCTCAGGTCTTCATTATACATTTTGGCACTAGGCCAAGTAGCAGTTATCAGCTACAGCACAATTTCCTGCAAGGACTGTGTTATTTTGGAGAGAAGCTGGAGTAGTGGGTTTATTGCCCTATTTGGAGTGTTTGGGTTTCCTATGTCGGGATCATCCCTTCATTTAGGAGTTCTGTTGGAGGAGGATCAATCATATTTTTTATCATATCATCCATCTCCCATCAATGATTTATTTGTAGAGATTATTAAGTCCTACGACCAAATCTGCTATATTTTGTATAGTGTGTATTTCCGGAAACCATTTTTGTGTTTTGGAGCATGGATCTCTAGCCATGGAATTTTTGGAGCATTATATCAGCAGAAAAATATTTTTATATCTTCCAACTGCTATCCTCTCTTAGACAGTACAATTTTCTACATTCCTGTACTTCATGTATTAACAACATCTTAGATCTAGGTGTATGCTTTCATGGGAGGCTCGTTTGCCGAACTTGAGTGATCTTTTCCTCAATATCTTGTACTGATTTTGATATTATAATCATAATGTAATGGATCTACTATTGTCTCATGCTTTGAAATATTATATTTCTGCATATTTCCAGTTTTATGCACTTTATTCTTGCTTTTCCCATTTGGGAATATTACAGTGGTATGAGAGCATAATTTTGGCTTAGCCTGTGTACTTTAGCCATTATGTCATGTAAGGAGGCTTCTCATAGGAAGGAGAAGATATGCAGAAGAGGTGAATGAAAAACCTCATTTTCAAGAGGAAAGGAGTTCTCAAAACTTCTTCTTCAAACTATGCAGTGCATTAGCAGAGACATCAAAGAGATGAGAATGGAGAGATGTAGGGATTCTCCAAGAGGGCTTATACATGTAGAAAGCTCCAGATTTTCACATTATGGGTGTGAGCATTCAGCTACACCATCAGATCTAAAATGTGGCACCATGCCTAGGTTCATAACAAGAGAGATGGAGGAAGAAGATGTACCCAAGGAGGAGACTCTTGGTGACTATCTTCAAGAGTATGAATCTCAAACTTAGAGATTTAGAGATCATCTTAACTTCCAAGGGTTTTACAAGATCAAGGAGGATAGAAGACCTACCAACCATGATATAAGCACAAGGTGCAAGCAACATGATGTGGGTAGATTCTTTCTATCTACCTTTTATGGATCACCTAAATGTTCAACTAAGGCTTGGGTGGAGGAGCTAGACACCTATTTGCAGCAACCCCAAGTTTCAGAAGATGAAGCCATTAGAGTAGAAGTGTTGCACCTTGAAGGTAAGGCTTATGCCTGGTGTTTTTCTGAATATTCTTCATTAAAAGATGAAAATATATCTACTTATGCAAGGTTCACAAGGAGGTTAGTAAAAATATTTAATGAAAAACATTCTGAAACTTCCTTGGTTGAGCTAGCCAAGCATAAACAAACAAAACCTTTGCATTAGTTGGAGGTATCGATGAATCCAACTCCATTTCAAAAAACTATCGAGGGGATTAAAAATTTGCAGAATACATTTCTAGAGGCAAGATCCCCACTTCAGAAAGAGCTCTTTTCTCAAAGGGAAGATATGGAGATCTCTTTTTCAAAAGAGGAACTAAACGAATAACCTCTTAATGATGATGAGATAACCTCCATTCATGATGAAGGGGAAGAGGAGATAATATGTAGCAACATTGTCACAATAGTAGTGGAGCTAGTACCTCATGAAGAGGAAGATAGAGCATTTTCTCCAAAGAGAGAAACTCTTGCACCCTTGCAAGGAGTTCCAAAGAATCTCACATGTGGAGATCAGGGCATAGTCCATGTGCAGCATGTTCCATCATTGACAGATTGTGAGATCTTGAAGGTAGAATAAGATAAAGGGGAGGAAAACCCTCATATGATTAGGAGCACACACCCCTCTCTATCTCAAAATATTGATGCACATAAAAGGTAGTATGATTTGCACAGTGAGGACAGGGACAAATCAGTCCACTCACATATAAAGCTTGCTCTAAGCCTTGATCTTTCATTACATGGAGGCATTCCACCGGGGAGACCCTCTAATTGGAATATGAACAAAGAGTTCTCTCAACATGGTGAAACATTGATATATTTGGCTAAGGAAGGAGCCTTGGGAGGAGCTGGCACAACGCAGAGAACCTTTGGTGGGTTCAAAGGAGAGGTGAGCAATTTTATGATATGGACATTGCCATCTCCCACTCAACTATTTGCGCTGAAAAATGATGATTCAGAAATCTATGATGGCATGAGCATGGTGTCAAAGGGCTAATCCATATCTTTGGAGTAGAAAATTATACTTCCACACATGAGGAGGATTTTTGAATATGACAAGAGGCTATTGACACTCTTGTATGCATTGGAAAAAATTTGGAAGTTTGAGAGGGAATATACCTTTCAAGAGGAGGTTGACCTCCAGGTACTCCAATCTTGTCTTAAGTAAGATCAGCTGCAAGGGAGGCAACAAAAGTGGGGTAACAGTACTCCAACATGTGGCTTTGGCATTGAGAATGTCAAAGAGGAGAGTTAGGATGTGACAGGAGCTTCATTTCAGATTTCTAAAATGTTCTCATTGTTGGGAAGCCTAGATCCATATTGGGAGTCCCAACTATGGGTGGAATATTCCAAGAACCTATTCACATGTAAGGTTCTTGATGGGCAAGTGATATATGGGAGGTATATAGTGGTTTATGGAGTCATTTATTTCCATGATCAGATCTACTTGACTAGAGACTCCAAGCTCAAGAAGGATATTCTACATGCAGCATATGAGGCACTCTCTTCAGGACATGTAGATTTCATTGAGACTTATCACACCATCATGGAGGGATTCTCTTGGGAGGATCTCAAAGAAGATGTGCACCAACATATCAAGAGATATGTATCTTGTTTGATGTATAAGGAGGAAATCAACCACCTTGGAAGGTTGTTTCAATCACTTACCCTTTTGATGGAAAGATAGGAAGGCTCATCTATGGACCTCTTCACCAACGTTTATACAATATATAATAAAGATTGTGTTTTGATGCTTATATATCAACTAACAATGTATGTGCACTCCTTTAACATGCATTTTTAGCATATTGCTCCATAAGAGAGCAAACCTCTTTGCGGATTTCATGGTCCTTTTGGGACTACAGTCAATGATGGGAATGACCACTTTATGGAGGACTTTGGGCAAGATATGTTTTTCTTGGATCATATTTAGACAAAACCTAATGTCCTTTACCATTTTCAAGCTTTTGAGAAGCTTATGACAACAAGACAGTAGTTGGATGGCCACTTATCTTATCATGTTTTGAGACAAGAAGAAGAAGAACAATGTTGGTATCAATTGAAGGACTATTGTCACCATCCAAGATGTCATATGAAACTTAGTCCATGTTTCTTTTGGAGCCCATATGGTGATGACACTCTATTCACTATATGCATGAAGGATTGGGAAAGAATGCTTCCTAGAACCAATGAGTGTAATCATGAGATTCCAAGTATCTTTTGGCTTCATGAGGACTATATTATTGCAGCCCAAGATCAATAGCTCCAAATTTATCATAAATGGAGAGAGAGACAACGTAAGTTGAACAATTTTATCTCTCACTTACAGCCATGCAGCCTCTACACATTGCACAAGCGGGGGATTGGTGATTGTTTCTATGGGCTACCAAGGATGGCTCATTTTTTTTGGATGATAGCATGGATATTGGAGTTTCTCATTAGGATGAGGCACCCAACATTTATCATCTCTCATGCCTTGAGAAGGCCAATGGACAACTTATAACTCTTTCCATATATCTCCCACTTTTTCATGATGAGAGCTATTTGGTTTATTCACCAAAGGAAAACTTGAATTATTGGGAGGAGACATATCCATTGGATATTTTGCAGTATCCTTGCAGTTGCTTGAGGACAAGCAACATTTTGGAGGGGAGGACTGTAATATTCCTAAATTAGCTTGCATCTAATTGGAATATTAAATTTTTTTTTTGTCACTTAGATAGGTGAACAAATGGTTAGGGAGACCCATAAATCTCTTTATGAAGACTAAAACCACTTCTCATGTGAAAGTGGATCATATTTATAGCTCAATAAATCACCCTAAGGTGTGAACAGGGGCTAAAACATGTGGACTGGGTCAACTTTGACCAAATCAACAACGCTGTCATGGAGGAGTGGACATTAATGAAGGGACAACGCATTTTTAGATGCAGACACATTGCATGGAAGTAGTGTCATTAATGGATGGGGCTTAGGGTTTGAAAGCTCATATCTTATAAAAGGAAGAGGATGGCAACCATATTATTCATCTTGATGCTTTGATATTTTGATATATGTTATGTTTAGACATACAACTTTCTTCAATTGTTTAGCTAAGATTGCATGTGTTGTTTAGCACAAGGTGTTCCTGATCGAGAATCCCACCTCTTCCATTCAGAAGCTCTTGGAGGAGTTTGCACTATACTTCCACATTTAGGCATTTTGCCAAGCTTCAGTCTCATGTACAATGTAGTTCTGTTTAGAGTTAGGTTGTGTTGTAGGAGTGTAGTAGTGGAGGAGAGAAATCTCCATTTTCTGAGCTAGTTTTCCATTGGAGGGATTATCCTTTCAACCAGAATCTTGTGAGGAAGTTCTCAGGGCTTCATTATACATTTTAGCACAAGGCCAAGTAGCAATTATCAGGTACAGTGCAGTTTCCTACAAGGACTGCGTTATTTTGGAGAGCAGCTACAATAGTGGGTTTATTGCCCTATTTGGAGTTATTGGGTTTCCTGTGTGGTGATCAGCCCTTCATTTAGGAGATCTACTGGAGCAGGATAAACCATGTTTTTTATCAGATCAGCCATCTCCCATCAGTGATTTATTTGCAGATATTATTCAGCCCTAGGGCCAAGTCTTCTATATTTTGTATAGTGTGTATTTCTGGAAACCTTTTCTGGGTTGTCCCGGAATCCTGTTTTGGAGCATGGATCTCTAGCCTTGGAATTTTTGGAGAATTATATCAGCAACAATATATTTTTATATATTCCAGCTGCTATCCTCTCTTAGACAAAGCAGTTTTTTTCATTCCTTTACTTCATGTATTAACAACATCTTAGATCTAGGTGTATGCTTTCATGAGAGGCTTTTTTGCCCAACTTGAGTGATATTTTCCTCAAGATCTTGTACCTATTTTGCTGTTATAATCATAATGGAATGGATCTACTATTGTATCATGATTTGAACTATTATATTTCTGCATATTTCCATTTTTATGCACTTTATTCTTGCTTTTCCCATTTGGGAATATTACATGGCCAAACCGAGGTGGTGAATAGAACCATTGTGCATTTATTGAGAGGATATTGCAGCAATCATCCCAAGTTGTGGGATGAACAACTGCATTAAATTCAACATGCTTACAACTGGGCCAATCACTCTTCTACAAATACTTCAATTTTTGAAGCCTGCTTTGGGTATTTGCTGAAATCGCCATTAGACTTCATCTATGAGAAGGATGTTGCAATTGATGGGCATAGTGATATTGAAAAGGCTCGAAAGTTCATTGAGAAAATTCAAATTATTCATCAACAAGTTCAAGAATAGCTTGAGAAGAGTCAAAGCAAGTACAATGAGAGGCATGACAAACATAGAGTTGATCACAAGTTTCAAGAAGGAGATGAAGTATGGTTGCACATAAGCAAAGAAAGGATGGAAGGAGAAGTTAAAAATCTCAAGCCTATTCGTTATGGTCCATTCAATATTATTAAACAAGTTGGTAATAATTCATTTCAACTTTACTTGCCTTCATATATGCAAATGTAATCTGTTGTCAATGTGGAGAATTTATGTTTGTATGAGCCTCCTTTGATTGATGATCAAGGGAGTGATATTTATCTGCCATCAATAGAAGATTTCTCGCCAGAATTTCTAGATGAGCTCAAGGAGGATTCCATCCTTGATAGGAGGACACGAACTTCTAAGAGGGGAAGTGTCAATTATCTTTGGATTGGGCTCAAGGGCTACAAACCAAGTAAGGAAAGATGGATGGAAGTGGAAAAGGTGAGGGAGATGTACCCTCATCTTCTAAACAGGTGATTAAAGTCTTTTGGGGTCCAAAATCTTCCCAATGGGGAGGTGTGATCAGGAGATCATGTGTTATGCTCATAATTGAAAGTTCTTGAAACAAGTCTAAACTTGAGCGACCAGAAAGGTCTCGTCGTTGCGATTCTAACACTGCAAATAGTTCGAAACGTCGATGTTGTATGAGGAATATATCACGTTCTGTCCATTTTCCAAAACAATAAAATTTTTCTAATTGGATGCCCAGTCAGCATATAGGTACAGTCAGCAGGTATATTCTGGGGAATATTCCATTTTTCTCCAACCAAACAAAAAGTGCCATGTGGCATGTTATGGACCGTTGATTTTTGTAGTATGGAGGTGTTTTGGGCCGTTGGATGGATTTTGCAAGAGCCATAGGATGAGTGACATGTGGCAAGCCCGAAGGGTGCCATGTGTCCCAAGGATGGTGTATTAAAATTTGTTTAGAGGCTACAGGATTCAAACCGGGGACCTTGGGCGCAAGCCCACACGTCTTAATCAGTCTGCCTACCATTTAGCTCTTAACCCTTATGTCTCTCGACTTCATTTATGGAGTTAAATTTTTGCATATTAGGGGGGGACCCGCCAGCAGTCCTAACCAGCTGGCGGCCCCGAAGCAGTGTTCACATGCACTATATAAACCCACAACATTCAAAGTAGCTAGCGGTAGCTAACCATAACAGTGACGACAACGATCACATGGTATAAACCGTAACCTTAAACTTCCAAACAACGGTTATATAAAACGTTTGTCCCGGCGGTAAAGGTGTGTTCACATGTCACAAACAATTTGCATATAACACAACGGTTATTCCACCGTAACCTATGGCGAATAGTTAATGCATTCACATGGGTGTAGTGATATGTCAAAAAATGCCATGGTTTGCGGAACACTGCACTCTTGGTTACAAGCTATATGCGTGGGGTTTCAAACGGTAACAACGCAGACAGCAGGGGATCAACATGTGACAACCTCGCCCATGATTTTCTAGCTGTCATTTGGAAAAATGCATGGGGAGGTCAATTTTCAACCAATTTTGGTGAAACAAGGGTCTAATTAGACTAATTGGATCATTCTGGAGCCATTGGTGCGAAGAAAAAAGCCATTAAAGGTTTGTAAACACATGTAATTTACAATTTTGAACATAATGACAAAGAGGGACATGCCATTGGGAGCTGGACCAGCAGATGTAGCCCTGGAGGGGTGAACTGCTTCACCATGCATACTGTTTAAAACTTATGTGTGATTGTATTTATTTTTTATTCACTTTTGTTCAGTGTTTTTAAGGCTTATTTTCATGCTTAAAGTTCACTAATTCATCTATTTTTTCATGGTTAAAACACTCATTCCTTAAGCAAACTTATGGAGAAAAACTGTACATGTTTATATTACTGAAAGGACTCTTAGCACAACAGAACTAATGCACTCCTTTCAGATCATTATACGAATTTCCTTTTGCACATCTTGGTGTGAAACTAATGGCCCTAACCATTTTCATTTAGGGTGTTATCTGTGCGATATTTAAAGTGATATTTATGAGGTCCATTAGGAGAACATTGTGGCCTACTTGACCATCCATATGAAAATGTTTTACGTGCTCTAATATTTTGATGTTTGGGTTGTGATTCTAGTTCATATAATAATGGTGGTTGGTTAGTGATTCTTGTTTTATGATTGTAAAGTATGGCAGTGATACTTGTTAATATGTCCACGAAAATATCATGTATGCTACTTGATATATATATGCTAATCATGATAGTGATATGGAGGAATCCCTTATGGTTTCACTAAGAGACCTATTAGAGGTCTTGTGAAGGACTTGTGAATTCCTTCTTGATAGTCCTATTTGTTATAACCCTCTTGAGGATCTTGTATGATCCAGGGTTGGACCTAGTATGCCTAATGTGATTGATGTTGTAAGAATTGTGCCTTATTACTATTCTACATTGTATCTCAACTAAACATTTGATGAATAACTAAGAAGAAGAAGAATTTATTTTGGGTTTTCCCCCTTGTGGGGTTTTTCCTAGTCTCTGACCAAAAATCCTGGAGTGTATATTGTGTATGCTTCTCTTCTAGTGTTTATTAATATTCAATTTCATTTTTAATGCTAATTTCCTCTCTACATAATTTATAATGATGATATGGGGTGAATGTAATGTGAAAATTGTTGAAAAAGTATAAAAATACAATTATCTTCAGTAGAGAAATATCTAGCCCTAAAATTAACAAGAGTGATTCAAACACACAAAATATGGTCTCCCAACTACTCCCATAGACCAATATATCCTCCAATTATACCACTATAAATTTCCCAAGTGCGTGTGAAATACATCATTGATGATTCTCATGAAAGTGGTGGGAGGATTAGTAATACCAAAAGGCATGATCAACTACTCATATAACCAACAATTTGTTTTGAAATTTTTTTCCAAGAATCAAAAGGTGGTGATATCCTTCTACCCAGCTACTCTCTTGCTACCTTTTATGGCAGGTTTGAGCCTCCCCGATTTCAGCCAGTAAATCAATGACCCTATACGCCATGATCCATGTTGGAAAGTTAGTTCTATTATTTTTTGTTTGTTAAATAAACTATTTAACATTGCAAAGACCATTTTATGGCTATGAAAATGGTGTGATGCCCCAATGGTACAATATATTTGTGTTTTGATGGTAGGTCCCATTATTTTATGTTAATTAACTAGATCTACATCATAAAAATAAAAATGTGTTGTTTCTTCTCTCTCTTGGTGTCTCAGTTAATGGGAATTATAATGGAATAGGTAGGCTAGTGTGTTCGACTACAGACATTGACATCCCATGGTGGTGACATGTGGGAAGGGGTTTCCATGTGTCACCCATGTGTCAGATGACATAATTGTATGATATTATCATAGGGGTAGATGACTACTACACATCTACTGTGTATCAATCGTATGAATGTTGGCATGGATCTAATAGGGGTAAATCTCTTGAGGGCCATAAATTTGTGTCCACAACTTGTAATTGGATGAAATTCAAATAATTGGAAATATCTTGAAAAATAGAAGACAATGATGATCTTAAAAAATGGTTTTAAGGTGGTTGAAGGAAGAGTAATTTTGATAACCCCATGTCCACAAAATAACCTAGGTGGTTAAGTCTAGACATATTGTTCCCTTAAAAATCCTTGAGGATGTTGGGGACATTACAAGGAAAATGGGAAATAGCAATGCAAAATCAATAATGCTACATCTCCATGTTACAATAGTTATTTCTACCTCTCCTCATAAGTTGACAAGGGAGGGTGTAGCTAAGAATATTGGGTAGCAAAGGAAACACAAGACCACAAATTATGTGCAGTTATAAGAATACAAAGAACCAAAGTATAAGGAGTTTGAAATGTTGCAGTGTGCAAAAATATCCTAATTTGTTTCAATATGGTATTTAGTCGAAGCCTTTGGTATTATCTATGGCTATAATAAAAAAAAAAAAATTTCAATAATACAATGAATCCCCTTCCTATTGGAGAAGTATTCCTTATCTTGGAAAAATATTTTAGTATTCATCTTTCACCCTATATCATACAATCCTGTTTTTTCAACCTAACATAAAGAAGTGATATATTATCTTATGTACAATGGGTGTTGTTATTAGGAGACCTACATATGAATCCTATGCTTGTTTGTTGCAAAAATACTATAAATGAAAGTCTCCTTGTCAATTTTTCAAAACTTCACCTCACCTTGTTAAAAGAACAATTACAAACATCCTCTTCTACCTAGAAGTGTTTTTATGCTTATAAAGAATGAACTTGTAGGCCTCTAGAAGTTTCAATAGTATAGAGAAATTAGAGGATTGACAAAAATAATGCCAACATATTTAAATATCCCTACAACATTCAAAAATTTAAAGTTCAATATTTTATTTAGACATGCTAAAGGAACATTCATGCTTATTTTGTCTACATACTTTATGTAGCACCACTACTCTAAACTTAAAAAATGTGAAATTACTTTAAAAGATGTTTTACTAGACTTATTACTAAACATATAGTACAAAACATATATATTTAGTTTTAATAATTAAATTAACCAATGTTATAGGAATATATCAATGTGTTTTGTTGCTCAATACTAACAAGGTTTATTAGAGCCTAAGTTCATTATGCTTATCAACATCATTTTTTCAAAACAATTAACTATTTCTTTTGAATATTTGTGTCAACTATTGATAAAAAAATGTTGAAATTTTGTGCATATTTTTATAATAAATTCCAAATCAATCACCATGTTTATTTCTTTACATATGTGTTAATTTAGTGGCTTTACACGAAGGTAAACATATCCACTATTATGCAATATTAAGAAATGGATTTGAATCTATGATTTTGTGAGTTATAGGATTGTAAATTTTGTATTGAAATTTTATGCCATGGAATGTAACCATGTATAATTGAATTATTATTTGATATTGAGGTTGGATCAATTGGAACTTGAACAATTGGTGGTTGTGGAGACAACCCATAAAATTTATATATGTATTGCATATTTATTTTCAATTTATTTAGCAGAACTACATGTGAAAATTTGTTGCATCCATGGCTTTCCATTATGTACATCATGTCATATAATCTATGAAAAGGGTTTTCCTCTCTCTATCTCCTTCTCTAAATAGTCATCATATGTGACTAAGGCCACATCTTGGTACCTTTCTTATTATTACTATTTCCCCTTTCTATCTCCATTCATTTTCTTTAGAGGTTTGAAAATTCCTATTGGTTTCTTATGTACTGGTTAGAAAGCATTCCCAACCATGCTAGTTAAAAACCTTGTAGACTTTGCAACAAGATAGAAAATTAGTCCTAAAATATTGTTAATTCCCCTAGATAGTTTTTAGTTTTCTTTTATTTTAACATCCTTAAAGGGTTTTAGTGGTTATTTTGAACTATCCCAAAATAAATATTTGGGTGTGATTTTGAATCTTCTCCAAAAACGAATTTGGGAATTATTTTTAATGGCTTCCAAATATAATTTTTTGGGTGGTTTTGACTGTTCTTATAAATTAAAAATCGCCTGCAAAAACTCCATTTCTTAGAAAATACATTCTCATGGCGGTTTAAGAACCATCACTAAATACGAGTTTTAATGGTAGTGGAACCACCCCCAAAGGCACTTTTGGAGTAGCTATAAAGTGTCTTTCATGAGTAGTTTTGAATTGCCCCTAAATTTTCCTTTGAGTATTGTTTCAAACCACACTCCTTAGTACCCTTGCAGGTAGCTTTGAACCATCCCCAAAATTACTTTTTGGGTAGTTCAAAACTCTTCTTAAACTATTGTTAAATATATATTTTTTTAAAATGATTGATACCTTTGAAAGTGGTTTGTTCTAAACAACACCTAATTCTAAAAAAATCACTAATTATGACTTTTAGTGATAAAAAACAATATCCCTTGAATATCCACGTTACACCAATTTTGGTCATATAACCATGTATAATTAGATGGATCAAAATATACCATGTAAGACCAATTTTACCATAGTAAAATCGCTTTCACTAAGAAATAATTTAATAAACCATAGTTTATTTATTTTTGGTCCAAATAGAAAACCCCGAGAGGAATAATTAAATAAATCCTTATTTATTTGATTTTCCTCTAGGAATAATTAATTAAACCTCTATTTAATAATATTCCTGGTCATATTTAACCCAATTAATGAGAAATAATTAGATAGATCATTATTTATCTTTTTATTCACTCGGAATAATTAATTAAATCATTATTTAATTATTAGGAATAATAAAATAAATCATTATTTGTTAAACTATTCCTTGATCCCATCCTTGAAATGATAAATAAATCTTTTATTTTTTTATTCTTTCTAAATAAAGAGATTTAACCCAATTAAATTCCTTTTCCCTCCAACAAAATATAATAAAATATTCCAGCAGTTAGATATAGCTCTTAATTAATAATATTTTATTATGTACTATTATCAAGGATAACTCAATATTTTGTTATAAATAGGAGGTTTTTCCATTCACTCCTGACCTTTGATCCTTTTATCATGGTTGGTCTTTGATCCTCTTATCATTTTCATACTTTTATTTACTTGGCGGTGATATTCTTGGAAGAATGGTTCCTGGTGAAGAATCAAGGTAAGAAGGAATGCATGAATGAACTACGAGAAAGGTCTAGAATCATCCCCCCCCCCCCCCCCCCCACCGAGTCAAACATGGGGACTAAGTGGTAAGTGTGGTAGCATATACAATATAATATTTGAATATATGGTATCAAACATCTATGATAAATGTCTCGCCAGAGAGGCTGGTAGGAAAAAATATCCAAGGAATGAGAGGATAATCGACCATACCTAGATCGGTAGGGTCTAGGCCTAGACTTATGAAAATTAAGTGAGAAGGTGGCCAGGGGTTCCATCATGCCTCCAAGAATATGTGTTGGAGGGGAGTGATCTGGTATGCTAAGGTGAGAATGATGCCCCTAACTAGAGTTTAGTCGAAGAAAATTTGTAAGGGACTGGGTTGTTGATGTAAGATGAAGGAATGATTAAATGGATCATTTCTAAAGTGATATGTAGTGATGTGAGGCTCTAGAGGTTCTTCTAAATAGGGAACAATAATGGTTCTAGAGTCGACACTACCAGATGCACTAGGAGGGTTGTGGAGAATTTCTTCTCCTAGACTCTCAAATATGGGTGCCCCCTTACCAAAACATTGGGTGTCAATGTAATGGCCACAAGGTGTGTGTGGTTCGAATACAAGGGTTTGAAGTAAGGGGTTATTGAAAAAATCGACCTTACTATGGATGAAGTCTTTGGACTCCATAACATGTTGTTCATAGGTCTGCTGCAGAAGGAACTATGCACAATGATGAATATCATCCCAAAGATAATCAAGTGTGATCATGCCTTCCATAATGTCTTCATCTGAATGGAATATGGGGGGACTGGAGGAAGGGAGAAGCCATGATGCGGCGAAGCTATCTGGTGCATCATAATGAGAAATATGGTTCACATATGCATCGCTACGAAGGGTAAACGAGGAGCTAATAGTTGAAACATCTATGGATGTTGAGCCCAAGGTGATTACCGAAGGAGGTTCAGTCGAAACATAAGGGAATTCCCCTTAGGGGTTTTCCACCAAGGATATCATGGATGATGACAGAGAGAGGATGGTGGCTGAAGGTTCCGTCATCTCGACATCAGGAGGAGGTATGACAATGTCCTCTGGTTCAAGTTGAGCCAAACACATGAATAGAGGAGTAGTGGGTGAGATACATTCGGCCTTGATTCAACAGACGGCTTCAAGGGTGTCATGAAAATATTCAATATGAGGACAAAGGTGAGAATAATGGCCATAAAGATCACACAAAGCATAAGGGTGATTTTTGCGAAATTTTTTGAGTTTCTTAGTTGAATCGGGTAAGCTAACATGGACCTTCGGGATCTCAGATTTAGGAAATGCGTCTTTGACCATAGGTTTGAGAAGAGGAAGTTCAGGAAAATTTTGGTTAGTGTTGTATCTTAAGAGACAATCCCTCGGTTTTGAAAGGAATCAGTGCTTATGAAATTTTAAAAGTGTGTCATAGAAATGATTTTATCATGAGGTCTTTATTCTGTCCCTCTGGAGACTAGTTTTCTAAAACTCTTAATGATCTGGATTAATAAAATATTTCATAATGCCATTCACTGCTAATATCTGAATGAAAAGAAGAAATGTAGGGGAAAATCAAAGTAATATGCTGTAAACATAGAATCTACCACTTTTCAGTTTCAGAGGAAATTCATGGAGAGAGAGGAAACTCAAAATAATATGTTCCAAACATAGAATCTATTACTTTAAAGTTTCATCAGGAGTTTGTGAAGAGAGGGGAAACTCAAAATAATATGTTGTAAACACAGAATCTATTAATTTTAAGTTTTAGAGAGAATTTGTGAAGGGAGAAGAGATGGAGTGAAGGAGTGCAAATTAAGGTTATTTAACTCATACTCATAGATGTAATTAAGAGACTGGCTGCTACATTACTTCACTTCAATTAAATAATAAGGGACAAAAAATGGCACAAGAAACAAGAATCACCATCAAAAGTTGAAGGAAACTTACTGCTTCTTTCATTTACCCATCAGAAAAAGAAGTAAAAAATGTAATACCCAAGAGGTCCAAAACTCAGAACCCCTCTTCCCTCTTTCTCTCTTCCTTAAATACAAACAACATTAGTTTGTAACTGCTCCAACTTCTTGAAACTCCTAAAATACCTAAACTGTTAAACTACTTATTACATTGCAATCGAGGACATCATTGTAGCTTTGGTCTTAACAAATAAAACAAAATACACTTGGAATATAATCCCTTTGCTGAGTCTGATTTGTTGCTAATGTGTCTCCTTCCGTTTCATATGTGATGTCCTAACAGTTTGCATAAATGCATCTCCACCCAACTTTTCCCATTCTTCTGCGTTTCGAATGCTCTCATCATGTCACCTGCTACCCGACTCTGCCTCTTCTGCATGTGCATGCTGTGTTCGGTCTTCTCTTCTCCTTTGCTCTGCGTCGGGTCACTTACCTGAGTCTCTCTGCCATGTTTTGCCCCACTGCATCACGAACGACATTTTAAACATTACCGTGGACTTGTGGGTTATGGCCCACATAAACTCCCTTTACATACACAACATACTACAATACTAGAGTTTATTCAACATACATATGCACGCAATTAACAATGATTTACTTTAAAAACAGATCACACATAACTCAAACCACTTACATATACGCGGAACAGTGGTTGTAAGGTCGCACAATATGGTGAACAATCATGGTGCATCACATATCGATGAACTTAACATATAACTTAAATGGTAAACAATACAAACACTAATGTGAAGTTGCAACGTAATCTCCATCGTAGATCTTCGATAGATCTAACAGTCCCGTTGTACCATCTCACACTGCCATCTCCCGTCCTTGTCACATCACAACCAAAATACTTTACCTTGTGAAGTCTTAATGCTAAACTCTAAACCCGCCGATGTGCGATATGTGATGAATCACTATGCCAACACGTGGCTCCTCCCTTTATCACATCGCAAGTTTCAATTCTTACCGCATCGCAAGTTATTTTGTTTTACTTGTGAAGTCTTTAACACATAAACTCAATAATCGCCGAAGCAAAATTGCATTATGCCAATAAGTGGCCCTTATCCTCATCACTTCGCAAGATATATTGTTTAACTTAAGATGTCATCTTATTTTTCAGCCTCTTCCCCTTCAGATCTGCGATTTGATCCTCGCCATCCAATCGCCTCCTTTGGAAACCTTCCAAGTGTTTTTGTCTTAGTTGATTTCTCTGCTTTCTATCGTTGCCACTCTGCAACTACGATATCCTTCCTAAGATTTATTCAGTCTTTAAAACCACCGATCTCTCCTGAGCTTGTTCTCTTGTTTTTTATTCACTCCAACTTGGGATTATCATGCTTGTTGCACACCTTACTCACTATTTCAATCCAAAATACAGACCACCTTTCTTTATTACGTCTCTGAATCCAAAATTCGTGATTTGTTTCTTACTCAAACTGTAAGAGCATACTACAGCTCTTCTTGAAATTTTAACAACTGTTCCTCAATAACCTTGAATTGGTCAAAACCTCTCTGGAATTTTAGCTAAGTCGAGTTAGGCTACAACAGGTAGCATCCCCAACAACATCAGACAAAGTGCACAAAGGTGACTTATTTGGAGGCTTTGGAGGAGTAGTAGTTGTTTGGGCAGCCTTATCCTTAGGTTCCTTCTTTATGACTTTTCCCCCTTGACCATATTCTTTTGCAACAGGATTATATTCTTGTTGAGGTGGCAGAGGAACTAAAGCAAAGGTAGGGGTCATGGCGACTGGTTGGACCAAATTCAAAGCGGTATAAGGTTTGAGCTGACTAGGCAGTGTTTCGGGTGGGGGATCAATGTACCATATTGGGATCCCCAAGGTCAAATTGGGAAGGCTCAATGTAGCTATAGTAGGTACCAAAAATACTCCAAAGGGGGGAGCGAGAAACGATATTTTACTGGAGGGGTAATGGCCTATAGGAATGGATCCCAACTGTTTAAGGCTAGGGGGAACCGTTCCTGGTTGAAAGGGAGTAGAAGAGACACCAGTAGTAGAGGAAGGTCCTGTAGGCTCCGTCGAGTGACCACCACCAAGTTGTGGAGGTTTAGGCTGTTGGGTGGTTGAACCAAACCGCTTATGGCTAGTTCGAGACAATTACATCATGAAAAAATGCGACGTGCTGGGATCTGTGACAAGAGGCCGGGGGACCAGGGAATGCACCAAGTAAGGTGGAATATTTATAGACTCTAGGTGAAACAATGGTAAGAGGTGTGATTGATTGTTTATCATCCATCGAAGAGATGATAGACTTGGGAGAGAGTTGAGACTTCGGTTCGTAATATTTTAACTAATCTAAGGTAACAATATTTCCATTGTTAGGAAAGCGCATCTTACGGTGAAATGCAAATGCGAAAACATACATTTCATATTTGTAGCTACGACCCAATAAGATGTTTTAATCCAAGGGGGAATCAATGAATTCAATGCCAATAAAAACAGTCTTTCCCGCAAGAGTGACAGGACAATTGTGGAACATGCTAAGGGGTTGAGAAGAGTGATCAACCCAAGCAGGAAATTTGATAGTGGATGGGACTAACTCATCCAAGTTGCTTCCAAAAAAAGGTGGACATCACGCAGGTGGATGCACCCTCGTCAATGATATATCGTGAAACATGGGTATTCCAAATCTTGACTGGTTTTTGGAAGGCGACGGATGAAGGTAAGGGGGGATGTTCTGACTTGTCAACACAAAAAATGATCAAATGATCATTTAAAGGATCCACAATGGCCAAAGAAGATAATAGAGATTTATGTTGTGAAGGGCACGATTGGAGGACTTCCAAAATTGAAATAACAGCAAGAGATTGTGCTAAGTAATCTATTATGTTGTAATTATGGGAGGATTTGGAAGAAGCAATAGTTCGACGTAATGGCCCTTTGGCGGCCCTTTGGGGATCTTGGGAAGGACCTCTGCATGTGGTTGAGGGATCTGTAAAGGGGCATTAGGTGTCGAACTAGACTCTGTGGAAACTTTGGTTTGAGACTTGGTTGTAGAGGAAGCAGGTGGCTTGCTATATTGGCGTGACCGGGTTTGAAGGTTGACATTATTGGTATTCACCACTTCGGAATTCATCATGAGAATCTGGTAATCAGAGGTACCAAATTGAAACGTTTAAGGGACGACCTCGCCTTGAGGGGGTTGGGCAGCCACATATCCTTGTTGAGGGAAGGGATCAGTAAAAAAAACCGATTGAATAGGCACGGTATTTGGAGGAGACAAAACCAAGGCTTGTTGTCCTCGAGATGCCTCTTCTGCTTCCCACAACTGACGCATTTGGGGTAAAAGGGGACAATCATGAGTATAATGGCCATGCACACCACAACAAGAACAAGGCTTGTTTGTACCAAGAGGCATGTCCTGCTTGGGTTGATTTCCTTGTTGCTAGTTGTTAGTGTTTGGTGGATTAGATTGACACCCTTGATTACCTTGCATTGGTTGATTTTGGTTTCCTTTCCTCTTTTTCTTAGATTTTGGAGGATTAGTCGCACTCTAGTATGCATACACCTGACTCAGAGGGGTGGTGGCTGCTACGACGGAGGTTGAGAAGGCATGGGAGGCTAGGGTGCTAATGCCGAAGGGGCTGGAGCAATAGGCTATTGATACAGATAGAAAGGAGGTTGAGAAACATTAGGGTAAACAGGTTGAGTAACCGCAGGCACTGGCATCGATTGATGCAATGGGGAAAATGTGCTTTGTCCTGGATACATGTTGCTAGGAGGGGGATAAGTGCTAGAGGATCTAGTCCATCACTGAGCGAAACCATAACACATGGGAGGATGAGCATAAGGATTTGAAAGAGATCCAAAGATACTGTCGGCGGCGTGAGACGCCCCCAATGCATTGGCACCATCAAGTCTAGGAAGATCTGGTAAGACGGTATAAACATAACCAGACTGGGCGTAGATGAGGTCAAATTTCAACACGATTTGGAGAGCTTCTTCCTCTTTCCGAGGAAAGTGAGATGTGACATCTTTACCAATAGAGAGAAAAATCATTCTTAGAAACCAATCCATATAGACATAGTCATCGAATGTGGGAGCTTGACATAAGCTCCTCCTTCTACGCCATTCTTGGACATGGTCAGAAAGGCAGGTAGCAGAAGTTTAACAGAATGTGGTCAACAACTCAGTACCGATATCATATCAGAGAGTTAACTAGAAGTAGGACAGAAACACTTTTGCAAGAGTCACAAAAGTGGAATGAGAGGCAGAGTCCTGGTTGACATACCACTTTGCATCACCTCCACTGAACATACGCTGGAATAACCAAAAATGGATAGAGTCATCAGTGATGGAATTGGACAAGCACCACATGTGAAAGGAGCGGAAGTGATTAGTAGGGTCCTCTATAGCGTTTCCTTTGAACTTAGGGATGTCAGAAGGAAGCTTAGTTGGCATAAAAGACCAACTTGGATCATGGTGTATAGGGTTGTTGATTAACTGGATGAAATCAAGGAGGCTCAAACCTGCCATATAAGGTAGCAAGGGAGTAGCTGGGATGGTTCTGGTATTGGTTCCAATAATATAAGCTCTAGAGTTAGGTCCGGGGCTGCCACCAATGTTATGTCTGGTACCTGCATTGGCACCTGACATGGTGGGAGGAGGAGCTAGAGGAGAATTGAGTTCAGAATCAGAATGAGAGCTCGATGGACTAGAATCGGAGTCGGTATAGGGACTCGGTGGCGATGAAGTGGAGTAATTATTCCTAAAGGAAACTGAGGATGAAGGCCTAAGAGTCTCTGGGATAAATGCCTTGGGGGTGCAATGATCACAAGACATGAATACCCAAACAAGATGGAAGAGAAATAAACAAAGGCAGAGAGGGGAAGATGAATTAATTACGATGTTTATGTCTTAGCTTGGAGATGTAAACCAAGCGCTCTTCACTTTAGGTGTGTGTGTGTGTGTGTGATCTCTATGTTAATTTTAATGAAGCCCAGATGGTTGTGTATAAAGAAAATGAAAAAATGATGTATAAATGAAAATAAAATTGAAGTGACAGTCAAATAAACAGCTAAAGATGCATAATCTAACCCAAAAATAAGGGCTCCCAAGAAATTTTTCTAAGAGGCGGGTGAAATTGACTCAAAACACAAAAAAGGCCAAAATATTTAAGGTCTAAGGGACATGGATCTAATGACTCACATCTGCTGAAAAGAGGTGTAGAAAACAACAAGAAACCAGAGGGAAAACCGTTGCAAAATGGGAGGCACTAGGTTAAAACCCTAAGGGAAAAAAGAGGGACCCTAAGGGAGAGGTCAAACAAGACTTGAGAGGGAGTTTTGGATGAGATAATAACTGATCTGAATGGATCTAAAAGAAAGAGGGATCAAACCCTGAAAAATGGTTGAAATCGCTGCAAAATCTCAGACTACCTACTCAACTAAACCCTTCCTAAAAAGTTGGAAGTGTACTGAAGCCCTAAGAGGCTTGTTCCCACTTCAAAAATAAAAACTGAGCATTTCCAGGCCTAAGACCAATGAATACAGGGGTCAATCAACCTTGAACAGTGCTTGTGGTAAACCCTGAAAATTACAAAAAAACCCAGCAAAAAATTGCAGCTTGCAGGTACTGACCTACTGACTGGTGAACTCATAGTTTTTGGCCCAACAGCTATATGTGAGCCATGAACACGCATTTTTGGGGCTAAAAAGTGCAAGATGCAATTCTGGAAGTCTCGATGGCAATTTGCGAAAAACGTTTGTCGTATGTGTCGTGGCTAATACTTGTTACCTGCAGAAAGCACCCAAAAACATGCAAAAGTTAGATTTTTTACTGTTTTATGGCATAAAAGGTAAAAAACAACATTAAGAGGCTAAAAATAGCTGAATAAAAACCCTAGGTACTGAAGAAAATGGCCACGTAGGAAATTTGAATAAAACCCTGTGGAGTTGCCAATTGTTAGTATGATTTCTTAACACAAGTGTACAAAAAGAGATCACTTTAGCTGCACATGACAAAAACCCTAACAAAAAAGTTGGTTGTCTAAATTTTTAGATCTGCAATAGAAGGTCAAAACAAATGCAAAATAAACCCAGATCTATACAAATAAAGCAACTAAACAACAAAATGAAATAAGAGTTTCTCCAAAATATCCAATGGAAAAGACAAGAATTATAAATATTTTTTTGTATTATATTAATACCTAGGAAGGGAACTAATATAGTCCCACTCAATGGGATTGGTTCTTGGCTATCCTCAAGTGCTTCAGCTTTAGATTTTCTCTCTCAATGGTGTAGAATACCCAATACGTGTAGAACTCAAAGGGAGATCAATAAGAAAAAATAAAATAAAAGTAAATCAAAGTATGACAATGATAAGAGGATCAAAGTCTGGCCATGATAAAAGGATCAAAGGTAAGCAATGAATGGAAACCCCTCCTATTTATAACAAATATTGATTTATCCTTGATAATGGTGTATAATAAAATATTATTAACCAAGATCTAGATATATCTGCTTGGAATATTTTATTATATTTCGTTGGAGGGAAAAGGAATTTAAATTGGTTAAATCCCTTTATTTAGAAATAATAAACAAATAAAATATTTATTTATCATTTCAAGGATGGGATCAAGGAATAATTTAACAAACAATGATTTATTTTATTATTCCTAAATGACTTAGTCAAATTTAACAAGGAATATTAATTAAATAATTATTTAATTAATTATTCCTAGAGAATAATAAGATAAGTAATGATTTATCTCATCATTTCTCATTAATTAGGTTAAATATGACTAGGAATATTATTAAACAGTGGTTTAATTAATTATTCCTCATGGGGTTTTCTATTTGAACCAAAAATAACTTAGTAAAATATGGTTTATTAAATTATTTATTAGTGATAGCAATTTTACTATGGTCAAATTGGTCTTACATGGTGTATTTCGATCCATATAATTATACATGGTTAGATGACCAAAAATTGGTGTAACATGGATATTTAAGGGAAATTTAGGGGCAATTCAAAACTACCCATGAAAGACACTTTATAGCTACTCCAAAAGTGCCTTTGGGGGTGGTTCCACTACCGTTAAAACTAGTATTTATTGGTGGTTCTTAAACCACCATGAGAATGTATTTTCTAAGCAATGGAGTTTTTACAAGTGATTTTTAATTCAGAAAAACATTCAAAACACCAAAAAATTTATCTTTGGAAGCCATTAAAAATAATTCCCAAATTTGTTTTTGGAGAAGATTCAAAATCACACCCAAATATTTATTTTGGGATAGTTCAAAATAACCACTAAAACCCTTTAAGCATGTTAAAATAAAATAAACTAAAAACTATCTAGGGGAATTAACTATATTTTAGGACTAATTTTCTATCTTGGTGTAAAGTCTACAAGGTTTCTAACTAGTGTGGTTGGGAATGCTTGCTAACCAATACATAAGAAACCAATAAGAATTTTCAAACCTTTTAAACCTTTTAGGAAAATGAATGGAGATAGAAAGGGGAACTAGGAATAATAAGAGAGGTACCAAGATGTGGCCTTAGTCACATATGATGACTATTTAGAGAAGGAGATAGAGAGAGGAAAACCCTTTTCATAGATTCTATGACATGATGTACATAATGGAAAGCTGTGGATACTACAATTTGTCACATGTAGTTTTCCTAAATGAATTGAAAATAAATATGCAATACATATATAAATTTTATGGGTTGTCTCGACAACCACCGTTCGTTTGTTCAAGTTCCAATTGATCCAACCTTAAGATTAAAGAATAAGTCAATTATAGATGGTTACATTCCATTGCATAAAATTTCAATACAAAATTTACAATCCTATCACTCACAAAAGCATTAGACTCAAATCCATTTCTTAATATTGCATAGTAGTGGATATGTTTACCTTCGTGTAAAGCCACTAAATGAACACATATGTAAAGCAATAAACATGGTGATTGAGTTGATTATAAAAACATGCACAAAATTTCAACATTTTTTATCAATAGTTGACACAAATATTCAAAATAAATAGTTAATTGTTTTGAAAAAATTATGTTGATAAACATAATGAACTTATGTTCTAATAAAACTTGATAGTATTGAGCAAAAAAACACATTGATATTTTCCTATAACATTGGTTAATTTCATTATGTTTCATATTATATGTTTAGTAAGTAATTGCACATTTTTAAAGTTTAGCGTAGTGGTGCTACGTAAAGTATGTAGACAAAATAAGCATGAATGTTCCTTTAGTATGTCTAAATAAAATATTGAACTTTAAATTTTTGAAGGTTGTAGGGATATTTAAATATGCTGGGATTATTTTTATCAATCCTCTAATTTCTTGATGATATTGAAACTTCTTGAGACCTACAATTTATTTTTTTATAAGCATAAAAACACTTCTAGGTAGAAGAGGATGTTTCTAATTTTTCTAGTTAACAAGGTGAGGTGAAGTTTTGACAAATAGACAAGGATCCTTTCATTTATAGTATGTGTGCAAAAAACAAGCATATGATTGATATGTAGGTCTCTTAATAACAACACCCATTTTATATTATCTTGTACATAAGATAAGATATCATTTATAAGATAAGATATCATTTAAGTTTGCATTAGGTTGAAAAAACAGGATAGTATGATATAGGGTGAAAGATGAATATTGAAATATTTTTCCAAGATAAGGAATACTTCTCCAATAGGAAGGGGATTCATTGTATTATTGAAAAAAAATATCTTAGTATAACCATAGATAATGAGAAGGCCTCGGCTAAATACCATATTGAAACAAATTAGGATCTTTTTGCACACTGCAACATCTCAAACTCCTTATACTTTGGTTCTTTGTATTTGCATAACTGCACAAAATTTGTGGTCTTGTGTTTCCTTTGCTACTCAATATTCATAGATACACCCTCCCTTGTTAACTTATGAGGAGAGGTAGAAATAACTATTGTAACATGGGGATGTAGCATCATTTATTTTGCATTGATATTTCCCATTTTCTTTGTAATGTCCCCAACCTCATCAAGGATTTTTAAGGGAACAATATGCCTAGACTTAACCACCTAAGTTATTTTGTGGAGATGGAGTTATCAAAATTAATCTTCCTTAAACCACCTTAAGATAATTTTTCGAGATCATCATTGTCTTCTATTTGTCAAGAGAATTCCAATGATGTGAATTTCATCCAATTACAATATGTGGACACAAATTTATGGCCCTCAAGCTATTTACCCTTATCAGAGCCATGCCAACATTCATACGATTGATACACAATATATGTGTGGTAGTCCTCTACCCCTGTGATAACATCATACAATTATATGTCATATGACACATGGGTGACACATGGAAACCCCTTCCCACATGCCGCCACCATAGGATGTCAATGTCTGTAGTCGAACACATTGGCATACCTATTCCATTAGAATTCCTATTAACTAAGACACCACAAGAGAGAATAAACTACCCATTTTTCTTTTTATGATGTAAATCTAGTTAATTGACATAAAATAATGGGACCTGCCATCCAAACAAAAACATATTGTACCACTGGGGCATCACACCATTTGGATAACCGTAAAATGGACTTTGCAATGTTGGACAGTTTAGTTGACAAACAAAAAATAATAGAACTAACTTTGTCAGGATATGATTTGTTAACTAGACACCAAAAAGCCTTGGATAACTGACCAACTAGGACACCATGTCACTGGGGAACTGCGAATAATCCCTTATTCCTTGAGGCTACTCTAAGTTACAAGCCTCAATTGATGGAAAAAGAAAAGGATTCGTCAACTAATGAATTTTTTAACTGGGATCTTTCATTCAGAATTAACTAAGTTGTGAATAAAAGCTAGTGCTTGGTCCCCAAACACTAAGAAACTAAGCCATCGAGACATATTATATAAATTTATTATGATTTTTCTTAGTTAGAACTAAACTTGGTTACATTAAATTCCATTTCATTAAAACTTATGTCCACTAGCCACCTAGCTACTAAATGATCTAATATTGTCTCATATCACTCAAATACAACCCAATGTCACTATAATTATTGTTGATCTATGGAATCTAGTCCCTAATTTGTAGTTAAGCTCTAGTTCATGGCCTCCACAAACCCATGAGTGGGGTTGGGGATAGACGCCCCCAATCCCCAAATTTTAAACTCAATCCCATAATTTTTCCAAGGGAAAATAGGCTTCCAAAAGAGAGTTTCTCAACCTATCTAGAGGACTAAAATGAATCTAATATGGAAGACACTTTCCTAGAGGAGTTTTAAAGTTGCAAAATCCATTACTAGCCTTTATTAAAGGCATCCAAAATACTAACCACAGTCATGTATCTTCCCATAAAAAGTACATAGAGATGGCCAATGGCTGAATCCACAACTTCACTGAGTTGAAATTAGATTCTCTCACTCATTTGGGGTGTAAAATTCAAACTTCAAACTCCAAAAAATTACAAATAGAGAGGATAAGATTTTGGATTATCTCCTTAGGAAATACATTTCCTAGGACTCCTTAAACACACTCCAAAAACTATCTTCTAGACCTCCCCCAAACAGGGAATTACCCATAATTTCCAATATCTCCAATCAAGGAAAGAACTCCCAGTCTTCTCATTTCTCTTCATGGATACAAAAAAGCTATTCAATCCCATAGATGGCCTAATAATAAGTAGGCACACTAATAAAATACAAGAAGAGCCTTGTGATGAAATTAAATTATGCATCACACTTCACAAACTATAAATCACATATTTATCATAGGTAAATTACTTTAAGAAATTCCTTTTTTTTTTACAAAGTTTTTTATATGAAATAAATATCAACTAGAAAACAAACATAGTTAAACATAACTTTTAATTCATCATCCATACATACTTTATGACCTAGCATGACAACAAGCATGGAAATTTGAATAAAATCAAACCATTTAAGTAAAGAGTATACATACATTTATGTAAGTCACTTAAGAGTTGCTATAAATAGAGAAGGGAGAGCCAATCTCCACCCAACCATAGGCTTACCTACACTACATTTTTCTTACAGTTAGCCAACCCCAAGGCGGATCCCATGCCTTAAGAGGAAGAATCACTTAGAGATTAACAAGATACAATTAAAGGTAGAGAACATGAAGGGCAATCTCATTCACACACAAAGGAATCAATATTCTACTTTGTCACATTAGCCATATATGGCATTATAAATCTTAGTTACAAATTACAAAACTTAGGGATTTAAGAAGGGGTGTTACACTGCCATTGTTATTTTTTTTTAATGATGTGCATTATGATATTGCAATGAGATTTTGGATTTTGCTGGCATAATTATCATTAGAGAAAATATTTAAAAGCACTATTATTTTCCCTTTGAGTCATGTTTTCACCTCCTTATGTCATACTGAAATCATAATTGGGTCTTTAAAATATATCATGTGCCATGTGTGTCATAGTTATGTGATATTTTCATCAAGCCAACATCTTATTGATAAACACATAGCATCAAGTTAGAGTTGGGTCAATGTCACAACATTGCATTTGATAAAAAATACATGTACAAAAATATAAGCTTAATCCTAATTTTTTTTCCACCGTATCAACTTGAAAAAAAAAAAAAATTAATGGGGATTTTTTAAAGCTCATTTATAGGTAATACTTAACAGGTAACGGGTTCTCATAGTGGTGAGAATCACATCAAATTCATTTAGCTCATGTATTGTTTTATACATAAGGAATAATTTATCTCTCAAGTGTGGATGAAGGATTGTCTCTTTAAATAATTATTTTTGAAGTGATGTTTCATGAGTGTATCGAGTCATCATTCTATGCAATATTTGGATGTTGAGTTTTGGAACCATAAGAAACAAAAACAAACTTTGAGCTCTATTTTCATCTTTGCAGATGAATACATTGACTAATTTACCTATGGGAATTGGCATGGGTGAATGCAATTCTAATTATGTTCATATAGAGATGGTGAATGATTATATACATGAATTGTTATATATGGTTTCTAGAGTATGACAATAGAATCAAGAACTATATGTTACATACTTTGAGTCATTTGTATCATAAAATGATAAATATGCATGTAGGTATGCTATCTTGAAAGAGTTTAATGCTAATGTTGAGGGTATTATATCAAATATAATGAAAAGGACATCAATTTGGATTGTTATAGCATGTTTTTCATGGAAAAAATAATTAAATGTTGTGATATTCAATTATTTGAAACAATGCTCAAAGTTTTTTGTGAAGACAAAAAACTTTGGAGCTTAAAAGTGTTCATGTATTAAACATATACAATGTCATTCAATAAATTGTTGTCACATTTAAACACTTTTCCACCATCATTCTTCTAAGGAGTTAAAATTGATCATTGACAAGAGTGTAGATTTTAGAACTTGATGTGAAGATCATAAAGTCACTATGAAGAAAGGTAACCATCATTTAAGTTGCTATTAAATACCTAGTGCTGTGATATACCCAAAAAAAAAAGAGTTTTGGTTTGCGTCATGCTTGTGTTATATTACACTATATATGCATCTTATTTGCATTGTATTCTTATTTCACTTGTGTATTTTTTCTTATTGTAGTGAAACTTGAATTTTTTTTGCGTCTCTTAATATAATCTTTAAAATCTTATTCATCATAGAAACAACATAATAAAATTTTTGATAAATAATTTTAGCAAATGCCTAGTGTTGTTATATACCATGTAACCCAAATTTGTACTAAATAATTCTTAATGGAGTATGTTTTGGTTTCAATTTCAACATTATTATTATTTTTGTATTCTTATATTTTATTTTTTATGGCTCTTCAAATAGAGAACCAAAAATTTAAGCATGTAGAAATTAATTAATTATCTAGTTAACCTACAATGTTAATATCTAGATAATTGAGCTATGATCTAATATATTCATTGTGATTTTTTATGTAAATATCTAAATAACTAACATGATATATATATATATATATACATACATTCATTTATTGCACATATGGTCCCTTTATTAATTTAATCAATATAACATACACATTTTCACCATTACATATATATTTACGTTCATATATGCCCCCCTTAGTTCATATCAAAATTCCACTTGGGAAAAGGTAATTGTAACTACAAACTATGCTCATGATAGCCTCCTTGCTATTGATATTAGAGAAAAGGATGAGTGTGAAGTGCATATTGCATGGATATGATCGAGATTTGGAAGAATATTGAATTTGAGACCTTAGTAGATAGAAAAATATGTTTATGATCAATAATTATTTATTTTTTTATTTCCTCCAAGGAAATAAATCAACGTCTCTCAACCCAATGGAAAGAGTAAGGTTTCCAGTATTGGGCTAGCCCAAAATTATACTCACTTAAGAAAAAATTTCTAAGGATCAAAGCAATTACAACAATAATAATCAAGGCATTAAAGGTCATCATGTCACTAGTGGGAATTTGAACCTAGTGGGAGGATAGTAATTGTTCCACTTAATTGTTTAAATGTGTAACTTGGAGGTACTCCCACAACCCCTAGGGTATTGGGTTCATTAAGAGTTGACCCATAGAAATGTGGTTTTGTGGTAAATGTACCCAAAGTTGTGGGAAAAAAACCCAAGTGGAAATTGATTTTTTATTCATTGGATGCATGAGGGGCACCCTTGATGGGCTAAGGGGAACCTATGGCTACAACGGAGTGGGAAAAAAAATGAAAGAAATTGTATCTCTAAATTTATTGGTGTTTGAGCATGATTAGCTTAAGTCAGCTTGGGCTAAAGTGGTGACCCTTGGTGGCTAATGGGATCCACCAAGAACACTATAAATAGAGATGAGATTGAGCTCATTTGATCATCTAAGAAATCGTCTCTTCTCAAGTGTTTTATATCCAAGAAAAGTGTGATTTACCTCATTGAGTCGCAGGCCTTAAGGAAGGACGAATTTGGAGCATGTTATGGTTTATTTTATGACCGTTGATGGCCAAGTTTTCCTAGGAGTAGGGAATCATCCTCTGTGATTTTTCTGCCCTTGAGAAGGTCTCTTGGGAGGTCACTTTTCTACATTGTTTGTTCCCTAATTAGGGCCACTTTTGTGCATGAAAAACCACTCGATTTCTATCCTAAATTTTGGTTATATTTTCTCTTATTTACAATACTTTAAGGAGAGGGATGAGACCCTAAAGTAGGTGACTATAGGTTTGTATTGTATATGTTTTATAGGTAGCATAACATCAATGTATTCACTGCATATTTGTACCTTAGAAAGGGCCAAATTTACCCTTAACTATGAACAAAAGTGCAAAGAGGGGAAATAAGAGAAGAGTTGTCATGAAGTGAAGGTAAAAGGGAAGATTCATTGGAGAAGAGTGTTGAAGTTTATAAGAGGTTGGACAGAGGTTGGAAGAGACCTGGGTACAATGAATTGAAGTGGAAATTCGTTGTTGTGAGGGATTCTTGATGAAGACTTTATGCATAGTGATATTTGAAGTGTCAAACCACTATTAGAAGGCAGAGAAGACCTTATGAACAATGACCTTGGAACAACTAAGGGATTGTGTGAAGGTAGATTTGTTGAGTTGATTGTGTAAGTGAATATGGATTAATAGATGATTTTTTGAGAAACTAGGGCATAGGTATTGGAGAAACAATATTCTTTGCAAGTATAGGTGGTAAAGGACCTTCCAGGTGTTCAAGTTAAGTGGACTGCAAGGGTCATTGTAAGCGCTTCTTCAGCAAGTAAGTCCAGCTTTCTCTTGTTCAAGGGTAGATTGATGGTCATGTGTTGTTGAAATGAAGCTCTAGTTTCCTTGTATCAAGGATAATTGTAAGGGCCATGATCCCTGGTACAAGATCCCTGTGTTTATTTTATTAAAATTGTAATATAACAAGTTTTGGGTTTGCAAAAATCTTATGTACTTCATTGATTCATTGTTATACATTCCTCGTTGTGCAAAGTGCTTAGTGTTGTGGCATTTTAGTGTGTTTGTGATTGTGTTTTAGACATAGACCTGATTCTAAATTACTAAGGAAAAACAAACATTAACCACTTAAGATAACCCCAATTAACAATTATAACCAATAATATACTTTGCAACCATTCTTAATAAATGTGAATCCTATTTTGTAACCATTCTTAATAAATATGAATCATTTTGTCAAGTAAGGGTAGGTCAAGTGGTTAAGAGAGGACGTTAACTCCCTCTCAACTTGAGTTCGATTCTCCGAAATGACATGTTTAGCCTATTGTGATAAGGCTAGAGGAATAGGCAGACCCAAGGAGTTACTCTGTTCGTAGTCAATCCAAGGTGTCTTAATTCTTGCTAAGTTGTATATTCTTTCTATATTCATCTTACAAGAAAATCAAATATACTCTTAGTAGTATAGTGATAAACTAAAAGGTTTGATCCTAGACCTAACCTAAATCACTCCAACAAATTACCAATCCACTATGGATAAAAAAATAAATATAAATCATTTTTCTTAATCAACTTTAAAATATTTTTTATAAAAAAACTAATTATAATAAAATAACATAAAATAATATATTGAAATCCAAGATTATAATTTTTAAAAATTTCAATTCACTCCTTTAAAGCATATTTATAGAACTATTCAACCATCATTTACAATCAAATTGAATATTTCTTAATTCGAATTTCTAATTTAATTTTTTTTTCTAATTTAATTTTTTTTTTTAAATATTCAATTCATATATTAACCTCATTTATAGTAAAAATTATTAATGTTAAACACCTAATTTTATACGAAGTCAAAATCAATAATTCATTTAATAATTTTACTGAAGAAGTTATCAAAACCAAATTGTGATTTGATTTGAAATGTGACAGAATCATATATAGTCCAGTGATAATCAAATGGCTCTTTTCCAAATACCTTATGTTATAGTGCATTGACGGGAATGGTATATTTTGTTATCGAGGATCATGGTTATTTAATAAATCTTTCTTATACCCTACTTCAAATTCCTATTTTGATTTTTTAAATGAATAATTTATAAATATTAAATTGATATGTCTCTCTATTTTATAATGGAAATACCAAATTTTGTTCTTGACTTAATTAAGAATACCTAATAATCAAATGACTCTAAAATGACTCTTTTTGGAATACATTGTTCTAATATTTTTGTTTTTTTATTTGTGTATGTTATATCAAATTGGGATGAAAATGATATATTATATTATTATTAGGAATGATGAAAATGATATATTACATTATTATTAGGAATCATGAATGATGGTTATTTTCTGAATTTTTTAAAAATTATTTGTAACATTATAAAGTTTATGTTTATTATTTGAATAATTTTTTATATTTAGATTTATAGTAAAAATATAAATATGATTAAAAGTAAATGGGTGAAAGTATGGAGTTGGGTTACACTTTTTCGTGAAAAAGGGCGTGTTTAGGTGGAAAAAATAATGGCTCGATCGAGTTATTTAAGCGCTCGATGGAGCCCTTTTTCTAATCTACACTGCTCCTGAGTTCTACGCGCTCCATTTGCATAGACTATGGGAGCTCGACCGAGAGTTTGAGAGTAGCTTGACCAAGATTATTAGAGCTCGATTGAGCAATGGAGTGTTCAAATCAATCTCGCCAACCACCCCACCAATGTCGCAGAGGTTTAAGCGAAGGTAGGTACTCTATCCTTTGTCTTTCTGATTTAATTTTTTTGCAAATTGTAACAAATTAATTTAAAAAAAATCATGTACAAAAACCATGAAAACCAATTAATTAAAAAAAAAATCATGCAAAAACTACGTGAACCACAAAAAAACCCTTCAACAAAGCTTAGAAAATCATAAAACCAACCAAGAAAACCATAAAATAACTCTTCAAAACAACTTAGAAAAGCACAAAACCAACCTAGAAAACCATAAAAAAAATCCTCCAAAACAACCTAGAAAACACTTCAAAACCACAAAAAAACTATAATTTAGGTTTTAAATTTGTTTCTTAATTGCAATGTTTTGAGTATTAAATGCATATTTTTTTATTTTGAATGTTAAAAACATAATTTTTCTAATTATTTTAGATTTTGAAGTTTTTCTTTAATAGTTTTATGAAAGAAATTTTCTGTTTTTTCCCATTTTTGTTATTTTAAATTCATTTTAAATTTCTAGCAAATTTGACCGAAAATATACCCGAAAAAACTCCAAAACATAAAACAACAAAACTATAACCAATAAATAAGTAAATTAGGAGCTTGAGATTCACATGATGAATATGATTACTCATAGTAAATCTCTATATACAAAATTTTACTTTATTTTATTATTTTAAATTTAAATTCATTTATATTTTAGATATTTTTTTAATAATAAATATAGTACAATTCGAATTTTAAAAACAAAATGTTAATCTTTAAAATTAAAAATCCAAAAAAGAAAATTTTGTTATATATATATATATATATATATATATATATATATATATATATATATATATATATATATATATATATATATATATATATATATATATAATCATTTCACTATATATAATTATAACAATTTACATAACTATATAACATAACATGTAACTATATTTAACTATAATATTACATAGCTATATATTATAGATCTCTATATAAAATATATAACATAACATAGTTTTACAATTATTTGACATAACATAACATAATCATAACTATAGTTTATAACATAATTACTATATAATTATATATATTTAATTAAATTATAACTTATAACTTTCTTATAACATCATATATATATATATATATATATATATATATATATATATATATATATATATATCTCTATAACTATTTAATTCATAATATAAAATTATAACATAGAATTATATAATTATTTAACGTATATAATGTTAGGTCCCCGTAATTTCAGATTGGCAAGAACAAATGAATAGGGGTAACATCAAACCAATCTTTGGAGTCCTAGGACCTAGCCTTTCTGGACTCAAAGAGGGCTCTCTCTAATGTTTTCTTGTAAAAGTTTTTAACTTGATAGCTTTTAGGTTATTTATAGGGATTAGGGTTTGTTTGTTGTTTTGGTTGGGTAGGTTGTCAAGGGAAATAGGTAGAGTAAGAGAGTATCACTCCATTGGGCTATGGAGTCTACAAAGGTTTTGAAAAGTATAAAAATGAGTCAAGGATAGTTCAAAGGGCAAGTTGACAAGGCCAAATGGATCTAAGTCGGTCTAGGGAGAATGAAATGAACATGGAGGTGTGAATACAGTATGTTAAGGGGCAATCAAGGATCCTTTAAAAAACTAATAAACAAGAAAAAGCTTCTAATATGATAACATAATAAAGTTGAAGAGCAATAAAGGATTCTTCAGCCAAACGATACTAAGCAGACCTTAAAAATAACAGATAAGTAAGCTAAGAGAGCAGTGAAGGATTCTCTAAGACTTTCTTGCAAACAAATATAAATTTAACATAACATCTTATTAACACTAAAGAGCATTCAAGGATTCTTTAGCAAAACTTTGAAGAAGAAAACATAGAAATCAAGGAAGCAGGTAGAAGTAGGGTGCCAAGAAGGCAAATCCTATTCTATATTTATGTCCTATGACTAAATGAACCATAAACATAATGAATAACTGAAGAAAAGAAACAAAAATATGGAATACATCACCATATAACCAAGCTTAATGAATCTTAAGAGTGAGTTCAATCCACAGATGCACATTTCAAAGCCATCATCAAGCACCAAAGCCAATTTCTCTTCAATTTCAAAGTCTGTATATTACTCTCAATAAACATCCAACAATTACAATGAGGCCTCAATGCTCTATTTAAGCAGTAAATGAGGAGGTGGAAACCCTAAGAGGCTTCTAGAAACTATAAATACACCATAAATGTCATTTATGTCCAAAGAGGCCATGCAAGGCCCAAGGCACACAATATCTAAGCTAATAAATGAAAGATAACTTAAACATAACTCCTCAACCAATTCTGGAGTGATTTGCCCAAAAAATCTTGAAAAAATCTTTCAGTTTATTTTGTTGACTTTTTTGCAAGGGGGCAGCTTCAGAGGTCTGAAGGCGCAGCGCCTGCACAAGAAAACTAAGTCATCTTGCAGCCAAGTTTTGAAGGCCTTCTTGATGTCAGAATGGGCTCCGTGATGGCTCATTGGAAAGCCTGTTGAGTCTAATTTCCAAAACTTCCCTTGTTTTTCTGGTCGGGATCCATTAACCTATACAAAAATCAAATCTCCCAAGGCTGGTAAAAGTGCAGCGCCAACCCTGAAAACATGGCAAAAAGGTGAAAATTTGCATTTTTTTGGCCTTTTGGAGGACCAAAACTACTCCAAATGATCTGAAATTTGGTGTGCATGCTATCCTTGGGCTGATGAATCCAAAAATGTAAACTTTACCTCCAATGGATGTCTGTAGGAAAAGCGCAGCGCCAAGGGTGCTGTGCTTTTGGCCCTCAATATCAGTCAAAAAACCAAAAATGTCAAAAACTTGCCAAAATTTACAATTATCTTCCTCATGGGGTTTGGGAGGCCTGTAGAGAAGCTTCATAAATGATTCAATATTTTCTTGGTCTTTTTCCTCATTGAGTGCTTGAATTTGGGCAAGGGATCTTTTGATCTTAGCCCTTGCAATTTGATTTCTCAAGGCATAGTGCTTGGCCATATTTTTCTATAGGGAAAGGTCCCTTTGTGTCTTCTTTAGCTGCTTGTTTTCATCCTTATAATACTTAATAATATACTTTTCCTTGCCAAGCTTTCTTTGTATGTATATGATCTCAGCATCCTTGCTTTGGATAAAGATGCTTGTAGCCCTCTCTTCATCTTCATTTTCAGTGTCAAGGTGAAAAAATTCAAATTTTTGTTTAGTTACATGCTTACCTTTCTTATCTCCAACAGTGACCTTTTCTTTGCCTTTGTCAAGCTTCCTTGTTGATGTGGAAGGCATGGCCCCTCACTTTTTGGAGATAGTGAACACATTCCTTTCTCCTCTTTGGTATGTCAAAGGAAAAGGTTCAATATTGTTCACCTTAGTGCCATGAAACTCATTATGTTCCATGTCATCGCTGCCTTTGTAAACACCATGAGCCTCACTGTCTTTTGCATTTCTCTCTGCACCATCATCATTTCCACTGTGAGCCTCATTTTTTTTACTGTACTTATGGCCATTATGGCTGCTGTCATGACTATCACAACCTCCCTCATTACTATTGCTCTCATCATTGTTGTGATTTTCACTATTATCATTGGCCTCTTCATTCTCTTCATTGTTATCATCAGATTCACTGAGATTTTGGTCCTTGGGGTCACTGCTGTCATTAGCATCATCATCTGTCTCTTTGTCACTTTCTCCATTTGTATCCATACTGCCTTATTCCTCTTTACTGTCCTCTTCTTCATTATTGTTTGACTGATCATTTTCATCTCCTTCATTGTCTGATGCATTAGGGGAGGGTGAGGAAGGAGGGTTTTCTTGAGGTGAGGATATATGTGTAGATGGTGAGGCATGATCAGTAGAAAATGATGGAGGAGTAGGGGGAGGAGGATTAGATGATGAGGGAAAATTTTGCTGAGGATGGGGCTGTGGGTTTTTTATCACTTCATGAGCAATGAACACCTCGAATACCCTTTTGCTCCAACTGATGCATCACAACCATCTTGAACAAAGAGCGATGGAACAAAATTTTCATTTGCTAGGAATAATTCCTCTTTTGTACAACATAAGACATCTTGTTAATACTCTTGTAGAGGTAGTAGGGTAAATGAATCATTTTAACCCTAGTAAAGTGCATGAGTAATATGATATGATAGGGGTAAAGTCTAGAGTACCTTCCCTCACATGTAAAATATTTCATGATGACCCTCATCAAGGATGCATACCTCTCCAACAAATGTGAGAAAGGGAAGATATATTTGCAGTCTTCTTTGTATCTAGGTTTAAGAAATGGCTCTTTTGAACCATTTTTCACCAATATTAGGCATCCCAGTGGCAAAAGAAATGACATATGATGACAGCTCAAATTTTACCCCTACAAGATTTACTTGTTTCTCATGTAGGTTAACGATGAATAACCTAGTGAGCTTAGTGTGACTTTTCACCTGTTGGACTTTTTCAAAAAAATGAAAACACCCCACATTTTGGAAACATGTGAAAATCATAGGAGAGGCATTAAGCTCCATGGTGTTTTTGGGTTCAAACCTGTTAATCCTCCCACCTCTGTGTTGATGCCTCCTAGGCACAGGGCTTCCCTCACCACTATCACGGTTACCCTGCCCTAACATCTTGATCATTGTGGCTTTGTGAACCAAAAACCCTAACTATGTTTTATAAAATGATATGAGAAAGGAATTGGAATGGGGGTGAAAAGGCAGCCTTTTAATAAGTGAGTGAGAGGGGTGAATGAAGGTGTAAGTGTATGGAACAAAGTATTTAAGCTCTAATGGATGGTCAACTTCAAATCACTGCACCCACACTACTTTATCCCTGTTTGACTGATATCTTCTTATTTGCAGATGAGGGAGGCTTAAACAGGGTTTTTAGCATGAACACTTAGGTTCTCACTCCTTTAGGTTTTTTTCAATTTCTCTTGACTTTAAACCATCAAAATTCACTGGAGGGAAAAGGTATGACATCAACCTACCAATTAGCAATGATTTGAAGACCCTTTGATGGCAGTTGGAAGGTATCTCTGATGTAATTTGAGTGTTTGCAGGTACAGGACGAGCTTCAGGTCCAACGCGCAGCACATGAACGCATATTCGGGTGGCCTGAATGCACAGTCGGGCGGTCCTAGGTGAACGCGCAGCACGTGCACGGGGTGTCGGGCCTGTCAGGTCTGGCGAAAACGCAACACCGGAATGCCTCTGCACGAGCCTGTCAGGCTTCCTGGGTGAATGCGCAGCGCACCTCTGAACGCGCAGTGCATGCCTCTGAACACGCAGCACAGTGAAAATTTCCAAAAGAAACTTCTCCCAAGGCATAGCACCCGACCCTGAATGCGTAACACTGTCCTGAATGCACAGCGCCGAGTAACTTGCCCGAAATTTGACTGAAAACTCAAAGTTTTTCCTCCTGATCGCTCTAAAAATTCTCACAAGTGCATAATGAGTTGTCTGAAGGGCTGAAGACCTTTTACAAGCTTAGGGGTTTAAATTTATCTTTACAAATCCACTTTCTAATGTTTTTAGCCTTTGTCACTCCTTTCACTAATGGTCTTTAGTTTTTTTTGCTGCAGGTGATAAAAAAACACTGAAATGGCCTTTTCCCTTTGCTCTTTTGAGGTGACACCTTCAAAAATTGTCCCTTGAAATTCATTATGATTTCAAACTAATGCCCTTTACCTTCTTTGAATAACCCTCTACACTGTCTATAGGCAGGTTTTCTTAAATGGTGAATTTAACTCCTTCTGTAATGTTGTGGTTTTGATGAGTTTTCTTTTGACATCTTAGAGACAAAAAAACACAAGGCAACATCATGACAACACTCCTTTGAAACTTTTTATCTGCAGGTGCCTGAAATGATAGTTTAAAATTTTCTTACTGATACTCCTTACCTCCTTGCTCTGCAGATTTTGTTTGAGTCACAAGGCTTACTTTCTTTGGATTCTCTATGTCCTTCGACACTTTCACTCAACAAGTGTCATGAAAACCTTGAAGTGACTCTTCCCCTATGATATTCGAAACATGCTAAATTCACTTTGACACCTTAGGCACTTACACAGTGGCAGTATCTTAAAAAATTATTTGTTCTTACCCTGGAGCTCATATCATGTTTCTCTATCTTTTGACCATTGAGTGTAAATGACTGAAATGAGAGCTTGACCCTCCTTTCACTAATACTTTTTGCATCCTCGTTCTTTTGAGGTAGTGAGACAATTTACCTTGGAAAACTCTGGATGTCACTTATAGCAGTCCCTTCAAATCTTCCTTCTGCTCCCATCATGGAGGCCTAAAATCTTTATTCTACCTCCTTTGATTATCTTTCCAAAACCCTAGGTTTCTGGGATGTTTGAGAACAATTATCAGTGTTGTCAAGTCTAAGTTCTTTATACCCCTTTCAATTTCATTCTTTTCTGTCTAGTTCACCTCACCTTTTTCCCTATTTCATCTATAATTTCTAAAAAACTTTTTTCAAGGTTTGGTTTCTTGGTGTGCCTCCTTCATGTGATTTGTTGCATTAGATGCTTGCTTGGCACACTGTTGGCCCAATCAGGCTTAGAAACCCTGATTCTTATTGAACACAAACTGCTTCCTCTCCCTTTGATGTGAATGTATTTATTGAGGAGCAGGCCTCTTACCTTACCAATTCTCTCTATTGATAGTCACTTTAACACTCATGTAGAAATGTCAAAATGTACAGTTACCTTTTTCAGAACTTGAATTTGACAAGGTGGTCTTCTTAGGAGATTATTTGATCTTTCTTGGACAACCATGTGCTGATCTTGTTTTTCATTTGAACCGGCTTCTAGCATAAGAAAAACAGAGATTAAAACACCAATGAATACCCTACCACCTATGAAACCCTAATGACCTACTGGGAAGACCCTTTTGACCTAGTTTTTGATAGAAACTTGGTTTGGGGTCTTCAAGTGTAAAAACAAAGTTTTTGGCAAATTGATGTATTAGAGATCCAAGATCCAAAATACTTGATTTATCTAAACAACCTGCAGATATAATTTGGATACCATCAATGTTTGAGGAACCTGGTGAACATGGGAAGGAACAGGCTATTTGGTAACCCTAGATGGAAAGTGGAGGAGTGAGGCAAAGGCAAAACAATGTACTGAGGTTATAGGTGGGAAAATAGGATATAGATGAGTGGCATGAGCCCATGAAGGGTCTTTTAGGAATGGTAGGTTAACCATGGAATGGAAAAATAGTAGAATAGTGAAAATTTTGGTATAAGGATAATGAAGGCAGTGAGATTTCTAAAACCCACAATATTCAGGAATCTTATTTTTAGAAATCTAGAACTGATATTTAGTCATCTACAGATAATAAAAATTACTGATGACTAACATATAACATAAATTATTTAACATAACACACATATATAACATAGCATGTCACATAACTATAACTATATAATATTCACATACAAACAAGGGAAATTTTAAGTAAAATTCTATCAAGCTCAACTATAAGTGTTTTTAGACTTGGTTCTTGCCCGAGGGGAAAAAATGTCCACGCTCGATGCCAAGAAGGTTTCCTTACTCCCAGTCGGAGTGCATATGGTGAGGGTTGATTGTTCCTACTTGACTAAGTCTAGTTGCATATGATGCGTAGTGTTGCAACACTATTGTGGATGCATTTAACGGGGAGAGCTATGACAAGGTTGCGACGCCCTTTACTCTCTGCATACGAGGTTTTATATTTCTAGAAAACAAAAGGGGATCATATCTGAAGGGCTGCGACAAAGGGGGTGTGACGAATACTCACACGATGGTATCACCTCTCTAAAAACCGATCAAGAGAATTGACCCGCAACACTTCCGACCATGCGTCTTTCTGACGAAAGAAACATTGTTCTTTTCAGAATGGACTGGGGAAGTCCTAGTGTGCAATGATCACAAACACCGAAGAGAAAGATTTGGGTGTTTTCAAGCGGCAATCCAACGGGTGCTGGTTCACTTCGAGCCCATGGCACTACCTGAAGCCAGAGGAAAAAACTCTGTGGATGATTCCTTCACTAGTCTATGTCAATTCGTTGAACTCTACTTTAGAAAGAATGCTATGAGGAGCATGACCAATGATGATGGAGAACTCTTATTGATGGAGAGGTCAAGAAGAGACCTCTAGGCCAGACCTGTAAGGGCATCATATATCCACGGCTCTGTTTTTTTCTTCTATTGCTCTGTTACTCTTTTTATTATATGGATGCATCTTGTTGGGAGTTTATTGGTTACTGTGAAGTATGATAGGGTGTTGGGGCTACACTCCAAGTAGCCCAGTATATTCGTGTCATCTTTGTGTGGGGAACTTCCCACTAGTAAGCCCTCACTGCACCCAGGTCCTTCGCTCTATGACCCTGGTGCAGGCTCTGTCATCGTTATTGCCAACATGGGTTATGACCCCAATCATTAAGCACAAAAGGAAGAGGGTGGGTCTCTAATCCAAAGGACCGGTATCAGATTTTTATAAAAACCATTTCTAGGAAGTCAATAATTTTATGGGTCCAAGTTACAGATTTTGTCAGAGACCTGAAGCAAAAGGCCCAAAAGGTCACAGGTATCTCTACTTCACAACAAAGTCTGATTTTCTCTAGGAAAGTGTTGCAGGGAGAAATCCATTTGAAAGACTACAATATACAAAGGAACTTTACCATTATCCTGAATTTAAGACTACAAGGCAGTGCACCAAGAGATAGCACTCTAGATCGATCATCATCGACAAACAAGGGTCGGGCTTCATTCAAAGATGCATTAAGAGGGGAACCTATCACACAAGACAAAAAAATAGAAAAGCTGTCAATCCTAGGTCTGTACATTGTGGAAAAGATGGAAAAATATCCAGGTATGTCCATAGAATTACCAGAATTAAGTGGATTCTTCAATACTTTGCAAGAAAAAGCTATTATTTGTCTATTTAATGGATATTAACCCAAATATGAAGATCTAAATGAATGGATCTACCTAAAATGGACCAGATATTGTGATATTTATCTGTGAGAAAAAGGATTCTTTGTGGTTCAGTTTGATAACCAAAATGATTACAATTATGTCATAAATGATGGATTGTGGTTATGGGGAAGGGAAGTCCTTTTCGTAACTCCATGGTTCCCTGGTTTTGATGCAAACACAATGGTGGTCAAAAAAAAGCTGGTTTGGATAAGGTTACATAACCTTTGGCTCCATTTTTGTCACCGTCAGGTCTTATAAAACATTGGTAACTCTTTAGGAAGGTTCTTAAATATGGACCGAGAAAGAATGGAAAAAGGGATCTTCACTTATGCTTGTATATGCGTGGATATGGATTTACGAAAATAACTGCCGAATTGTATTCACCTAACACACAGAGACCTTAAATGGATACAAATGTTAGATTTTGAAAATACTACTTTTTGATGCGCAGTGTGCCATCAAATAGGGCATTTAATTTGTAAAACACTTTCATACAATCAAAGAAAAGAACAAACAAGGGATCACAAAAGAAAAAAGGATAGAAAATTCCAGACCCCCCATCTTCAGATGATGAGGATGAAGAAATGGATGAATCCCAACAGCATATGGAAGAAGGAAAACAATATGGTACACAAGAGGAGGGAGAAGAAAGTTAGGAAGAACAGAAAAAACATGAAGAGAAGCCAAATACTACAATTGTCGATCTGATCCTTGAAAACCAATTGGAGGGGAAGAAAAAGAATCAAGTCTTAAGGGGAAAAAAGCGTCTTCACGTATCTAAGAGCTTCAAATCAGATAAAGAAGCCCTAAACTCTACTAGTAATAATGAGCTGGGAATTATTACTATTGCTCCTTCACTTGAGGTCTCGAAAAATGTCCAAAAGAAAAAAGGAAAAAAAAGATAATCACAATGTATCTAGCAATGTGTAATTTTAGTTTTTATTTCTATTTCTTGGTATCATTGCTGCTTACTGTATGTCATGCTCTCGGATACCCTCGGGACTTTTCTGACTGCTTCATGCATCTACAATTGTAACTTTTCATTTTATTAATTAAAAGTTACTGATTTTTTCCTGAAAAAAAAATATAACTATATAAATATATTATAAATTTATAACATATCACATAGCTAGTTATATCATAGTTCTATATATATTGTTTATAACATAGCATAAAATTTTCTATAACTATTTAACATAGCATAACTTGTTATTTAACATTTAAACATAACATAAAGTTAGTTAACACACACACACACACACATATATATATTATAAATTTATAACATCACATAGCTATATATTATACTACTATGTATGTTGGGTCCTTCATTTTGGAGAAAAAATTTTGTCATATTTTGACCAAAGGTGGCTGATGAGAAGTCACATAGAATTAGGTAGCCGAGAAAGGAGTAATTTGTGAAAGTATGGAAGTTGCAGAATATTAGCCAAGGAAATTAGGGCATATGCAGTCACAACCGATCTGGAATGTTTGATGACAACAGAGGAAGTAGTCGCAACTGGCCAACAGATGTAGTAAAAAAGGAAAGGGTGGAGCATCTAAGGAAGAAAGTAGCAGTCCAAGTGAGTGGAGAGATTAAAAAGTTCGAAGGAAAATCCAAGGGGGGATAAAAATATAACGAAATGTTGTCGCGGAGCCTATTGAGCCTACATGACTCTGTAATCACCTAGTCATATATTAGCTTATATTCCTAGTCTTTATTCTATCGAGAAGGTTTCTGAGTCGAATATACTGAAGTGATGTTGGCTAAAACTAGTAAAAGAGGAATTTGCACAGATCTCTGATAGTTCTCTTATGTCGGGTTTATGTGTCTAATTTTAAAATTTATAATGCATGTATGTGCGTATTTTATTCATGTTTGAATATTTTAGTTGTTGTCTTCTACAATAGTTACATGTTTGATGCCTTGGTTCTGAGTTTAACAAGTATTGTAGCCTTCGTGTGATTTCCGTTATGCCTAGTTCTAGTCCCTTAACTAAGTAAGGTCGCGACGCACCTCAGGTGAGACACCTTATTATGCTTGATTAAGGTGAAAATTTCAGCACTACGCTAAACTACAAAAGACCCTTTTTTGGCTCTTGTGCCTGAACCCAGGGTCTCAACACGATCACCATTTTTCACCAAAAAATGGTTTTGTTCTTGGTAACTCAAAACATTCAAAGGGATTTGGAATATGGTATTGAGAATATTTAAGAGGAATATGCAATATTGGTTGGCATGAACAAGTAGAGTGGTATGCCTCCCAACAAGAACAGTTCCATCACTGAAGTGTGAAGCAGCTAAAGGAAGAAATACTATACGTTGGGCTTGCAAGCGATCTGTACGAGATATTCTGGTGAAAGTTCCAAGAGGAGCTCTAAAATTGGTTGTGGAGGTTGTAGATAAAAGAAAATGCTACCAACCAAAGTCGATCTCCTCATACCTAGTGTTAGCCTCCATAATGTCCGAGGCTGATGAAAGGATGTCGATAGAGGTAACCTCAAACCAAGTTTTCAGTTTGGTAGCTAGCCCTACCAAACCAGAGAGGGATATCTCTATGAAATCACACCAAAAGGGTTTGACTGGATGAGGATTATATGTTAGGCTAGTTAGGTCAGCTCTATGGTTTTGAAAGTTTGACGGTTTTAATGTTGGTTCAGGGATGAAAACTAGGTCGCTAGGTCAAATAATCAAAGGGTAACACCCGCAAATATATAAAGGAGAAAGATAGCAATAATTTAGTGATGGGCTTAGGGTTTTGTCGGTGTAGTGTGGGGTTTGAAAATGAAGGAGGATATTAATGAGCATTAATCATGAATTCATTAAAACTGAAGGAAATAAACATAAAATGACATTCCCAAAAAAAACAGAGATTATGAGGAATTTTGCTTCTCAAAATTTTAGGAAGATCACTAAAGAAAGAAATGCATGTAAAGAGAACATGTATATCATTTATAAAATACTATAACAGTGAAAATACAACATCAAAAACTCATTTCACATGAATTCCTAGATAATAGCTGCTATTGGTCCTTCGAATTTCTGAATAAAAGTTGAAGCATAAGCTACAATAGTCTCAAACCTCTAATGTCCAACCATCAAAATTACTAAGAAATGCATACATATAGAAAAAAAAACATTTCCCCTCTCTTAGGGGTCAAATCCTTAAGTGGAGGAACTGATCACATGATCCTCTCACCTAAAACCTAAAGACTAGGGAGGTTAACAATACTCTCCCCAAGTTAGAAAAACTGATACCTTTGACCAAAAATGCCTTTACAAGCATGTATCTAGCTCATTTTCACTCTATACAGCATAATTAAAAATGTTTACATCATAAAAACATCAAAAGTGACTAATTACATTAGTGGAAGTCGAATCTAGACCAACCCAACTCAAAAAATTGACATCCAGGAAAAAACACAGCGAAATCAGGAAAATGTGCAGCGTGCTAGGAAAAAACGTGGCAAAATTGGAAGATGTGGGTTTTGGAGGCCTTCCCGAGGTCCAAATGTTGTTCTGAAAGATGATGGATAAATATCTTCATGTTGGCTACATGATAGAGTCATAAAGAACTAAAAATTATTACTCCTAGCCCCTCAAAAATCCATTCTCCCATAGGTACTCTAAAAACATAACAAACTGTTCAAAAAGAGGGCAAAAAGGTGGTTTTGAGTGGTTTTGGGGCCTTTTGACCTACTATATCTTGCTAAAAATCTACTCCTAGGGGCTAGAAATGATGTAGGAGTGATGAAAAATCCAAGGATGTAGGTCATTTTTCATTTGGAAGTCTCCATCAAAAGCGCAGCGTGAGCCACACTGTGTTTTTGACCTAGTGACTGTGTGAAAAAGTGAAAAAACCAGAATTCTTCAAAATTTTCCGAATTTTCTCCAAATTTTCCTAATATTGCTCCATAATTACTCCCTAAAGCAATGAGATGAATTTCTATGCTATGAGGGAAGCATCATCTAGCAAATCCAACTTTCCCTTCTCCTTTTCCTCCATTGGGGTTTCTTTGATTTTTCCCTGAGCGACCTGATTTCTCTTGTAATAGTGCATGGCCATGTGTCTCTAAAATTTATTATTCTTATTATTCCTCTTCAGTAGCTTTTTCAAATTACCATTGACCCTATAAGCCAATATTCTCTGTCTTTCTCAATGTTTGCTAGTATGAGCTCATCCACTGTCATTTTTGTCTTTGGTGGAAATGCCTCTCTTTGCTGTTGAAGTGCCCTTTTTAGGCCTCTAGTGTAGAAATTATATAAATAATGTGTTATAAATCCAAGATTCTCCTGATCACACACTATTTGACTTCATGCATAATACAGAATATCTTCTACTATTGATCATTACTTGCGGAAATTAAATCAATTGCATGCACACATTGAAACCATAAAAATTCACACATATGAACACAGTGTTTTAACGGGAAAGCATGAAGCTAAAAACCCCAACTATCTATATATAATATATGTCATAGAGATCATGTAACAATCCTCATACAAAGCTGATCATATCAAGCTCTCAGTACAATACAATCGCTTCACACTAATCAGGCCTGATCTAGCAAATCCACGCACCGATCTTTGCCACCTGCTAGCCTACCTCTATTGCACAATCCCTGCTGAAGAATGGCTCTGAATGAGCTAAAATTGGTCTAGCATTTCTCACGCAATCCTCATTAGCATCTCCAATCACTGTGTGGTGCAAACTCATGCAACATTATAGTCACAACTGATAGTCAACCTGCTCTTTCACCTACCTCTCCACTGGTCTCCACTGAAACTGTCCATGCACTGTAGTTAACTGATGTATTCTTCATTTGATTAATGAGTTAATAATTAGTGAATTAATTAATAATTAATTCACACCACTCTCACTAGTGTATCAATCGGTTAGACTAGATACAACTAGCTCAACTGTGTTTAACTAAGTTAAACTGAACACAACTCCACCAACTACCTCAATAACTCCACCAAACTCTGTCGCATGAGTTCTAACTGAAGTCTCCAATACGTAACACCATTAACTTGCATGAGGGAATATCATGGAATTCCTTAAATTGTCAGCTCTTGTGCCACATCGTACCAGGTGTCCAAGATAATTAGATAATGTTTATAGTCCAAATATTATTAAGAGCTAATAATATTCGACATATCTATTTTTAGACTGGAAATCTAAAAATAGATTCCGCCCAATATGTCTAAAAATAGAAGTCCATATATTTTTTCCAACTTGACCAACCATCCACAAATAACATCTTGCAACTCATAGAATATGATCGACATGTCTAAAAATAGACATAGTCTAAAAATAGACTTGCGCCAAAAATAGTCTGTGGGCCCACTTAGTGAAGGCAACTCTTTTCACTAAGCTCATCATCTTGTTGCAATCTCAACACTCCCTCTCAACAAGATAGCGATTATCTGCCACCCAGATCCTGCCTCTGTGGTATTCGAATTTTCTCCCAATGAGCGCCTTCGTCAAGATATTAGCATCCTGATCCTCTGTAGGAATGTAAGAAAGTAACATGATCTTCTGCTGCACACAATCTCTGATATGATGATACCGGATGTCAATGTGTTTAGATCTATCATGAAATACTGGATAAACTGAGATTTTTATGCAACTCTTATTATCACAATATATCACAGTACGATCTAAGTGTGAACCGAACAACCCGACCATGATCTTCCTCATCCATATAGCCTAGCATGTAGCCAAACTTGCTTCCATGTACTCGGCCTCTGCTGAACTGAGTGCCATGGATCTCTGCTTCCTGTTGTACCAAGAAACTGCTATCGACCTGATACTAAAAATCCCTCTAGATGTGCTCTTTCTGTCCGTTGGGCTCCCTGCCCAATCTGCATCCGTGAAGCCATGCAGCTTCACCCCATCCGACTGTTTGTACCATAATCCATATCCTGATGTGCCTCTGAGATATCTCAATACATGCTTCCCCGCATTTCAAAAGAGCTTGGTAGGCTTAACCATAGCTTCTGAAAGCTGGTTAACAACATAGCATATATCAGATCATGTATTGACTAGATACATAAGCGACCCCACCAACTGTCGGTAAACAGTGGCATCCACTACCTCTGCCGATGTAGCATCCTCTTTCCTACAACCACTAGGAAGAGGAGTGTCGATAGGCTTGCAGCCATGCATGTTGAACTTCCCCAATATCTCCCGGGCATACTTGCCCTGAGACACAAACAATCCATCATTGCACTGCCAAATTTCAAATCCCAGGAAATAATGAAGGAGGCCCAAGTCCTTCATCTCAAACTCTTTTGCAAGATCAGGATTGCATGAGAGTATCAAATGTTCATCACCCGTCATAATCAAATCATCTACATAAAGTACAATGATCATCAACTTACCCTCCACCACAATCTGGTATAGGTTCGGATCCACCTCACTCTTGGTGGATCCAAGACTGGTGAAATAGTTGTCTATCCATGTGTACCAAGCACGAGGTGTTTGTTTCAACCCATACAACGCTCTTTTGAGCCTACACACATGCGACTCGCTGCTGAAGATCTCAAAACCTTCGGGCTACTCTATGTACACCTCCTCCTCAATGACTCCGTTGAGGAACACAGTCTTCACATCCATCTGATGAATGTGCCATCCCATCTGTGTTGAGAGAACTAGGATGCTCCATATGGAAGAATACCTTGCGACAGGTGCAAAGGTTTCCTCATAATCGATCCCCTCAATCTGTGAGAAGCCCCAGGAAACAAATCTTGCCTTGTACTTCTCGACGCTCCCGTCAGCTGCTTGCTTCACTTTGTAGATCCATCTCGAACCTACCACCGATTTCCCTTCCGGCATTGGGAAAATCTCCCATGCACTGTTTCTGAAAATCGAATCATACTCTTCCACCATGGCATCTACCCATGCAGGGTCCTCCACAGCTTCCTCGAAAGAGGATGGTTTTGTCACAATACACTTTCTCATCAGAGCCATGTATCCAGTATATCGGTCAGGTGACTATCTCTATCTGTGTTGTGATGTAGGTGCTCCTACAATCTTCTCTGCATCAAGATTCAGTCGCTCAGCTTCTGTAGTGTGCTTCCGCCCTCTGATGGTTGGCGCTGCATGAGTGGTTTCTTCCACTCCATGAACCTCCTCTTGTGTATGATCCACATCCTGAGGCTCATCCTTAGGAACTAACAGCTCCTCATCTGCATGCAAGTGTGGCTCCCTCTCAAGCAAACACTTCATGGCTTTCTCCTCATGAAATTTGATATTCCGTCGCACAACAGTCTTCCTACTGTCTGGAAAATACACATGATAGTTTTGGGGTGTTTTTGTGTACCCCAAAAATATCCCAACCTCTGCGTTCGGCTCCAGCTTCTTCCTAGCATCCTTCATCACATGAATGTAAACAGGTGAGCCAAAAATCTTCAAATGAGAAATATCATGCTTCTTACCAGAAAACGCCTCTTCGGGAGTACTTAGGCCAAGTACTCTGTGAGGACAACGATTTTTCACATAAACTGCAGTATTGCATGCTTCAGCCCACAAGTGTATTGGAAGGCCCTAATCATGCGACATCGCCCGTGCAGCACCCACGATCGTTCTGTTCTTTCACTCCGCGACCCCATTCTGCTATGGGTTATGAGGCGCTATGAGCTCTCTTCAAATTCCTTCTACGCTGCAAAAGTCTTTGAATTCACCAGAGATGAATTCACCACCATTATCGCTCCTAAGAGCCTTCACCTACTTCCCCGATTGTTTCTCCACTAGTGCCTTAAACTCACAGAACTTAGAGAATGTCTCGCTCTTCTTCTGCATGAAGAAGATCTAGCACTTACGAGAAAATTCATCAACAAATATCACATAATACCTATTCTTTGCTATCGAAGCTACTGAGAAAGGTCCACACACGTCTGTGTGAATTCTCTCAAGGATCGTCATGGCGCGACTATCCTTCTCATGAAAGGTGGCTTTCACAAATTTTCCCAAAGTACATCCCTTGCACTGATCTAACTGTGCAAGAGTACCTTTGGGAAGCCCGGTAGAAATCTGCTGCAAAATTTTCAAAGCACCATGGTGAAGATGGTCCAATCTCTTCTGCCATAGCTCGCCCTCATCCTGGCTCACCACTCCTTCTGCCTTGCCTGCCATTGTTGTGCAGCCATCTACCTACAACTGATAAAGGTTCTTAAATTGAACCCCTATCCTTCGGGTTTCACCAGTTTCCTTACTACGCAGGAAATCCTTTCCCTCGCTAAAGACAACATCATATCCCTTGTCTTCCAACATCGCCACAGAGATCAGATTCTTCTTCAATCTTGGAACATGCATGACATCCTTCAAGATGAAATTTTTTCCAGACTCCCTCTCAAAGGAAATGGTCTCAATACCAGTCTCACTGTATCTACCATCATCGCCCATCTCGATGTGCACTCCAAGATCCTTCTCATCCAGATCAGTAAACAAATATTTGTGTCCGGTCATATGGAAAGACACACCACTGTCAAGAAACCACACTGATCCCATCACACTTGAGACCAAGCATATGATCAGTGAAAAATCCAGCTCAAACTGCGAGGCTAAGGCCTCTCCAGCTGTAGATCCAGCAGCTTGCTTATTTTTCTTCTTCTGTGGACAATTAGTGGCATAATGTCCATGTTGGTGATAGTGAAAGCACTTCACCTTGGACATGTACTGCTTCTTGCCTTTCGCACCTGATTGAGAAGGATTTTTCTTCCCCTTACCTTTTCTTGCTTTGGCAGCCAAATCGCAATTTTCTTCATCTTCATTCTTCGATGAAGATCCATCCTTGGTACCCCGCCTTATCTCCTCCTGCACAAGATCTGACCAAAGTCGCTCCCATCTTGGCAGTTTCTCCTGACCATTGACAAATTCCTCATAGGAATGCCAACTCTTCGGAAGCCCAAGGAGAGCCAAGCTCACCAAGTCCTCTTCATCTACAGTAACCCCCATACTTCCCAGCTCATCCCTGCACTGGAAAAACTTTGTGAGGTACTTGGGTATACTGTCGCCTTTCTCCATTTTTATTTTCCTGAGCTTATCCTTGAGCGCCAACTTCCTCTGGTGGCTCTTGCTTTGGAACAAGTCTATCAAAGCTTTCCACTTCAAGAATGGATAAGATTTACCATGAAGGCTGGAAACTATGTGATCCTTCGCACCTTCCAACAGAATCCTTCGACATTTTGTTGTCTTCTTTTTCCATGCGTCAAGTGCGGCAGCATCGCTAGAAGCAGGTTTTGGAATTTCTGCATCTATGAACTCCTTCAACCCATTATCCTCCAGCACCACCTCCATCCTGTCCTTCCATGCAATATAATTTGAGCTTCCCTAAAGGGCATACTCCATTCGCAATTCGTTGAAATACATCTCAACTTCTACACCAAGAAAACACTACTGCAAATTCGAATTCCACCAGCACAAAACTCAACCGCTTCAATGATTTTCAATTGCTCCAATGATCAATATTGCTCTGATACCATGTTATATAACTAATTCTTTATACATCCAAGATTCTCCTGATCACACACTATTTGACTTCATGCATAATACAGAATCTCTTCTACTGTTGATCATTACTTGCGGAAATTAAATCAATTGCATGCACACATTGAAACCATAAAAATTCACACAAGTGAACAAAGTGTTTTAACGGGAAAGCCTAAAGCTAAAAACCCCAACTATATGTATATAATATATGTCATAGAGATCATGTAACAAGCCTCATACAAATCTTATCATATCAAGCTCTCAGTACAATACAATCGCTACACACTAATCAGGCCCGATCTAGCAAATCCATGCACCAATCTTTGCCACCTGCTAGCCTACCTCTACTGCACAATCCTTGCAAAATAATGGCTTTGAATGAACTCAAATTGGTCCAGAATTTTTCACGCAATCCTCATTAGCATCTCCAATCACTGTGTGGTGCAAACTTATGCAACACTATAGTCACAACTGATAGTCAACCTGCTCTTTCACCTACCTCTCCACTGGTCTCCACTAAAATTGTCCATGCACTGTATTTAACTGATGTATTCTTCAATTGATTAATGATTTAATAATTAGTGAATTAATTAATAATTAATTCACACCACTCTCACTAGTGTATCAATTAGTTAGACTAGATACAACTAGCTCAACTATGTCTAACTAAGTTAAACTGAACACAACTCCATCAACTACCTCAATAACTCCACCAAACTCTGTCACATGAGTTCTAACTGAAGTCTCCATGAAATAGCTCCACTTAACCCTCAGGAATAACGTAATTCCTTCTGTCAGCTCCTGTGCCACATCTGTGCACTTAACTGAAGTGATCCAAGAGAATAAGATAATGTTTATAGTCCAAATATTATTAAGAGCTAATAATATTCGACATATATATTTTTAGACTGGAAATCTAAAAATAGATTCTGCCCGGTAGGTCTAAAAATAGAAGTCCATATATTTTTCCAACTTGACCAACCATCCACAAATAACATCCTGCATCTCATAGAATATGATCGACATGTCTAAAAATAGACTTGTGACAAAAATAGCCTGCGGGCCCACTTAGTGAAGGAAACTCTTTTCATTAAGCTCATCATCTTGTTGCAATCTCAACATCTAGTTCTTGGCCTCTTCCTTCTAACTTTCTCTTCATTCTCATCCAAATCATCGATATAAATTATTTATTTTCCCGTTACAACCTCTTTGCTAGCATCAACTTTATGTCTATTCAAAATTAGTTGATTTTACCTTCAATTGCATGTTCTCCTTCTCTACAAATGAAATCATGAAGTTTTCCTTGGACAAGCTATGCTTTAGTTATCTGATCTAAACATCTTTATCCATGATGGATTTCTCTTCTAATCTATGCTCCAATTCTTCCCTGTCAGTGTCAAGATGGATAGGCTCCTCATCATGCAAATGTGCCTCATGTTGTGGTTATGATCACTTTTCTACTGATGTAGGCTTGGCCCCTTCCACAATTTTTGGAGAAAAAACAAGCCTCCTACCTCTTTGATATGTTTTTTTCACCTCAGCCCCAAATTTCTTCTTCATTTAAACTCTGCTAGATGAGCCAATCTCCATTTTTTTGGATGGTGCTGATGGTGTAGCTGATGATGTACCTTGGCTAGTAGGCTGACTAGCAGAAGGAAAAACGACATGGGACTCAATGAAGGTCTCCCAAGTGATGTTATTATCTTCAATTTGGTGCAAGAAAATTATTTTGATGAGGGAATGGTGGAAAAGTTTTGCTTTATGATCACTTTCTCTATGCTGCACTTTCTCAACCATTTTGGTCAAGCTCTTGTAGAGGTAGTAGGGTAAATTGAGAGGTTTTACCCATGTGAAGTGCATGAGAAACCTGACATGGTACTTGTATAATATAGAAAACATTCCCTCACATGTAAATTACTTCATAATGACCCTCATCAATGGAGAAAACTTGTCAAGTAGATGACCAAAAGGAAACACTTTCTTTATTGCATCTTTGTAGTGAACTTTGATGAAAGGTTTGTAGTTCCGCACATCCAAATCTAGGCTCTTAAACAACTTTTCACCACTGTTTGGTATCCCTATAGCTATAGATATGGCCTTAGTTGAGATTGTGAAGCTCACCCCTGAAATTATGACCTTATCTCTCCTAAGGTTAGTGGAAAACATTCTTGTCAACTTGGCATGATATTTGACCTTTTGAATTTACTCACAAAACCTTAAACACCCTACATTCTGAAATTATTTCTTGGCAAGTGAAGATGACATCAGATCATGATTTTTTAGTGGTTAAAACCTTGACACTTGACCTCCCTTGTTATAATTTTTCCTTTCTCCCTCCATGTTTGACAGTTTGCAAGGCTAAAACCATAGTGGGAAAAACAAGGGTAGTGAGTGAGGTGAAGGGATGAAGGGATTAGGGAAGTGGAATGAGGGTAGGAAAATTTAGGGAAGTAGGTAGGGGTTCTAGGGGACTTTTAGAAGTGGAGGGGGGTGAAATAAGTGTAGGAATTGGCCTAGGGAAGTTTTACACAGTCCAAGCCCTAGAAACTACCCAGAACGCAGCATGGAGCTAGGGTTTTGTTGTGGGGACTTGGGAAATGGGAGTAGGGGATTGTAATGGTTATGGGAAGTGTTTCTAAGTGTGAGGGAGGGTAAAATTTATGTGGGATAGGTATCTTAGCTTGAAAACTTTAAAAATGAGGTCTAACCCACTAAAACGCAGCGTGGGGAAAAATGGAGGTTTTGCACCATAAAACAAGGAAATGAAGCTGATAGGAGGAATCAAGGGGACTTAACTTACTTGTTCATTGATGATGAAGACTTCAATTACCTTGCAGAACCCTTGGAAGAAATAATTTTTACTATTGGAGTGAAAACATAGCGTGTTGCGTGAAAGCGCAGCGTGGCAGCCTGGAATCACTTGTTTGGCGTGTCTTCTAATGTTAAGAGTACTGTTGAGGTTGCCTTTTCTAGTGAGTGAGATATCTTTGAAAATGGAATGAATCAGAGAGGTGATCTTGATGGTCTTTATAGCTTTTGGAAGTATTTTTCTTCATTATGGTGTGGTGGCCCACCAAGTGCTTTTCACTTTTTCTTTGAAAACTATGCAACTTTGGAACAAATAGGACTTATTACATCATAATTGAATAAAATTACATATGAAAAAAACTTTATTGAACAAATTCCCTATTAATACTCCTTCATTTTCCAGATTTATTAATGAAATTATTGGTTTTGGTGACTTGAACCCTAATGACCTAATGGTGACACTGAGCTGAATGAGAATCATGCTGACATGACTGAGATGAAAACGATGACTTTTAAATGATGAATCATCCAAATGAGAGATGGAAATGACCAGCACAATTTTTTTTTGAATGGAGTATTAATAGACCTAGACACCACTAGCTAGTGACCACATTTTTATTTGAAGACCCACTGAAACCATAAAAATTTGACTCGAAAACATAACAAAAACTTTGAAAGAGCCCATTTGATCACTAGTGATAGGAAGAATTGGATGACACTAACCTTGGCTCCACCTGGGGATCGCAGCTCCTTAGAGGTGTCAAGAAAATTGTAGACCAAGTAGCCTGATCCATTGGGCATGGAGTCAAAATAAAAATACTAAACTTGAAATAGAAAACCAACTGAAAAAAACTGAACTGAATCTTACTAAAACAAAAAATCGTTGTACTTAGAAATCAGCCGCCAATCATGGAAACTTTATGGCCTTCACTTTGGGCTCCAAGCTTCGATGATCAACTCTTTCACACTTCGGCAGAAAAGTAGAATGATATGTACAATGGTAGTGATAAATTTAAGAAATTTGATCAAAACAGGTAGTGCTTGAGAAGCCTACCATTGACTAGTCCTCCTTCGCAAACTTACCCATTTATTTCCTCCAACAAATAAGCATGTTTTCCTCTTGAAGCTGAAATTTTGTACGTTCCTTTTCATAAATTCTCGAACTTACCATGTTTTACTTTATCTTCATTTTGAGCATCCCAATGGAGGACCACGTCACCAATGCTGAAGTCATCTTCCTTTTCTTTCTAGTCATACACTTTCTTGATTATTTCTTGAAGCTTGGAAGTGTTTTGAAACACCTCCTCCTTGGTTTGTTGCAAATGGATCATTTGATTTATCCATTGTTAAACATCATTCAGTTCGCTACCAATTTCCAGCAACATCTTCATGACTGGAACAGCAAGAGAAGTAGGAAATACTATATCAAACCCATACAATAACTCAAAAGGAGACATGCCAATGGACTTATTATTACTTACTTTGTCTACCCACAAGCCATTCATGAGTTTCTTATGCCAATTTTTCTTGTTTACCTCCAACATCTTCTTGAAAATGTTTACCAAGGACTTATTTGAAGATTTGGCCAAACCATTACCTTGTGGGTAGTATGCAGTCAAATGACCCAATGTGATATTGTACTTCTCACAAAACTCCATCATCTTTTTAGATTTGAATGTAGTTGCATTATCCGTGATGATCTTCTATGGAAAACCAAATCTGGACAAGATATTAGATTCCAAAAATTAAATGAAAACCAAATCAGTTGCTTGCCCGGTTGGGATTGCCTCAATCCACTTTGTAAAATAACCTATAGTCGTCAGAATCCACTTGAGCTGGGCGAATGTTGAAGGATTGATCTCACCTATGAAATCAGGAACCCATTGTTGAAATGGTGCCTCGACTGATATGGGTTGCAAAGGTAGTGGGAGAAACTTCCTCTTTCCTTGGAAAATTTGACATTCGTGATAGCTCATCACAGACTTATACACATTAGCGAAAATAGTGGGCCAATAGAAACCAACCCACAAATTTTTTTTGTTGTTGTGGTCTTCCAATATAAATGACCACCACAATCACCCTTGTGGAAGTCACTCATCACTTCCCTCTCTTCACTTTTGATGAGAAAATTTTGAAAAACACCTCCCGAGTCTTTCCAATACAACACACTATCTAAAATACAATACTTCGAAGCTTTTAATTTCAATGATCTACCTCTTATTTTAGACACACCCTCCGGACGATTTAAATGTTGTAGAACATAAAATATATCAGCATACCAAGGTGATGAAATAAAAAATTGAGATACCTGTGTCATCGAATCATCAACTTCTTCATCAGAAAGCATAGAAATCAGATTTATATCTAGCGCATGTAGATTTGATTCTGCCATCAGCTTTGCCAAACCCTGCCCCTTTATCATCTTTATCAACTTGATCTCAAAATCATACTCAAGCATGGCTACAATACATTTCCCTCGCCTCCCTTCTGGATCAGTCTGCATCATCACATCCTTTACTGCTGCATTTGGAACATAGGCTAGGATGTGAGGATGTAAAATTTATACTTGGAAGTCCTTCAACACCTTCACCAAGGCTAAGGCTTGCTTCTCAATTATGTTATGTCTTAGCACTGTATTTCTTATGGTTTGGCTGAAAAAGAAATTAGTTTCTCCGTCTTAAAATATTTTTTCTCCATTAGTACGGTAGCCAACGAGTGCTCGAAAGTGAATGAAAAGATTATGAAATCCAAAGTATAATCAGGACTGATCAATGTGGGAGCACACGTTAAACAAAATTTTACTAAATTAAATTAATTCTTCACATGTTCTAACCATCTTACCTCGTTTTCCTTCTTCAGCATATCAATCATATCTCTAAGGTGCTCAGCGAGATTGGGGATGAATCTCCTCAAAAATTTTATCTTTCCATTGAAATGTTGGATCTCCTTCTTGTTCTATGGGAAGTCCAATTGTTGAATTGCTTCAATCCTGGAGGGATCAATGTGAATACCATATTTTGAAATAATGTGCCCAAGTAATTTACCTTCCTCCATGGAAAATAAAATTTTCTTTGGATTCAACAAGATGTCGAATTTTCTGCATTTCTTAAATACTATCCTCAAATGGTATAAGTGCTCATCGTCTCACTGTGAAAATACCATGATATCATCAAGGTAAAATACAAGAAACAAATCCTTCTCATTCGATAAAGCAATGTCCATAGCCCACTGAAAAGTAGCCCTTGCATTCTTGAGACCAAATGGCATTTTGGCGTACATGAAGGTATCCCATGGCATGGTGAATGTTGTCCTCTCTTGGTCATATTCATGCACCAAGATCTGCTTGTATCCTGAATATCCGTCAAGAAGTGACATCCTTGAAGCTCCAACAACTCTTTGCAAGATGTGGTCCATATTTGGCAAAGGATAATTGTCCTTTAATGGCACCTTGTTGAGATTTTTGAAATTTATGCAGAGACAAATCTCTCCTGTCTTCTTTCTTACCAGCACAAGATTAGACATCCAATCTGAAAATTGAATATGAACTATTATACTAGCCTTGTAAAGTCTATTTACCTCTTTTTCAATCAATGGAAGCAACTTGGTATTGATTCTCCTCAAATTTTGGAGGAAAGGCTTTTGATCCAGCTTGATTGGGATTGTGTGTTTGATGATATCTTTGTTGTACACCTTTAGATTTGAATATTCCCAAGAAAACACATCAAAAAATTCCTTCAATAGATCTGTATATTTACCTTTCAAATCAGGGGACAAGGATCTTGATAGCTTGACCATCTTGGGTTACTTTGATGTACCAATGTTCACATCTTCAACACCTGTTTCAGTGGGGACCATCATTGGATTTTTGGCCACATCATCATGATCAAACAACTCTTCCAAAGGCAGGAAACCTCGTGGAATGTTGTTTTCTTTCAATTGCAGCACCTCAACTACAGCAGCCTCAATTACATGATCATCTTCATTGTACATGTCATCAATGTGTGAGTTAGCAAACTCTTCTTCCATCTACAGAAATTTATTAATATGTTTGTCATCCAAAAATACTTTCCAAATATGATATTTTCTGGGATATTCTGGTGATGATGCTTCACATTAATTTCAAATTTTTTAGTAGAATGAATGGGAATCTTAAAATTACTAGCTGATGTGGCAAGTGACTCAGCCATGAAATTTTGACTTCTAGGAATTAAACACAGTGTATATTCTGGAAAAGTTTTCAAAACATCATGAACAACATTATGATAAGCTCTCATCCTACGATGTTTGGCCTGGTACTCCCTTTTTACCTGCTTTATCACCCACTCAGAGTCGCCATATACTATGATTCTTTTCGCGCCTAGCCTTTTCAAAATACGGAGACCGGTGATCAAGGCCTCATATTCTGCTTCGTTGTTAGAGCAATCAAAGGCTAGATTGTAATAACATAATCTCACATTCCTTGGGAATTTTTTTGAATTATGTATAGGGCTACGGATCCAAATTTTGATTCCAGCTCCATGATTTCCCAAAGCACCATCGAAATCCATTGTTCAAAGCCCTTCTTCACCATCGGGAAACTGAAATTCTGTGGGCTAGACTTCTTCTTATTTTTTATCGATTGTCTCAATTTGATCTTTACCTTTCTATAATTCAACTAATCCTTTCTTTGACTCTTTTTTATTTTTCTTTGAAGTTCTTGGCTACAAGCTTTCATAATTTTTATTTCCATTTTCTTATTTCAAGACTTCTTGAACACTATTTGTTAACCTTGAAATTTCGTCACCTTCTACAAGCTAAATATCTAAATTGTCAATATCACTATCATTATAAAATATAAAAGACTCTAAATCAGTATGTACAGAGTGAATTGGGTGATTCTTAGGCTTATCCCTACTAGTGATCTTGTACTTCATTTTCACCTCTAGGTATAGCTTCCTAAGCTGGCCAAATACAAGAATTATTGCATATGAAAAATCAAGTTGTAAAGTACCCCTCAATTTGGCTCCCCAAGACCGTGAAAGTAGCATGCCATACCTTGGAGGTATGTCAATGAATACAACATCCATCAACACATTTTTGGTGGGAATTTGATCCAAAGAAACAACTAAGTCTTTGATAAGACCGAGGCAAGAGACTCTACCGGAATCACAGGAATAGAGGCCATGATACGGTTGGGTTATGTCCAACCCCAACTTATCCATAATAGATTTCGGCATTAAATTATGTGAGGCCCTAGAATCCAACATGGAATTATGGAGAATATAGTCATGGAATCTCAAGCTAAGATAAAAGGGAGGGACCTCACTATCTTCAAGGTTTCCATCTACGGTTGGACCAAAAAGAAGTTTGGATGGTCCTCACTGACATTAACCATGTCTGACATGTGGTCTACTTTTAACATCTTGGAAATCTGAGATTTATATCTATCATTTTTAACAAGCTCAATGAGAGGAATAGACATCTTTAACTTAGAAATTTCACTCTCTAAGCTAAACAAGTTAGATTGTTTTTCTACCTCTTTCATGAGCTTATCCCACTTTTCAAACTTCTTTTTTTCTTGGAGATTCCTTCCTTTGTGCTTCATTATCCTTCTTTGATGTAATTGTATATGCCTCGCTGTTATTGCTATGATTTATGGTAGCAAGCTCCTTCTTCTTGTTTTGAATAGTTTGGAGAGTTTATTTGGGTTGAGCATATTTTTTCTGAGTTGTCCTATTTTGAGTAGGAGTGATAGGAACATCTCGGTTTCTCAATGTGTATTGTCTCTGCTGTGAGCTGAGAGCATTTATATACCCACTTTGATAGTCTTCGGATTGGACTGCCAACCCATCATCATTTTCAAGCACAATTTCATGATCATGTGGCACATAAGTTTCCTAGATACACTCATCATCCTCTGTAAGATAAATAGGTCCCTGATATTTTGAAAAGAGAATATTCTCTTCAATAATATCATCATCATCTTCCAGTGCTTGAGCATAGTTTTTCTGTAATGGAGTTTGGATTTGTTGTTGAGATTGTTGATTTGGAGCTCTCTATTCTCTATGCTTTATCTGAAACTGTGGCTACTGTTGATGTCGTCAGAAGTTAGGATTTCGAGCTTGATTATCTTGCTGTCTTTCTGAAATTGACATTATATCTACCATCTTCTCTACAGTTCTTATCAAATTGTCCAACTTTTCTTTAGATGAACTTGATGGCTCTTCTTTTATTGTGACTCTCTTTTCCACTTTACTCTTTGACTGCTTGATTAGAAGATTAGATACAATGAAGATGAGCTTCAACGCTGACTACATTTTCCTGCATCTCCTCCAATGAGGTAGGATTCCTTTCTCTAAGCTAATATTCCATGTTCGGTTCAAAGGCATCTGGATAGTGCAATAAGGCCAAATCAAGTGGAGGTTTGATATTGATGGGAATGGAGTTGTATACCTTGTTGAAGCAGGTGGTATAGTCTTGGACCAACTCATTAGGTCGTCTCTTCATTGAATTATACTCGAACAATATCTGAAGTGGATTTTTCTTTTCCTCCCACTTGGCGAGGAAAATATTTTTCAACTGCTACAATTTCTGCACTGAACCAGCTGCCAAAGCTCTGAACCATTTCTTTACTTCTCTTGAAAAAATCATTGTCTAATTCTTCTAAATCAATGAAATTTGTAATCTTATCAATGTGTTGTCTCGCTGTAACATCAGTGGTTCCATCAATGAGATGAAGCCTTTGTCCATAATTCTAAGGTAAATCAGTAAGTTGAACCGAAAGAACCAATTGAGGAAATCTAGTCATGGTTGTTCTAGGAGGTAAGCTTGTAGGTATGACAGGAAGTGTTGGTATTGAAGGTGTTTGTGTAGGAATGAAAGTAGATGGTGTAGAAGCAATAGTATGGATGAATGAGGCTGAAAGAGGATCAGCGGACAAGAGCTCCTGCTGATATTCAATGAAAGCCTTCTTGGAGGTATATTGGAGATGGTTTGCCAGTTGTTGGAGTTTATTGAACTGACTCCAAACCTTCCTATAAAAATCTAACTTTTAATCAGATTCTATGGATGATATACTCTTTTAAATCTTTAGTGAATCAAATAAAACTTCATATGGTGATGTTACTTTAGACAACCTTAAAGGATCAAATACAATTTCGGACAAGGATGTTTCTGATTTGGATCTAAATAGTGATAACTCAAATTTCAAATAAAAAGGAATTTATGCAAGCGAAAACAATTCGGTAGGAAAAGATGCAGACCTTACCAAAGTAGATGAACTGGATTGAATATATGAATGTTGAGGTTTTTATTTTCTGATGAGTCTCTCTAGATCTTCAACGGGAGAAGTTGGATGTGGATCAAGATACGATCATGTGTGCCTTTTTGGAGCTAGTGTATTCTTTCTTTTGCACTTTGGCTCTCTCCAACTTGAATTAGCCTTCACGAAAATTAGGGCATATCACCCACAGGCATAGATTTCGATGAAAAATTATGGTACACCCAGGTAAGATCTGTCACTTCGCTCCCCGGCAACGACGCTAGAAATGTTAGGCTCCACAACATCCCAAGGCTGATGAAAGGATGTTGACAGAGGTAACCTCAAACTAAGCTTTCAGTTTGGTAGCTATCCCTACCAAACCAGAGAGGGCGCTCTCTATGAAATCACAGAAAAAGGGTTTGAATGGATGAAGAGTAAATTTTAGGCTAGTTAGGTCCACTCTATGGTTTTGAAAGTTTGATGGTTTTAATGTTGGATCAGGGATGAATACTAGGTAGCTAGGTCAAATAATCAAAGGGTTACAGCTACAAATATATAAAGGAGAAAGGTAGAAATGCTTTAGTGATGGGCTTAGGGTTTTGTCGATGTAGTGTAGGGTTTGAAAATAAAGGAGGATGGCTTAATGAGCCTGTATCATGAATTCATTAAAAATAAAGGAAATAAATATAAAATCATAAAATTATATTCCCAAACAAAACAAAGCTTATGAAGAATTATGCTTATCAAACTTTTAGGAAGGTCACTAAGGAAATAAAGGCATAGAAAGATAACATGTATATCATTTATAAAAGACTATAATAGATAAAATACAACATCAAAAAATAACTGCACATGAATTCCTAGATAATAGCTGCAATTGGTCCTTTGAATTTCTCAATAAAAGCTAAAGCACAAGCTACAATAGTCTCAAACCTCTCATGTCCAACCATCAAAATGACTATTAAATGCATACATATAGAAAAAAAACCATTCCCCCTCTCTTAGGGATCGAATCCTTGAGTGGAGGAACTGATCACATGATCCTCTCATCTAAAACTTAAATATTAGGGAGGTTAACAAGAACCTCCCCAAGTTACAAAAATTGATACCTTTGACCAAAAATGACTTTACAAGCATGTATCTACCTCATTTTTACTTTATCCAATATAATTACACATTTTTACATCATAAAAACATCAAAAGTGACTAATTACATTAATGGAGGTCGAATCTGGACCAAGCCAACTTAGAAAATTGACATTCATGCAAAATCGCAGCGAAATCAGGCAAAAGCATAGTGTGTCAGGAGAAAATGCAACGAAATTGGGAGAAGTGAGTTTTGGGGGCCTTCCCGAGGTCCAAATGATGATCTGAAATATGATGGAGAAATCTCTTTCTATTGGCTACATGATAGAGTCTTCAAGGACTGAAAATGATTTCTTCTAGCCCCTCAAAAATTCATTCGCCCGCAACTACTCCAAAAACGAAGCGAGTTGTTGTAAAAGAGTGCAGAAAGGTGGTTTTTGGGTATTTTGACCTACCAGATCTTGCTGAAACTCTACTCCCAGGGGCTAGAAATGATGTAGGTGTGATGAAAAATCTAACGATGCAAGCCATTTGTCTTCTTTTTTTTGGTGTGAAAAAAGACAAAAAACCAGAATTATTCAAACTTTTCCAAATTTTCTCCAAATTTGCCCAAAATTGCTCCAAAATTACTCCATGAAGCACTGAGATGAATTTCTATGCTATGAGGGAAGAATTAGCTAGCAAATCCAATTTTCCCTTCTCCTTTTCCTCCATTAGGTTGGCTTTTTCCTCCAATTGCTTGATTTTTGCCTGAGAGACCTGATTTCTCTTGTAATAGTGCATGGCCATGTGTCTCTGAATGTTATTGCTCTTATTATCCTTCTTCATGAGCTTTCTAAATGACCATTGACCCTATTAAGCCAATATTCCATGTCTTGCTCAATGTCTGCTAGTATGAGCTCATCCACTCTCATTTGTGTCTTTGGTGGAAATGCCTCTCTTTATTGTTGAAGTGCCCTTTTTAGGCCTCTAGTTCTTGGCCTCTTCCTTATAACCTGATATTCATACTCATTTTAAGGATCTATATCAACTATTTCTTTTCCCTTTTCAGCCTCTTTGCTAGCATCAACTTTACGTCTATTCAAAATTAGCTGATTTACCTTCAATTGCATGTTCTCCTACTCTAGGAATGAAATCATGAATTTGGCCTTAGACAAGATGTCCTTTAGTTCTTTGATCTCAATATCTTTACCATGATGACCTACTCTACTAATTTATGCTCCAAGTCTTCCCTGTCAGTGCCAAGATGGATATGCTCCTCATCATGAAAATGTGCCTCATGTTGTGGTGATGATCTCTTTTTTGTTCATGTTAACTTGGCCCCTTCCACAATGTTTGGAGAAAACACAATCCTCCTATATCTCTCATATGTTTTGGTCACCTCAGCCCTAAATTTATTCTTCACTGAAACTCTGATAGATGATCCAGTCTCAATTTGTTTGGATGGTGTTGATGGTGTAGTTGATGATGTACCTTAGCTAGTAGGCTGACTAGCAGAAGGAAAAAAGATATGGGACTGCATGAAGGTCTCCCAAGTGATGTTATTATCTTCAAGCTAGTGCACAACAATGATTTTGATGAGGGCATGGTGAAAAAGGCTGGCTTGATGATCACTTTATCTATGCTGCACTTTCTCAGCCATTTTGGTCAAGCTCTTGTAGAGGTAGTAGGGTAAGTTGAGAGGTTTTACCCATGTGAAGTGCATGAGCAACCTGAAATGGTACTTGTACAATATATAAAATATTCCCTCACATGTAAAGTACTTCATAATGGCCCTCATCAATGGAGTAAACTTGTTAAGTAGCTGACTGAAAGGAAACACTTTCTTTATTGCATCTTTGTAGTGACCTTTCATGAAAGGTTAGTAGTTCTACACGTCCAAATATAGGATCTTAAACCACTTTTCACCACTGTTTGGTATCCCTATAGCTATAGCTATGGCCTCAGTTGAGATTTTGAAGCTGACCCCTACAATTATGACCTTATCTCTCCTAAGGTTAGTGGCAAACAAGCTTGTCAAATTGGCATGATATTTGACCTTTTGAATTTTCTCAAAAAACATTAAACACCTTGCATTCTAAAAAAATTGCTTGGAAAACAAAGATTACATCAGCTCATGATTGTTGAGTGGTTCAAACCTTGACATTTGACCTCCCTTGTTATAATTTTCCCTTTCTCCCTCCATGTTTGACAGTTTGCAAGGCTAAAACCCTAATGGGAAAAAACAGGGGTAGTGAGTGAGGTGAAGGGATGAAGGGGTTACGGAAGTGGAATGAGGGTAGGAAAATTAATGGAAGTAGGTAGGGGTTTTAGGGAAATTTGGGAAGTGAAGGGGGGTGAAATAAGTGTAAGCCTAGAAACTGCCCAAAACGCAACCTCGAGCTAGGGTTTGGTTGTTGGACTTGGGAAATGGGAGTAGGGGAGTGTAAGGGTTATGGTAAGTGTGCCTAAGTGTGAGGGAGGGTAAAATGTATGTGGGATAGGTATATTAGCTTGCAAACTTTAAAAACGAGGTCTCACCCATCAAAACACAGCGTGGGGACAAATGGAGGTTTTGCACCATAAAACAAGGAAATAAAGTTGATAGGAGGAATCAAGGGGCCTTAACTTACTTTCTCATTGATGATGAAGACTTTAATTACCCTGCATAACCCTTGGAAGTAATAATTTTGACTGTTGGAGTGAAAACACACTATAGAGGTGAAACCGTAGTGTGCTACCTGAAAGCGCAACATGGCAGCTTGGAATCACTTGTTTAGAGTGTTTTATGATGTTAAGAGTGTTGAGGTTTCCTTTACTAGAAATTCAGATCTCTTTGATAGTGGAGTGAGTGAAAGAAATGGTCTTCATGGTATTTTATAGCTTATGGAAGTTTTTTTCTTCATTATGATGTGGTGTCCCACCAAGTGCTTTTCACTTTTTCTTTGAAAAAGATGCAACTTTGCAACAAATGGAACTTATTACATCATAATTGAATAAAATTACATATGAAACAAACTTTATTGAACAAATTCCATATTAATACACCTTCATTTTCCGCATTTATTAATGAAATGACTGGTTTTGGTGACTTGAACCCTAATGACCTAATGGTGACACTAAGCTAAATGAGAACCATGGTGACATGACTGAGATGAAAATGACGAATTTTCAATGATGACTCATCCAAATGAGATATGGCAATGACCAGCACATTTTTTTTTTTTGAATGGAGTAGTAATAGACCTAGACACCACTAGCCAGTGACCAAATTTTTATTTGAAGACCTACTGAAAACATAAAAAAATTGACTCGACACCCTAAAATAACTTTGAAAGAGCCCATTTGATCACCGGTGACAGGCAGAACTGATTGACACTAAAACCTAGACCTAAGCCGATCTTATTGAATCATATGACTCGACACGGATCTAACTCGAGCTACCAACTTTTGGGTGTAAATCACTCTAGATAGGAATATTATCGAGTTTATTGTAGAGGGAAATCAGTCCTTTAAGGTTGAGGTCGTATTCAAATCAAGTCTACGAGGGAGACTATTGAAGGAGATCCTATTATGGATTAAATTTCTATTGGTAGAAGAGAACTTGTCGGTGCTCTAGGTTCCACCCATGGCAACTTAAAGCCATGGTACTGGGGGAAACGCCTAAGGAGGTGAATGCCACCTAGTTGGGAGATATGAAAATATTTGAGAAATGGATGCAAATGAATTCTAGAAGGCTAGAGACCTAGGAGGACAAAGAAGATTACACATTAGCGAAATTTTGAGGTATAAAATGGGCCTCCTAAGGAAATTTTAAAATAATATTAGAAATAATAAAATAATATTAGCTTACCTCATCAAATTTTAGAGGGAAAAAAGAAAAAAACTATTTTTCCAACTCATATTTTAAACTTATCTCCCTATATATTTACTCAAATTTCAAGTGGGAACACTCATTGGATGAAAAATTGGATTCCTCATCCAAGGAGTACCCATGTTGCATTCTTTTTATGGACCCTACTACACAAAAAATGAGAAATACATGAAAAACGTGATTTCAATCATGTTTTTTCATGTATTTCTCATTTTTCATGTAGCAGGGTTCATCAAAAGTTTGCAACATGGGTACTCCTTAGATGAGGAATCAAATTTTGCATTCAATGATTACTCCTACTCGAAATTCTAGTAAAACCATAGGGAGATAAGTTGAAAATTTTATTTTATTGTTTTACTTTTTTACTCCAAAAATGGTGAATAATCCCCCATGGTTGACATCATCATCTTGAATCCTATTAGTTCTTATAAATTTTATTTTGGTTGTACTTTTTTCTTAGGAGGTCCCTTTTAGACCTCAAAATTTCTCTAATGGATAGCTAAAGAATGGTGGGAGATAACTTTGCAGGAGATCTATAGATGACAAAATGAGCTACAACAAGTAGGAGGAGTGTTAATAAATCCATAGGTATGAGAAGGGGAAAGAATTCGGTTGAAGTTGTAGAGCGATGGGGATGATGCTAGAGTGAAACTTGGTCAAATAGGAGAGGATGAGACCTCCAAAGTGACAAAGGTTCAAAGAAGCAGTAGATATTTCACCCCGCCAGCAAAGATGAGAATGCCAGATGGATCGGGCCCTACAAGCTCCGAGGAAAGCCCAAATGATGATATGCACTTCACTATGAGAATATTTGTTTCAAAGAATGATGTGTCTCCCATGGGTAGTGATTCATTTCCCAGCAGCTCAGGTAGTACCTCCCCCAACCTACCCCTGTTACTTTATAACATCCTGGTCAATTTTTGTCTAAGCTAGTTAAAGTTATAAAGGTCCACAATGGACACATTTCCTACAAGGTTGGTCCCTCTAGTGGTAGAAATAGTAATTGAATTTTGGGTCCCAAAGAATTTTCACAACCGGGTTCCCAAGGATTCATACTCATTTTGTCAATTCAACCGTGTATGAATGGTAACATGGTGGGATCCTTTAGAAGATATCCTGAATTATCTGGGAAAGAGAATGAAGATGTCAAACAACATTGGTACCTGTGCGAGGCCATCTAGAAAGCTCACCAAGCTCCAGATGCCATGAATCTTATTGAATTCTAGACCACTCTTCGAGACAGAACACTGAGATGGTTCATCAAGTGGTTCACACTAAAGAATAATCTGACGATATATGAGGTTCGACAAGAGTTCATTCAATAGTTTAAACTCCCCCAGACTAACCATAAAGAGCTATTAGAACTATGGGAAATTAAGCATATGGAGGGTGAAACCACTTGGGAGATGATGCAAATATTCAAGGATTCCATTAGAAAGCTAAGCTACCCTATTGAACCCAACCATTAATAGGATTGGTGTTGGGTACAACCCAACTTGGCCTATATTTTGGCAAAGAATCCACATTTTTTGGAGCGTGCAGCGGAGAAAAATTTAAGGAAGTAAATGTACTTCATGGTGTCGAAGTCCCTCCTTTTTGTAAAAGTGCATGATTTTGTAAGGGATCAATGGTTTTGTGACCATATTTTCTTGTTTTAGGGAGTCCATGGTATTTGGACCATGGTATTTTGACGATGTAATCATATAATGTAATATAAAGGGTTGAAATCCTATGTTTAGAAGATATAGAGAGTTATGGGGAAAATATTTTAATCTTTAATTAGTAGTGAAGGCTCTACATTTGAGGCCCAAAGAAGAGTCTGCAATTGAGTGTGCAGATAACCTGCAGCTTAGTGCGTAGGTCAAGAACGGGTTGTATTAAAATATTCATCATAATAAGAAATAGTTTTGTGGACAATATTCTGGCATTCTTGTGTGATTGTTGTGTATATTTTCTTATTATTTGTTATAGAGTAGCAGTTATTACAATTGCATTTTACTTCAATGTAGTATCGGTTTATGGGTCTATATGACATGTTTAAATGATTAATCTAATTGGCGAAGTGATTTATAAGTTGTAAGTATAAGATAACACAATAATACCACATCTCCCAATCCCTCAAGGCTACAAAAAACTGGTTCTGTATCCACACATAGTCACTTCGGGTGAGACTGGGATCTACTTGCATGTCATTCCCAAAAGGGCCAGTGATCGAGGGTTTTGTTGGTTCGCATTATAAATCGAACCTAGGTCCACCCAAACCAAGGAAAAAAATGGTTCCATTGTCATGACTATGATCTATTTGAGGGATATGTGGATGTGGTACCTGTCGAAGAAGGATATTCAAGATTGGATAAACCTGAAATTACAATAATTTGTGGATCAAGAAAACAAAAACCCTCGTCTAGCATCCGAATCTTGGTTACATAAGTATATTTTTACATATCAATACGATATTTTCTTCGGTTATTTTCCTAGTGACCTGTATGAGTGGATATTGAGGTTGACAGAAAGGAAGAATTTTTTGAAGGGTGGATAACCTATGGTGTTAACTTTTGAACTAATACAACGACTCAAGAGCACTGACATTAGGATTTCAAGGGCTGTTTATTTCTGGATTTATAGAATATTGGGAGGATTCATTATTGAGTTTGAAGTAGACTCGATCGTGTCCTATAGTGAAGTGGAATGATGATTCTTCAAAGGACTGCGAGGTAATTACATAAAAGCTCTAAAACTTTGAATTAAGATGCTTCTGTGTGAAAAGGGAGTTTTAAGGATCCAATTAGATTGCTAGTTTACTTATGTTTAGAAGAAGAGAGAATAAATATGAGCAAGATATCGGCGTAAAAAAAGTGGAAAGAGATATATAGTAGATACCAGAAAGAGATCTTGTGAAAAATACCAGAAGACCTTTGTAGAGACTAACTATAGTCCTCTCTTGAGTGGATATGAAAGTGAAAGAGAGGACACTCTCCTTGATAACCCCCAGGTAACTTCACAATATTCTGCCTCCCAACCTCATAGTTCATAGAAGCTATAATCTAGTAATAGCCAAGGTGTTTGTGGCTATCCTGCTCCCCCTACCCCTCCTACCTGCCACCCCCCCGCCCCCTCCCCCCCAAGAAGAGGTATGTTTGATGATATTAAGCTACATTTTTTCAAAGGAACTGGATTGGAGGATCCAGAACTATTTTGGTTTTTATGTGAAGTTGTATGGACAACGAAGCAAATCAACGATGATAATATCAAGAAGGCACAGATTGTCACGATGTTTCAATATAGATAATTTACATGGTAATGAATTATTAAAATAATCTGAACATAACGTTTGCAGATATTAAAATAACAGTGGTGAGAGAGTTCAAGAAACCAAATTCTAAGTCGCATTACATCACCAAGTTGAAGGAGATCAAACAGAAACCTACTGAGTATGTTTAGGAGTATGATTAAAGATTTAAGTTGTTATTAGATCAGGTAAGCTTCGACATAGCTCCGCAGCAACATCAAGGATGGTTTATAGTTGCGCTGCTACTGCATATAAAATTTCCATTGATGCAACAAAAGATAGGAACTCAAGTTGAATTTATGGCTATTGTGATGAAATTGTAAGCATCGCCTAAAGGAGATACCAATGCAAGCATACAATAGATTCAAAATTAGTTGGTGAACCTAACCCTATAGATACAATACATCAAGAAAAAAAAGAAGTTAGAGAAGAAGTTTGGTGTACGAAGTGCATATTGGAGGGCCACTCTAAAGAATGATTCCCTATATTCAGGGATTACATGGATGGTGGGACACCTAATCCCTTAAATGAAGTATCTAGCCTATGGTGTGAAATATGTAAGGATAGAGGACAACATCGTTTAGAAGACTATTTTTTTTAACATAAATATGTACAGACTCTGAGGAATCTATATTACAAGTTCTGTAAATCAATAGGAAATGATGAGAATAATTGTTGGGCTTACGACCTAATGATGGAGTGAAGTGCTTACGCTTATAGAATGCAAGAAGAAGAGCATGGACATGATTAAAATGGGTATTGTGGTGGTCGAGTAGGTTACCAAGGAAGAGGTCAAGGTGGTGGAGTTGGTTGAGGACGTGGAAAGATCATTTGCTATAACTATGGCCAACTAGTTCATTTTGTGAGAGACCGCTGGAACCCCACAACGACATGTAAGTACTGTAAATCCTTTTACTATGCAATTGAATAATGTCATGTAGTTATGCCGAATATGAAAGAAAGTAGGAATCAATAGGCGACATGGAATATTCAAATGATGACTTCTGAAGGGAGGAATGATGAACCTTGAGCTAATATTGTCACTAGAAGATCGATAGTGATAAAGTAGATGAAATAAAGAATTTGAAGGTGCATGGGTCAGAAATAATGCTGAGAAAGTTCTAGATTTTGATATCCAGAAATAAAAAGAAGTATTTATGGAAGTGAAGTGAAGTTTTATGGATGTTAGAGCTTCGACCTCTAGTGCACATCCAAAACCCAATCACAGAAGTAACTATGACAAGTCATCAAATTCGATGTAGAAATGAGCTCCGACACAAGATCGAGCTCCAATGGAAGACCAAGATTCAACAACCCAAGTAGGTATTTTAAAGTCTTTTCTACATACTTGTATGAAATTTTTAAGAGATCAAAATTTGTATAAGGGCTTCAGAAGTTGATAGATTCCCATGCATCCCAAGAAACACCGCAAAGTGAGATACACATAGTCAATAATTTGCATAGACATAAGAGAAGTGGAAGAGAGATGAGGCTTAGTGCGTAGATAGGAGATTATGAGATGGATCAAGTTATTATAGATCTGGGATATGATGCTAATGTATTAAAAAAGAAGACATGGGAATTAATGGGTAATCCTATTCTATAGTGGTCACCTATTTAGTTAAGGATGGAAAATCAACAAAATATATTTCCTATGGGAATACTACTAGGTGTTACAGTGGATATTGAATGAGTTCACACTAATTCTAATTTTGAATTAATAGATATCGTCAAAGATAGTAAACCTTATCCTTCATTTCTTGTGTTATCACTCGGATTGAACCTCAAGCTGAGAAAGGAAATTCTGAGGTAACCTCAAACCATGCTTAGCCAAGTAGCTAGCCCTACTAGGCTAGGAGAGGGCTCTCTCCGTAAAAATTACAGCTAAAATGACTAAGGGAAGAATATTTTAGGCTAGGTATAGTAGCTTAGGGTTTTTTATTTCGATTATGTAGGGTTTTTCTGGATCAGGAGGAGTCAAGCAGCTAGGGCAAGGAAATTAGGTCAAAATTTGCAGGGTGTTCTATGGGGAAAGGTAGGTACAATGTTTATCACTTTAGGGTTTTGATGATGAGATGGTTTAAGACAGGTGAGGAGCTAGAAAGAGCATGGTGAATTCATGGTTTCTTTCTAAACTGAAGAAATACAAATTATGAATGCTTACCCAAAACAGAGCATAGAAATTATGGATTCTATTCATCTAACTTGAAAACATTCATTTAATAGAAAAAAAATTATGGATGAAGTAACAAAACATTCTAACATATGAATACAAATAAGAAACTGAAACTAAACACAATACCACATGGATCACATAAAAATAACTGCAAATTTGATTTATTGTCCAGGCCAAAACAGATACAAAAATATGTATGTTGAGATGCCAAATCTCCAAGTGAATCCAACCATTACAATGACTGAAGAAATACATCATATAGACCTCAAAAACCACTCTCCCTAGCCTCGGGGAGTCGAATCCATGAGATAGGGATCAATTTAACCTACTCCCAAACAAGAAACTGAAGACTAGGAAGACCCAACAATTTGCCTCTAAAAGAGAGGAAACTAATTCATTTGACCTCTAGAGGACTTATCTAATGTATCTACCCTAGATAAAAATAAAAAATGACATTTACATTTATCTTGAACTTTAACATCAGTGATTTCTCGTTTCCCCAAGTAAAAATTCAAAAAGTCAAAATTTGTTGAAGATGATGAAAATTGCATTTTCCTCGCAAACTTGTAGCGCCATGACAGAAAAAATATCCTCTTTTGCAAGCAACTTTTGGAGGCCTTCCTGGTGTCCAAATCAGCTCCAAGATAGATCATTGGAAAACTATCTAAATCTAGTTTCCAAATATGCCTCTAGTTGCCAAAATGGTTCCCATATACCCTATCAAAAAGTGAATCTACCAAGACTAGTAAACGTGCAATGCCAAGGTAAAAAAAAAGGCAAAAAGATGAAAATTTGGTGGTTTTTTTCACTTTTGAGGGAACATTTCTCCTCCAAATTTTCTAATACTTTCTAGAGTTTATGTCCTCATCATTCTGAACACAATTTTGGTGGCCATTTTTCATTTGGATGCCCCAAAAAAGATCACAGCGCCAGTGGCGCTGCCCGTTTGGTAGAATTTTTGTGTGCCAAAATTGCTCAAAAAACCAAAAATGCACTAAAGTGCCAAATGTGCCAAAAACTTGCCAAAATTGTAAGGTTACTTGATGATCAAGGGCTTGAGTCATGAAGAGACACCTCAGCAAGTATGTCTAACCTCTCCTTCTCCTTTTGCTCGGTCAAAGCTTTACTTTTTGCATGGGCTCATTTGAGCTTGGGCCTTGTAATTTTGTTCCTCATGGCGTAGTGCTTTGCCATTTTCCTATGAATATCATTCTCCCTTTTGGCCTTCCCTAATATACTATCTAGATGCAAATCGGAACTATCAAGCCATGACTCTCTATCCCTGCTAATCTCTAGGGCAAGAAGCTCACTTGGAGTGAGCTGCTATACCAACTCAATTTCTCTCTGTCTTTCCCAGCTAAATCTCTCTTTAGCCCTATTGTATTTTGTCTCTGTCTTGGAGGATGATATTCCTCATCATAAATATCACCAAATCTGTCCAAGGTCTCCTCCAATAAGGCCTTAGCCTTTTCTTCCTCTCTTTGTGCTTTGATGGTTCTGACCTCACTGATAATATGCTTGGCTTTCAGTTGCTGATTTTCTTTCACAAGAAAATCAATCACATATTGTTCTCTGTTAAGATTAGCATGAATTTCACTAATATTTTCTTCTTTTCCTCTTATTTCTGCACTGATAATTCTATCCTCATCCTCCTCATCAAGGTAAAACAGCTAAAACTCCTGCTATGTTTCATGTTTAGCCTCCTGCTGATCAATGATTGGCTCTTTAGCCTTTTCCTTTCCCTTGTCCACCTGTTTTGATTATGAAGAAGGCATGGCCCCTTTCACTCTAAGTGAATCAAACACATGCCTGTGGACTCTTTTATAGGTCATGAGAAATGGCTCAACATTAGTCACATTAGCCCAAGTTGCCTCAATTTCATTTTCACTGCTTTATGCCTCAATATCATGATGTGATGATGGTGAAAGGTTATGGGAAGGTGAAGAAGTAGGATCAACATGAGGTGAATGGATATGACTAGGTGATGATGTATGAGTAGCAGGCTAATATGGAGGAGTGGATATGGGAGGATGAGATGATGAAGGGATAATCTTCTCATGCTGACAAGGTAGGGTAGTGAAAACTTCATTTGCAATGAATGTGTCCCATGGGATGTTCTTTTGCTCAAGCTGATGCATGACTATCATCTTGATGAGGGAATGGTTAAAAAGGCTCAACATTTGACGATTATAATCCCTCTTTTGTACAATGTATGCCATCTTGTTAATGTTGCGGGAGATATAGTAAGTTATGTGAAGCATTCTGACTCTAGTGAAGTGCATGAGGAGTCGGATATCATATGAATAAAGTCGAGAAAACCTCCCCTCACAGGTGAAATACTTCATTATTATCTTCATAATAGGGATATATCGGTCAAGAAGATGTGAGAAGGGGAAAATGGTCTTCTTGTCATCCTTGTATCTAGGTTTGAGATATGGTTCATAATAGCTCAAATCAAGGTTTCCTTGTTTAAACCATTTCTCTCCCACATTAGGGATTCATGTAGCAGCTAAAATGGCATTAGTGGACATGGTAAAAGTGACCCCAGCAAGATTGACCTACCTATCATGAAGATTGGTGATGAAAAACCTTGTCAACAAAGGGTGAAACTGAATCTGCTGCAGTTTCTCACAAAACTGAAAACAACCAACATGTTTAAAACATGACACAGTGAAAGGAGAAGCCATGAGCTCCTTTGTGGTTATTGGTTCATATATGTTGATTTTCCCTCCTTTGTGGTCACTTCTCTTTGGTGTTTGTTCCTCACTGACACCTTTGTCCTCCTCTTCAGACATTTTGAATTTGAAGGCTTTGGAAACCCTAGTGTAAATGGAATGAGATGAAGGGAGTGAGAGATGAGATGACTAGCTTAGGAAAATGGAGGGAATGAATGTAATTGAAAACCTAGGTCTATAAAACCCTAGGATTTAACAATATGTATGACTGATATATGTTTTAGGGATATGAATAGGGATATGGTGCATGAAAAATGGAAATGGAATGGAAACTAGGGTTTCATAGGAAAAAAACACTTCAAATCTTTAATGGAACACCAAATATATTAGAGGCAAGGTGATTTAGTGTGCACTTACTGTTTTAAAGCCTCCTGAAGAAATTGGGAGGAGATTTGAGCTTATTGGAGGTGGTGAAACTTTGCAAAACCCTCATTGTGCAAATGTACAGCGTCGCTAGGCAAATGCACAACACCAAGACAAACGCATAATGCCAATGTATTTTGGTCTGGTTTTTTCGGGAAAATGTGCAGCGCTGCTGGGTAAACATGTAGCGCCAAGTCAAACACGCACCGTCAAGGTGAAAACGCGCAGTGCCTTGAAATTTTGACCCAAAATGCTAAGAAAACTCAAAATTTCTCCTTTGCTGAAAACTTTTGAAGGATGAATGGATATAGTGACTTGTTTTTAGGTGCTTTAAAAGAATTTATAGCCAAGTGAATTTGAAATTTAATTTGAATCACCCACTTTTCTAATGTTCACTTTTCCTTCGGCACTGATACGCTTTAACTTTCTGAATTTTTGGCATTGCAGGTTGATCAAACATGGAGTTTGTATTTCTTTGCTCCACTTAGGCCGGACATGATTTCATTTGACAACTTGGGATTGAATTTATTACATATGAGAACATAAAATTACATTTGGAAAATATAATAAATTATATATTTGACTTTTTATATCAAAATGACATTTTGATATAAAAGTCATTAAACTGAAAAATACAACTCTGAAAATTGATAATTACATCATGATGATATTATTTCGTCCCTCATATATGTGCTGACCTCATCTGAAATCCAGGAGTGACCTTGAGAAATTTAAAAATCTAATGACTTAATGGGACTACTTAAGACCTGACTTTCATGAATGAGATTTTGACTTAAAATACTTCCAAGTGAAAAGATAATTTCCATAGGTGTTTTTATGCTCAAGGAGACATGAGAATGAATCGGCTAATATGATCTTCTGAGGGAAAATGAAATTTATTGACAAGGAAAACCACCAGAGGAACAATTTTATGTCATGACCTAATGGAATGATGGAAAATTTCCTTAGAGTGGGACACCTAAGATGCACATGCAAAATGTGTTTTGATCCCTGGTGGAAGTATGCAAATATTGACACTAACAGCTTGGAATTGACTGATAATTTGACAATATGGCCATAATTAATCTGAAGAAGGGACAAATGATATTTGAAGGAACCGATATGAGAATAATTTTTCCCTTAGATCCATCAGAATGAGTAAGATGCATAGAACTAGTCAAAGAATAATACTGTGCGACTGACATACACAATATATATCAAATAACAATGAAGGAAAAATATTGGGGTAACCCTATTACAAAAGGAAAGTTGAGTTGAGATCATGGTATTTCTTGCACCTCAGACTTAGAAGAAGAGTTTGAAAACTGGAGGAATAGGCGGCATTCAATATCCACAAGGAATTGTTTAATAATTACCAAATCAGTTCGTTGTATGATATCTGAGGTATGTAACCTACCTTCTTATCATGGATTAGGTGATGTAAATAATTTTCTTAATTATTATGAAGAAAAAGTTCTAGAAAATAAAATGTTTTCAGCCTTGGATATAGCCCTGAAAGCTACCCCTGCTAGATAGTGGAAGGCACATAAGAATAATATAGGATTTTGGCAGGAATGTCAAAGACTAATGTGGATAAGGTTTGGATAGATAGAAATAGAGATGGAGATCAAATATGATGGTAAAACTAATCCTAGGAAGCATATCCAGCTATGCAAGTCAGCATGGAAGGAGATTCCACAAAAAGAATAGCTACATGGATTCATTCATACATTAGAGACAATCCATAAGAACTGGTACCCAGAAACGAAGCTTCAACATGGTACCAAGAATTGAGCGGACATGGTTGATGCCTTCATATTAAAATTCAAATTTGAGGACAATTGCCCATACATAAATTTGGCCCTTCAGACATTTAAGAAGAGGATATTTGAGAATGTTACCCCATTGGCCTGGTAGCAACCGGATTGGGCTGCGTAGATAGAAATTCACTAGAGTGCTATAACCTTACTACAGATGAATAAGAAGATCCTCACAACATCGACATAACAAATTCAAAAGGATATTGTGAAGTAACTAGACCTGAGATAGAGATACCAGACATAACGAAACCACTGTAGACCAAGAAGGTAAAGATAGGATCAGAGAAGGAACCCAAGTTTGCAACAATAGGAGATTAGTAGGATGAGGAGACAGTCAGTAAAATTACAAATTTACTTCATGAATATCAAGAAATGTTTCCCACCAAGTTTTCATAAATGAAGGGTATAATAGGAGATATAGGAGTCATGAAGATTCCCCTTAAGCCTGATGTGAAGCAAATCAAACAAAGACCTTATAAAATGAATCTGAAGTATAAGTAGAAAGTGAAGATAGAGCTCAATAAGATGATAACAACAAGAATTATTGAAGCTATAGAAGAATCAGAATGGGTGAGTCCTATAGTGGTGCAAGAGATGAAGACTTAAGGAGATATTAGGATCTATGTTGATCGAAAGAAAGTTGAATGATGCATTTCTACATGATCCCTTCCCTACCCCTTTCACATATGAAGTGATAGAAAATGTAGGAGGTCATAAAGCTTACTCATTTACAAATATATTCTCAGGTTCTCATCAGATTCGGATTTCACCTGAAGATCGGCATAAGACCAAACTTTCTACATAATGGGGCTCATATCAATACACAGTAATGTATTTTGGATTAAAAAAGGCCCCTTCTATATTTTCTAGGGTGGTGGTCACATATTTTAATGAATACATCTATAATTCTTTAGAATTATACTTTGATGATTGGACAGTATTTGGATTATTGATCAAACATGTTGGAAGTTTAAGACTTATGCTCGACACATGTAGACAATATCAAATTTCTTTAAACCTAAAGAAGTGAATATTTTTTGTACCATTTTGCATATTGTTGTGACATATTGTCTATAAACAAGGATTAATGGTGGACCCTGCTAAGATTTCCATCATTGTGAAATTGCCTCAACCTAAGATAGTAAGACAACTTCACACTATGTTGGGACATACTAGGTATTACAGGAAGTTCATCAAGGGGTATGCTAAGATCAATATGCATACAATGAAATTTTTGAAGAAGGTTGTAAATTTTTAGTCGAATGAAGAATATCAGAAGAGCCTCGACATATTGAAAGAAAAGATGGTAGTTGCACCTATACTAGTGTTCCCCGATTGGAATAAGGAAATCTATGTCCATGTGGATTCCTCTTATATAGATTTGGGAGTGGTACTGAAAAAATATGGTGCAGGAGATATTGATCATACTATAGCTTTTGCAAGTAGGATGTCATCTAAAGAAAAAAAAATACACCACTACAGAAAGGGAAGGAATGGCCATGGTGTATGCTTTGCAAAATTTTAGACACTATTTGCCAGAGTCACTCTTTCAACTATTTACAAATCATTTTGCACTAAAGTATTTTGTTAAAAAGCATGTCTTAGGAGGAAATATTTTCATATGGTTATTTTTATTCCAAGAATATGACTTTGAGTTCATTGTTAAACCAGGGAGACTAAATGTAGGACTTGACCATCTATCAAGACTAGAAATAGGGGAAGCACCAACCAACATAGAGGATAATCTCCCTGATGTGCGGTTATTTGCAATAAGAGTGGCAGATTACCATTTCGTAGATATAATTCAGTTTTTTTACCAGAAGAATGGCTCCTTCGTAATATACTATGCAGCAAAAGAAATAATTGGTGGCTAAGGAAACTGAATTTTCTTTAATAGCAGGACAATTATATAAGATGGGACCAGATGAGATACTGCGCATATATGTTCCTGAAAATGAAAGACAAATGATTCTAGAAGAAGCTCATTGGGGCACAACTAGAGGACACTATGCAGGAAAATCTATTGCATAGAATAATTTGAGAGCAGGATTGTGGTGGACTACATTACATAAAGATGTGAAGGAATACTATTGAGCATGTGATGTGTGTCAAAGAATAGGGAAGCCTTCCAGAAGAGATGAGATGCCTTTGGTAACACAAGTTGCATTACAGGCCTTTGATAATTGGGCCGTTGATTTTGCTGGACCCATAAACCAACCTGGAAAGAGGACTGGTGCAAGGTACATAAATACATCGAATGATTACTTGACAAGTTGGGATGAAGCACAACCAATAAGGGATTGCAGCGAAAACACTGTTGCGAAATTTATTTTTGAGTACATATTTTCTATATTTGGATGTATGAATATTTTGATGGATGACCAAGGTTCAGACTTCCTAAATAATACTATTGAAGCATTAAATAAGGAGTTCCAAGTTTAACATCAAAATAATACCCATTATCACCCTCAGACCAATGGAATAGTAGAAGCATTTAATAAGATTTTGTAGAATGAACTTACTAAGGTATGAAATGTGAATAGAGATGATTGGGACCTTAAAATTCCAGAAATGTTATGGGATTATAAGACCACATGTAAGAAGTTGATAAGTCACACCCTTCATATTAGTTTATGGGCAAGAAGTTGTGATTCCCATGGACTACGTCATGCCTAGCTTGAGGATTGCGGCTTTTACACATATGGAAGATCTTGATATAATGGAGGAAAGAATGTTGCATTTTATTTCTTTGGATGAAGATATATTTATAGCAGCATTCCATCAATAGGTACAAAATCAAGAGAAAATTCCTAGCAAGACAGACATATTAAGCGGAAGAAGTTCCAAGTAGGAGTCCTTGTTCTCCTTTATGACAATAAGTTTGTAAATTTTCTAGGAAAATCAAGATGCATTGGTTGGCCCATACATTATCAAGAATATTAATAACGGAGGAATAGTTCAATTATCAAAGTTAAATGGATAATTAGTTCAAGGAAGACTAAATGGCAGCAGGTTGAAGCTGTATAGGGACAACCCTACCCCTCAAAAATTTTCTCTAAAGAAATAAGGGAAGTATTAATGCCACCTGCAATTGAATGTGGGCACTAGACTATAAAATATGATGCAAAGAGAGCTTCGATGTAGGAATCCTCAATGTAAGATGGGTTGTTCACTACAATATGGGATGCATCGAAGTTCGCCGGAAAAATATTACTTTTAAAAGGGAAAGTTGTCGTTGAAACACGTATAAGAACGAATCTATGAGGAAATATGGACTTGTTGGAACAAGGTCTCCTAACAAGTTGTGAAACTAGTCCATTTTGAATATTTTTTATTATATTTAGTCTAGCGCAGGGGTTTTTGGGCGAGTCAAAGCCCCGAAAGCATTGTAATGGGTGAAAGGGTAAACTAGGGGTCCGAAAACCATGGGTTGCGGACCATAGGAAAGTCTAGGCTAGATTGTTATAAATAGAGATGCATTTTGTATTGTAAAGGATAGGATATGATGAGCTATTGATGCGAATTGTGATTTAAGCTATCTATTTGGGTTTTTGGGGAACAGACTCCTATTGGCTATGTGCGCGGAGATCCAAGTCTAGCTGTGTGCAGACCCTGCTGCTGTGTGCACAGGTTGGGAAGGGAATTGTAAGGAAGAATTAATGAATGAATGAATGTGAAAGATTGTTAGAGAACTGAATCTGTGAGTATTGTTATGTGAATTACTGATAATTGTTGTATTGTGCATTTTCTGTCCTTAAGCTACGAAAGATCTGTATATTGCGTTCTTGGATCTAGATCTGTTATGTTCTATTTATGTATTGATGTGTTGATGTTATAACAAGAATATAACTATAGATCTAGTGCACGTGGATGCGAATAGAGACTTAATTAACCCTGCGGAGAAAAAGGTAATCGGGGATTACATGACCTAGCGTAGCTCTCCTTGCTATACCCATCATTTCTTAGGGTGCGAAAACCTGGTTCCAGCACCCACCCAGACTAATTAGGGTGAGACTTTGACCTGCGCAAGCAGGTCACTGCCGAAAGGACCAGTATTATAGGGGTTTTTTGGCAAACCTTGCGCACCGAACCTAGGTCAGGACCCTCGAGCCAACAAATGGTTCCGTTGCCAGGACCAAAGGAATGTGAGAAAGGGATCAGGTACTGAAAAAAGAATACTAGAGAAGAACACCTACGAAGGGCCCTTAGGAAACCATGATGGTGCACTTGAAGTTACCTACCTTCAAGGGAATGGCCGATGAATACATGGAGTGGTTTTGGTTTGTGACAGAGTTGGTATGGGTTGCGCAGGGCGTGATGGGCGACACTATGAAAAAATCGCAGTTATCCCTAGTCTTTGACGGAAGAGCTATGGACTAGTATATGGGATACATATCAAAAAATAAGGACGCAACTATCCAGAACGTTAAGGATGCCCTGGAACAGGAGTTTCAGAACCCTAAATCCTACTCTCAGGTCATAGCAGAATGAAAATATTTCAAGCAGGGGCCAACTGAGTCTGTATGGGAAGCAGATCAATGCCTAAAAATAGCTATCAGAGAAGGAGGATTTTGGCACGACGACAAACAGCTTACGGAATGGTTCATCACCATGCTACTCCCTCACTTACGCGTACCTATGGGTCGCCAAAATTTTGACTCACAGGATGAGGCCTTGGGAGCTACAATGAAATTAGAAGCTACACCTCTAAAGGATGTTGTGGTAGAAGTATAGCAGATCCAGGTGCGGCTTGAGGCTATGCACCAAGAAATTTAGAATCTACAGCAAGAGAAAGGAAGAGGGGTTGGCACGAAACTAAATCATGTAGTAGACCACCCGGGACCAAGAGCACATGGTCCAGGACAGCAGGGCTCAAGGGAACCTATGCTATAGCACAGAGGGAGCTACGCAGGAGGGTTGCATAATATCAACCGATTGCCCTGTAATGGCACCCTTATTTCTGAACCAAAGCGACACTAGTGTCGGTTTTTCCGGTCGATGGGCCATGAGAAGCAAGACTGCTGAAGCCCTGATGAAGTAATAAATAGGGGAAAAGACCCTTCCTCGCCAAGAACCCCCTTCGGTAGGGATGACTCCCCCCCTGGAGGAAGGGACATGAGCCAGAGCATAAGCGCAGGTTGGGGTCGAGGCCAGTCCCTCTGCTATAATTGTGGGGGCAGGGGGCATTTGGTGAAGGATTTTCTGAACCCTTTATGATAGTCTTGTAGGTATTGTAGGTAGTGGGGCCATACGTTGTAAGAGTGCCCAACCTTAAAATCAAAGATACAGGAAAAACAACTCCCATATGCATAGAAGGTGCGAAGGGTCCAGACTGGGCTAAGGGGAAAGGATACCAAGGTAAATGTGGTAATGCACAATGGATTGGTGACTGGGGGGGCTAAGGAGAAAGATGAATCTGACTCACTAATCCGCAGGGTAGTTAGCAACCAAGAAGGACTAGACCCGGCCAAAGTGAGGGAAACATTTATGGAGGCTCGAAAGGACTTCCTTGAGACTAAAATTCCGCCATCTACACACCCGAGAGCTGAGGAAGTAACTGCGGAAGTTAAAACTTTCTTAAAAGCATGTGTGAGGCTATTTCACAACCCTCAGGCAGTATGAAATCTATAGGATTTACTAGAAATCTGCACAACACGGGCTTCCAGGTCATCCGACATCAAGGATGTGCATAAATTATACAAATATCAAAGATGCACTGGCAGGGAAATGCGTCTGACAGTCTAGATCAGTGACTATGAGATGGATCGGGTTATATTAGACCTTGGATCGGACGCTAATATACTACCTAAGCACACTTTGAAATGCATGGGGGAACCCAAGCTGGAGCGACCCACCATCCAGCTTCGAATGGAAAATCAACAAAAAATCATTCCTCTAGGTAGACTCCCCAGCGTCGTGGTTGATATCATAGGGGTAAGGATCCTAGCTGACTTTGAAGTGATAGAAATTATGGAAGATGTGGATCCCTACCCTACACTCCTCGGGCTGGACTGGGCTATAGACATGGGGGGCATCATCAATCTCAAAAATCGCAGAATGATATTTGAAAACAAGGGAACATGGGTCATTGTACCACTAGACCCGGTAGAAGGAAAATGTTATGAAGAACCTATACCTAAGGATGGGGATGGGGATTATATCTATAAATTGACAGCACGTGATAGGGACAACCTGACCCAGGACACTGTACCATGCTACGAGGAGGATATTGAGGATCCCAGTAAGGATCTAGAATCTTGGCAGGCCCGACTAGGAGAAGCCTCTACGTTGCGTTGTCTTCGTATCTCAAAGGACTCCCTCTGTGTGGTCCCAAGGGAAAGGATTGGAGTAGGGCTAGGCATAAGCAACTACAGCGAACCCACCCTGGGAGAAGGACTGGTCAACCCACAAGTGAGAAACAGGTTCCCTATCACACTTGTATGTTCTGCAGGTAGCGGTCCCATGCAACAAGCCACCCATTAAAGCCTTAGCAGAACAAATGATAAGAATCTCTTGGTCTTGGGCCAAGAGCTATTTAGGAAGCAAGCCTGTATTGGGGGAAGGCAGGAAGATGTCACAAATCGATAACCATAGTGTAACAAGTATGCCTAAATCACTGAGGACGCGACAACTAGCCGTTGGGACTGTACCCTCTGGTAAAAAGTAGAAGTTACTATTGAGAGAAGCGGCTCTTGAGCCATTGGTAGGTCAAGTTATGGGAGGTTTTTAACGTTCCTGGGGAAACCCACCCCGCGTAAAATATCTCTCTCTATCATCCGATGGATAATTCTTAGAAGGGGGCGGGATAGTCCGGTTAGCGGTATTGTCTCATGTAAACAAGCAGCCTACTTTAAGTGTCTCGCAGAAGTAATCAAGCAGCGAACATTGTTACAATTGCAGCACCCCTCTCATGATTGTTCAACCCCCTCCGTCAGGTAGTAGTCACCTAGAGCCAGGATTCATTTTTCGCACAACGATGTCGACTACTACCCCTGCTGAAACCTCCACCCCAACTGAACCTGAGGTTGAAGAAGTTTTAGAAGATGAGCCTCAGTTAGAAAAATTCCCCCCTCCACGAACCACAAGGAAAGGCAAGGAGAAACCTTAGATTTCGGGGATTACCCCACAAGCAGCAAAAAGGCCTCGAAGTTCCCCAAGACGTGCCAGGCCTCCGCCCTCAGAACAAGATGACCAGGAGGGGGCTCTGTCGGCTAACCCGATCAACTGGTTACCCCCCTTCATTTGACCATGAATACCATCTACACAAATATCGAAAAACTTGGATGGCTTGATCACCTACCTGCAGACTCCGCTAACCCTAGGAGAGGTCCCCATCATCGATGACCCCTGTGGATGCCTCCATGAGGTCAAGTTCGAGGATCATGATTTGGCAAACCATGACGCTTTCCTAGAATTGGCCTCTACATTATAATTTGATACAATCTATGAGGATGATGGAATCATAGTAGTACCTCAACGTTGGGTATACGGCTTGGCGGGATCCGAACTCTTGAATCTGCTCCGCATGCCCCACTTTGGCTGTTACAACATCACATATCAGTTGGCATGCCAGTTACTCACCCTCATTCACAATGGATGCTTATGGATTCATGACAGGGTCCCTATCAATGCTGAGTTGATCCACAAGATTACAGGCCTCCCAATGCAGGGGCCGCACCCGCTCGTGAAAGTCGGAAAGAAGTTCGAAGCCGCTACCGCTCTGTTTTTTCGGGAGACCTATGTAGTACAACGAAATCAGCGAGGGTTTTTGATCCAAACCATCAACGACCCTGCTACATAGATGGGCACTCGACTATTAGATTGTAAACTCATGCGGAAGTGCCAGGTTGCGACTGTCCCCGCCTATGTCATCCAGCTAGCCGGCCAGTGCGCGAAGGGTGTGTTTTTTAATTGGGCTCAATACTTGTGTGATGAATTTCTCGCTAATTTCTACGAGTCTTAAGAGCATGGGACATCTTTCTTCTATTCGTGGCTGTTATTCCTCATAGCACTAATCGCCTGGGAAAAACCAGAGGAGTCAGTCGTTCCAGAGCTCCCTGCTGGGTTGTGCGAAGGCGCTCGGTATGCTCACTTGTGGAACTCTAAGGATAAGCAGCGCATCAAGGTCTTTTGGGTCCTCTTCCAGAGTAGTGTCGCCACTTCCATAAACTCTCGACCTCGATTATCCCCCACCATTTATGAAAAATACAAGCATATTGCTGCATTTCAAATCACCATGCACCAGGTCCGGATTTGTAGCCTTTCCAGTTAGACATGGATGGATTTCCCTTACATGGTACCCGATGAGGAAATTGATCTAATGATCTCACTGTGGCCCCCCGAATGGAAAAAATGTCTCCCCAAAACTCCAGCATCAGTTACAGTCGAGCCCAGAGGTAACTCGCCGCAGCAAACTGATACAACTTTGACCCAAGTAGATACTGCCACCACCCTCCTCCCAGCACTAACAGGATAGGGGCATCAGCATCAGGACCAAGGAAGAAACAACATGCCCGTCGTGAGCATTACGACACGACAGTCACATTAAGGGACAGAGACCTGGAACAGATCGCGGACATGGTCACCATGGCTACGAAGGATAAGTGGGCACTTATCACGGCCCAGTGGAAGGAAGGGGTCGACTCTCTTCAGGCATACCTCTGTGCTCTCCAGATAAAAAAGGATCACCCTCCACCCAGTGGAGTCCAGGCACCACCCCTATCAGTCGACAGTAGCTCGGCACAAATCAGGAAAGCCAATCAACTTTGGAGTATCCCTAACGGTGCCTTAGTCGAAACGTAGCCCCCGAAAGTCACAGGAATTCAGATGGACTTTTCTCAGCTGCCCCACGCTACCTTAGAAAGTCTCCTTCATGTTGTCTCTTGGGAGATTAGTGACCGCACTCAATCCACAACCCGATAGCTTGCGGCAACCCAACACACCATTTCGCAGAAGAATGATGAATTAATCTAGGCTGTGTCACAACAAGCAGAGCTTGAGATTGTGATACACCAGCTCTGCACGGAAGTCACGAAGGAAATCACGGCTAAGGATACGTCTAGGAGTAAGGTGGAAAAATTGGTTGCTTCTTTCAAAGCCTCTTGGCTGGAGATACACACTTTCAGGACTCAGCTGGAACAACATATTTCGGACTTACAGGCCAGATTACAGCCCAGCACTCCCCTAGAAGTCTATGCCCAGCATGCCACTCTAATCACAAGTGCAACAACGAAAATCATGGGGAAAATTTCTCAAGGTGCCACGCTGCTGGAGTCAGCCATGCAGCTCTGGACTCAGGTCCAGCGCGATCCAGTCCTCCTAGAAATCAATCAAGACTTACGAAAAAAAGAATAATCCGTTGAAAGGAGCAACACTATGCTTCCTACCTTGGTGCCTGCCCAATGCTTGCCACGATTGAAAACCAGCACCGACCTCCAGTACAAGATTGAGAAACTCCGGCATAAATAGCACGTCATGGCTAAACGTCTAAAGTCCTAGACTACCTCAGCCCTCCGGTTAACACAAGACATCGATGGTGCAACCAAGCGCCTTAATTAGCTCCTTGCAAGCGTTACCACAGTCGCTGACGATCCACCTTCCCAAAAGCTAGTCGCCCTTACACAGAATGCTGCTGCCCAAAGTCAGGATGTACTACCTCCGCTCAGACATTCTCTTGATACCTTACAGGCATAAATAGAAGCTGCACCACCGCAGTGACTTAGGACGAGTCACAAGATTGTGTTGGGGGAATGTTGGAATGGGTTCTCCTAACAAGCTGCAAAACTGGTCCATTTTGAATATTTTTTATTATATTTAGTCTAGCGCAGGGGTTTTGGGGCGAGTCAAAGCCCTAAAAGCATTGTAATGGGTGAAAGGGTAAACTAGGGGTCCGAAAACCATGGGTTGCGGACCATAGGAAAGTCTAAGCTAGATTGTTATAAATAGAGATGAATTTTGTATTGTAAAGGATAGGATATGATGAGCTATTGATGCAAATTGTGATTTAAGCTATCTATTTGGGTTTTTGGGGAACGAACTCCTGCTGGCTGTGTGCACGAAGATCCAAGTCCAGCTGTGTGCGGACCCTGCTGCTGTGTGCACAGGTTGGGAAGGGAATTGTAAGGAAGAATTGATGAATGAATGAATGCGAAAGATTGTTAGAGAACTGAATCTGTGAGTACTATTATCTGAATTCCTGATAATTGTTGTATTGTGCATTTTCTGTCCTTAAGCTGCGAAAGATCTGTATACTGCATTCTTGGATCTAGATCTGTTATGTTCTGTTTATGTATTGTTGTGTTGATGTTATAACAAGCATATAACTATAGATCTAGTGCATGTGGATGCGAATAGAGACTTCTTTAACCTTGCATAGAACAAGTTAATCGGGGATTACAGGACCTAGTGCAGCTCTGCTTGTTATACCCATCCTTTCTTAGGGTGTGGAAACCTAGTTCTAGCACCCACCCATACTACTTCGAGTGAGACTTTGACCTGCACAAGAAGGTCACTACCAAAAGGGCCAGTAGTATAGAGGTTTGTTCGCAAACCTTGCACACCGAACCTGGGTCAGGACCCCTGAATAGGAATAGATCTAGCAATAGATATGTAGTTCAAGAACACAATCTGAGCTAATGATGGGGATCGAAATTTAGATTTGTTATAAAAATCCATGTCCCGCCCAGATTTGGCACTTTGTTGTCCTAAGAATTTGAGTATTTCCTACTGTGGAGAAGTTGCATAAATTTCAATTCTATGAATCCTGAGGATTTTATTTGTATATTCACTAAGAAGGGCTTAGCTGGAATCATGGAAAAAATCACAACAACATCTAATACACCTGCAACATCATCTGAGATTCTCGAAGTAGCATCATCACCCACAACAGTAGCATCACACACACAACGGAGATCCCCATGGAAGAAAATGAACAAAGAACAAAGAACAATGAAGAAATAGGAGAAAAGTTGTTGAACCTCAACAAGCAACCAAGTAGGTGAGAGACAGCGAGGAAGAATCAGAGCAAGAGAAAATGGAATAGATGGCACAATGTTTTGGTCGCCTATCCCACCATATATCCCAAAAAGAAAATCATATTCGAAACCAATAACAGACTCAAAGGATGAAAAGTATGGCACCTTCACACCTCTACTATCAGAGTCAGTCTGATTTATTGGAGAAGACCTTGGGAAGATTCTGCAGCTGAAGTGCGCGGATAACTATTTCATAAAAAAATAAATATTCGTAGTTCACACTAGATAGGTATTTGAAACAAGTGCACTACCCTGGGAGTGGTGTGACGAGGTTGGAACCAGAGTAGTGGGCAGTTGGGTTGGCGCGATCAGGTTTGTTGAACATGTTTAATGTTCCACACTTCGGTAGAATTCTAGGAAGCACAACTTGTGTGATGCAACTGCTCGTATTGATGTACGATGGATGCATGTGGATGGGGAAGAGAATCCCTATCAAATGAATGATGATATGTAGAATCACAAGACTGACTTATCAAGTGATAAATCACGCAGAGGAGTTTATTGGGAAAGGTGAGGACAAATAAATAGAATAAAAAAAGAAGAAAAAGTTTGGACTGATAAAAGAGAAGCGAGGTTATGATATCAGCTCGATCAATGACGAGTAATTTCACTTCACAGCACATATATCAGCTGGAAAAATCATGAGGAAGTGTTGGGCTAATGAATTCCCTACACCTGTGATTTCATTAGTTGCGCAGTGCGTTAATGGGATTCAATGCAAATGGGCCGCATACCTATGCAAAGAGTTTATGGATGACTGTTGCAAGGCTCAAAAGAAAGGTACCTTGTTTCATTATGCATTGTTACTTCTAATAATTGCAATACTTGCATGGAAAGAGTCGGATGATTCACAGTTCCCTCTGGTAGCCTTGGATGTTTATGAAGCTGCACGGTATGCCTCGCTATGGTATACCACTAAACCGGCTTGCCTATCAACAAGCCTATACAAGAAATATAACTCTGTGATGAAGTTTAAGGCTGACTTCCACAAAATTTACATATAGACTTGTAAGGACACAACAGATACATAGAATCCTCGTCCATATTTAGTAACAAAATAAGATATCATAGAAGAGATACAAAAGTGGCCCAAGGAGTGGATCACTACACTAGAGACAGAGACAAAGTATTCTTTAACAGATAAGGACATGATGCAACACGTAGAGTGGGAAGGACAACGATGAGCAAGAAGTAGAACAAGAGAAGCACCACAACGAGGTTCACAAGGATCCTCTTGGAGGAGATGATCAGAACAAAGAGTATGAAAAGATAGAGACAAACCCATATATCGCAGAAATGATGAAGGTAGGAACTAAAGCTACTCAAAGAAGCAAAAAAAATTAGAAGGCAGACAAGACAAAGGATGTAATGCTAGTTGTCCCCATTTATGGGGGCTTGGATTAAATTTGGGACATGATTAAGGAAGCAATGACAAATTAATGGAACGCGTTAGATGATCGCTACGACGCACCTCTAACAGGTGTCGAGGCGCGCATTGCAGAATTGAAGATATTAGCAGAGAAAACCAGACAATTATTACATCCAAAGGAAAGGCTTTGAGAATAAAGACTAGTAGAGCCCATGCTTGGGGCATGGACAGCACAGCTAACTGTCGGAGCCCTGTAATTTGACTCTGCCGAGGTACAACGATAGGTGAAAGGTTGTAAGTATGTGAACATGAACATCACGATAGTGCCACTTCAGAGATTACATGAGTTGCATCAAGAGATCATAGAGGAGCTAAAGCAGCGAGAACAACTCACTTCAAAGTTGAACATTTAAGTAGAGAGAGAGAGAGAGAGAGCTTAAGCAACAGCTTGACCACGCGATCTAGGAGAAGGATCAAGCAGTAAAATAGCATCAAAAGCTGAAGGAGGTCGTCGAATTCACATGTCGTGAGGTTCTATACATTGATGTTTGAGAAGAATAATTAGTGGAGGATAGGGTCGCGAATATTGGCCTTGTAGTAAAAGGATATAAGAGTAAGATATCAGACATACAATTTGAAAATGAGACAAATATCAATGATATACAATTGAAGCTACAACTAACCACACCATAGGAAGTGCGAGAGTAAAGGGAGGTCGACCTAAAGGCTGTAGTGGGCTGACATCTCCGCAATAGTGGCAGACTATGGGAAGCTGTTGGATGAGAGCTTATATATTTGAAAATCATTGTAGGAAGATTGAAATGTGTAGAAGCTACAAGAGGATATTTAGCAGAAGCATCAATAGTTGGAAGAGATTTAGGCAACTGTGAGAACCGTATGAATCTCATAGAATCTCGCAAAGGTCAATGAGGGAAATTCCCTTCAGAAGAAGATAGAGAAGTTAAGGAAGGAAGAGCATATTCTGATAGAGATAACTCAACCATGGCAAGATGAGGCGCTACAACTGTCTCAATGTTGTGAAACCAACTCCAAAAATAGAATAAAAGAGATATAAATGCCTTAGAAATAAGCCACTCCGAGGGGGAGACCTCCAATAGATTACATGAATGAACAATTCTTGGATGATACAAATTAAAAAACCTCCTTTCTATATATAGGAGTCCATGGGGCCACAATGTAATCCTATTCGACCTAACAATAATAATTTAAGGGCACAATAATAACAATATGAGGGTTACAAGGGTACAATAATAACAATAAGGGGGTTACACTAACAACAATAAGGGACTATAGTAGTAATATAGGGACCTAACATGCCCCTCTCCTTCAAAAAAGTGTTGTCCTCAACGCTTGAGTAGCTCCAGATTTTTCCGTATAAAATTCTCATCCTCCCATGTAGAATCTTCAATGGGTAAGTTCTTCCACTTGATGAGATACTCTGAAATTGATCGATTTCGTAGCTGTCGAGTTCTTGTTTCCGTGACTGCTTCAAGTTCCAATATGATTTTTCCTTCCTCATCAATTTTTGGCAATATTGTTTGAACTGGAAAATTTTCACCTATAACCTTATTTAAGCATGAAACATGGAAAACTGGATGCACTCGTGAAGAAGCAGGAAGCTCTAATTTGTATGCCATAGTACCAATATTTTGCAACACCTTGTAAGGACCATAGTACTTTGGCGATAATTTATTATCCTTCTTAGCTTGCTTGAGGGACATTTTTTTGTATGGTTGTATCCTACATCAAAACCTCTGTCACTGCGATGTTGATCTGCCTGTTGTTTCATTCAATTTTGTGCCAAATTCAGGTTATCCTTCAAGAGTTGGAGAACCTCTTGTTGATGCTCGATGTGATCTTCCACTGCTTGAACCTTCGAATTTTCTCTTAAAGATGATGTGATTGACAGTGGAATATGATATCCATAAAGTGCCATAAATGAGGTCATTTTTGCTGCAGTATGGAAGGAAGTGTTATAGCACCATTCAGCGAGAGGTAACCACTTGACCCATTGTGTTTTTTTATCAGATACAAAACAACAAAGATATCCTTCCAAAAATTTATTTACTATCTCAGTTTGACCATCGGATTGAGGATGATAAGATGAGCTATGAGCTAATTGAGTACCCAAATAACTCCGTCCAAAAATTTCCAGTAAAAATGGGATCTCTGTCGCTCACAATAACCCTTGGGTTTCCATGTAGCTTTTGAATCGCATCCATAAATGTAGTAGCAACTGTACGTACTTTAAATGGATGAGATAATGCACAAAAGTGTGCATACTTGGCAATTCTATCAACTACCACCATGATGACACTCTTTCCTTTAGACTTAGGTAAACCTGTGATAAAATCCATTGAAATCTCTTTCCAATGTTGACTTGGAATGGATAAAGGTTGTAGAAGACCCGCGATCTTAATTGTCTCAACTTTATTCTGCTGGAAAACCAAAAATTCTACCACAACATTTTGAATATCAGATTTAAGGCCATCCCAAAAAAATTCTTTCTTCACCCTGTGGTAAGTTTTTAAAAATCCTGAGTGTCCTCCTAAAGGAGAAGTGTGCAATTCCAAAAGAATATTTTGTTTTAGTTGGGAATTCTTACAAAGATATAGGAGATCTTTGTACCATAAGGAATCATTTTTCCAACTAAATGTATCAGATGTACTAGGATCTTGATGCAAATTTTGAATGAGTGTCCACACTTCTTCATCCTTTTTCCATTCATCCCTTGCTTCAGTTATCTAATCTATTTGGATAATAGATATGGCACAAAGCAATGCTTCCACCTCTTCATTCTTTCTTGAGAGTGCATCTGCAACAACATTTAGCTACCCTTTATTGTAGATTATTTCAAAGTCATAACCCAACATCTTTGTGACCCATTTTTGTTTCTCTTCTGAAGATAGTCTATGTTCCAAAAAGTGTTTGAGACTATCATGATCAGTTTTCACCTTGAAGTGTCTTCCCATTAGGTAAGTTCGCCATTTCTTTAGTGCATGCAGTATTGCTAAGATTTCCTTCTCATAAATAGCTTTCTGTAAATACTTTCATTTGATTGGATGAATTTCAAAAGCAATGGGTCTTCCTTCTTACATTAAAACAACACCAGTTCCATTTTCTGAGGCATCACATTATACAATAAAGGTTTTGTGAAATCTGACGTAGCTAAGACTAGTGCTATGCACATTGCTTCTTTAAGATGTTCAAAGGCCTTAGTTGCTTCAGGAGTCCATGAAAATGCATCTTTCTTCAATAATGTTGTTAGAGGTGCTGCTATTCTCCCATAATTCTTAAAAAACTTGTGATAATACCCTGTTAACCTGATAAATCCTCGCAACTACTTTATGTTTGTGGGGTCTTTCCATTCCTTAATGGCTTTAATTTTGTTAGGGTCTACCTTAACACCCTCATGAGATACAATATGACCTAGATATTGCACCTCTTGTAATCCAAAGAAACATTTGGATGTTTTTGCATATAATTATTTCTCCTGCAATAGTTTTAGCACCCTGTCAACATGTTGAACATGATCCTTCCAAGACCTGCTATAGATTAGTATATCGTCAAAAAATACTAGCACAAATTTTCTAAGGAAGGGTTTGAAAATGGAATTCGTCAACCCTTGAAATCTAGAAGGTGCATTGGTAAGGACAAAAGGCATGACCAAAAATTCATAATGACCCTCATGATTTCAAAATGTTGTTTTAGGAATATATTCATTCTTCATTCTAATTTGATGATATCCTGAACAAAGATCCAACTTGGTAAAATAAATTGCTCCATGTAATTCATCCAATAATTCATCAATCACAAGAATGGGAAATTTATCTTTAATGGTGAGCTTATTGAGCTCCCTATAATCCGGACACATTCGCCATGATCCATCCTTCTTGTGTACCAATACTACGGGAGCAGAGAAAGAACTTTAACTAGGTTGAATTATACCCGCCTCTAACATTTCTGCAATCATACGTTCAATTTCGCTCTTTTGGAAGTAAGGATATCTATAAGGCCTGATGTTTGGAGGAACACTTCCTGGAATCAAATGAATGGCATGATCATGATCACGAATAGGTGGGAGTCCTTTGGGAGTTTCAAACACCTTGGAATGATTGTCCAAGACTTGTTGGAGATCTGCAGAAATAGATGATTTTGATGTTGGAACTTCTAGTGAGCGTAATTGTGCAATTACGCCTCGCTGTTCTTTCTTTAGAAGCTTTGTCATGACATTAGAGCTTATTATCCTTCCCGGCTTCCCCGCAATACCCCGTAATTCGACTTCCTTTCCTTCTGAAAAAAATTTCAAAAAAAGTTCTTGAAAATTAAAAGCTACCGTCCCCAAAGATTGTAACCATTGTACTCCTAGTACAACATCAGCACCTCCCATAGGAATGGAAAGCATTGGACTATTCAATACATATTCCCCCATGGTTAGCTTGATATTATGGAATTTTCCAGAGAAATTTTTAGTTCCTCCATTTGCAACCATCACTTGACATTCTGGTGCTGGGTATAGGAAACAATTCAATTCCTTGGCTACCTTACAATGAATAAAATTATGGGTACTACCTGAATCAATCAACACTATTACCTTTTTCTTCTTGATAGTTCCTTCTATCTTGAGAGTTTGAGGAGTGGTAATTCCTGCCAATGCATTACATGATATGGTCGGACTCATTTCTTCCTCTTCTAGGGTTGGTTCGTGGTGTATACCCTCTTCTTTTGAAGATTCTTGTTCATTTTCTTCTTCCTCTTCACAATCTATGTAAAATAATTTCTTCTCAGCACACTTATGACCTTTAGTGTATTTTCTATCACAACTGTAGCAAAGCCCTTTTGCTCTTTTTTCTTCCAATTGTTGTGGTGTCAACCTTGTAGGTTGTGAAAATCTAGGAGTATCAACACTTCCCTCTTTATAGAAGTGAGTGGTAGGCTTCCTTGTCGCCATAATTTTACATTCATTTTTTCTGGCCAACCTGAATGTCTTTTCCAATGAATCAGCTTCCAAAACGTGAACTTCATGTTGGATGTTATCCTTTAAAGTACCTATGAAGAGATCAATCCTGTGTTCCTCTGAAATATCAGTTACCCTTATATTCAATTTTTGGAAGTCCTCAATGTGCTCTCCCACTGAACCCTTTTGTTTGATATTTAACAATTGGCTAAAGAATGTGTTGCTCTTTGTATCCTCATAATGTGCTATCATTTCCTCCGTAAAAATTGACCAAAGTACAATTTTTTTACGGGAGCAAAGCCATCAATACCATACAAATGTATTTTTTTCTAAATGTAAAGTTGCAATGCGTACCTTTTGTGTGTTTTTCACATTATTGAGATCAAAATATTGCTCCATCTGTAGTATCCATGTTACAGGATCCTTTCCATCAAACTTCCTCATATCCATTTTTGGAATATGGTGGTTCTTCCCTCCAACATTAGAGTTTATTAAATCACGATTAACATTTATTTTGTTCTCATCACGAGTTTCCTCTACTATCTTTTTACCATTAGGAAAAATTTCTTGTGTCAACTTTTCCAAACCTTCTATGTCTACTTTTAGATCATTCTTCATGCTTTCCATGTTGTCTTTCATTTTTTCATCAATCTTAGCTTCCATGTCATCCATCTTAGCTTCCATGCCCACTTCTATGCCATCCATCTTAGCTTCCAAACCATTCATCTTAGCTTCCATGCCTTTATTCAAACCATCCATCTTAGTTTCCACACCTTTCTTCAAAACTTCCATTTCATTTTTTGTTGCTCTTTGCGAGAGTGAAATTGTTTGCACTTGCTCTTGTAGTTTTGATATGTCATGTTGCCATTCTTCATCTTCATGAGTCATAGTAGAGCCTTCTAAAGGCTTAATGGGTGTTGAATTATTTTTAGGGGACATTTTAGAATCCAATACTGATATCTATTCTACAATATTCCCTTGGAATCAATTCAACTTGATTCTTCCAACAAGACTTATGCAATTCAGAAAAAATAATACACACCTATTACTTGCTTTTGAGGAGCTCGATATTGAAATTGAATTATCTCTATAATTGCAGATCCTCAATATCTGAAATTCCATATTATAGTAGCCCTCTGAAGCTTCTTTCAAATGCCACAGGTCTGATCTGATTTGGATTCTTCAAGACAAAGTTATGTCTAATCTCCCACAATGACCCAATTATGGATTGGTTCAGTAGAGTGAACTTGTATGAATTTCCACGTGTCACTATTTCCTCCTTTGGCTCTAAAATTGATAGATAGAAAACTAAATTCCATGTACTTGCGACCACTTTTTACAGCATTCCAATCCGATGCTCAGAGATAGAGCTATGAAGATTTTTCCACGGTCACCACTTTGAGATGAAATTCAGAATCCTGACAAAGACCTAACTTCCAAAAATCATATCTCTGAAAATATTGCGAACCAAGATCTGAAATTTTGCGACAATGTTCCTCAGGATTCAGCTTCACACTCTAAAAATTTCAGCTCCTGAACCTTCGTAGAAACAAATTTATAGTGAAAACGCCACGATGACCTGTTTAGGTTAAATTCAGGAGCCTACAAAATGACCTAAATTCCACAAATTATATCTCCAAAAATATTGCGAACCAAGCTCTGAAATTATGTGACAATGTTCCTTAATATTTTGGCTTCGCACACTAAAAATTTCAGTTTTGGAAACTTCGTAGAAAAAACGTTATAGCGAAAATTCCACGATGACCTGTTTAGAGCAGAAAAACCCTAGAATCCAAACCTTTGATACCAAATGTTGTGAAACCAGCTCCAAAAATAGAAGAAAAGAGATATCCATGCCTTAGAAATAAGCCACTTCGAGGGGGAAACCTCCAATACATTACATGAATGAACTATTCTTGGATGATACAAATTACAAAACCTCCTTTCTATATATAGGAATCCATGGGGCTACAATGTAATCCTAGTGGGGCCACAATGTAATCCTAGCCGACCTAACAATAATAATTTAAGGGCACAATAATAACAATATGGGGGTTACAGGGGTACAATAATAGCAATAATGGGGTTACAGTAACAACAATAAGGGACTATACTAGTAATATAGGGACCTAACACTCAAGAAGTGGATGAGAAGCTTCAAGAGCTTCGAGAGAAAGAGGAGACATTAATGCAAAAGGCTACAAAACCGGTGATAGAAGCACTGTTGGAGGAAGTGCACAACAAAGAAAAGAAGATCACAAATATTCTGCAATATCTCAATAGCACCTCCAAAAACATTACAGCAAAGATCAGATGAAAATCATCTAAGTGACTTAGGATGAGTCACATGTGAGTGTTGGGGGCCTATTGGGGCCTATTGGGCGCAACCCAACATGGTATATATTTTGGAAAAGACTCTGCATTTTGTGGAGTGGAGTGTGCAGTGGAGCATGCAACAAAGAAAAATTTAAGGAAGTAAATGTACTGCACGGTGTCGAAGTCCCTCATTTTTGTAAAAGTGCATGATTCTATAAGGGATCAATGGTTTTGGGACCATAATTTATTTTTTTATGGATTCCATGGTATTTGGACCATGGTATTTTAATGATGTAATCCTATAATGTAATAGTATATAAAGGGTTGAAATTTTATGTTTAGAATATATTTGTTCAAGTAGAGAATTTGTTAGCTTGGTTTGGGCTGACCCAAGTTTGATTTATACTGTGCACCAACAAAACCCTTGATCACTGGCACTTTCGGCAACGACTTGCAAGCAAATTGCAATCTCACCCGAAGTGACTATGGGTGGATGTAAAACCAGGTTTCTGCAGCCTTGAGGGACGAAGACATGTGGTATTATTATGTTATCTTATACTTACAACTTATAAATTACTTTTTCTCATTGGATTAATTGGTTAAACATGTCATATAAAACCATAAACCAGTATTGTGTTGAAGTAAAATGCAACTGTAATAACTGATACTATACAATAGATAATAAGCATATGTACACAACAATCACACAAGAACACCAAAATATTGTCCACAAAATTGTTTCTTATTATGATGAATCTTTGAATACAACCTTTTCTTAACCTACACACTAAGCTGCAGGTTTTCTGCACACTCAGAAGCAAACTCTTCTCTATGCCTTTGCACACTCAACTGTAGAGCCATAACTATAGATTACAGATTACAATATTTTCCCCATAACTCTCTATATCTTCTAAAAATATCATTTAGACCCTTTATATACTATTACAGTATAGGATTACATCATCAAAATACCATGGTCCAAATACCATGGACTCCGTAAAACAAGCAACTATAGTCCCAAAACCATCGATCCCTTATAAAATCATGCAATTTTACAAAAAGGAGGGACTTCAACACTGCACAGTACATTTAATTCCTTAAATTGCACTCTGCTACGCAATCCAATGTGCACTTCACTCCACAAAATGTGGAGTCGTTTCCAAAATATAGGCCAAGTTGGGTTGTGCACAAAAATTTGTTTATTAAAGCGTTGTTGTAACTCACTTACACACCTCTGACTCAACAAAATATTTACACTCTGTAGGATTCCCTAGAACAAGCAACTTGAATTAAGGCCATGGCAGGATATCCACATGATCATCGAGGAGGAAAGGTCTCACATGACCCGACCTGCATAGGAATGTAGCATAAAATCATTGATTTGACAAAGAACTTAAGGGGCATGTAACTGGTGTGATTGTTAGGAATGCACATATAGTGTACCAATTGCCATGTCGAGGGTCACCACACCATGAAGTGCCCAATACTGAGAGGCCCAATAACTCCCTTCGTATCGACGGGTGGCTCCACATATTTACTTGGCGTCGGAGCTATGCAAGTTGGTACGAAAGGGTTATATGTAGGTCGCATGGAGTTCCACACTTTTCCTAACAAGAAGGGTGCAACTTCAACTGAATATTGTGAAATATGCAGGACCTATGGGCATCTCCCTCGCCTCTATCCAATTTTACAGAAGTATTCAAATTTCCCAAACAAAATTTTATTTGAGTTTTGTGGTTCACCTACCCACCACATTGATCATTGTATGGCATTAGATGCCCTAGCTGTCTGGCTAGATCTTTTTTCTTATAGGATCAATGAATATCCTCGAGGACAAGGTGGTGGAGGAATAAGGAGGGGGAGAACAATAGGTATAGGTATGATCCAATGTTACGATTATGATCAAGTGGGGCATTTTGCAAGAAATTTCCCACTTCATAGAATACCCTCGTGCTCTCAGTGCAAGGTCAACAAAAATGCAATTGAAGACTTCCCAGAGCTAATTTCCATATGGGAAAAGTGTAACCTCTAAAGGGGAGAAAATATAAATAACGTTAAACCAAGGGAACCCGATACAACTTTCCTTTGAAAAATTAATATAGTCACCCAAGGAGGGAAGAAGGCCAAAGGTGACTTGGGAGTTGCTGAACAACCAAGAATTATAAAACCAAGCTCACCAAAGCTCGTATGATTTTATCCAGTAGAAGAAGTATTACAAAGAGGTTGCGAAGATTTTAACAAATTGACATCAAATTTTGAGCTCGAAGGAGAACCGTAACCTTCAAAATCCAAAGGCCCGAACCTCTTGCAACATAATTCCCAACCTATAATAGAACGGTTTAGGTTGTTTTTGTAGATTGTGAAAAAAGAGAAAATTCTTAGACAATTACGGGGAAATATTAATGTCATTTTCAAGGATGGGACAACAGGTGAAGGAATAATTTCTTCCAATTTACTCGAAAGAAACTCCAGACGGGTGCATAGGAACAAGAAGAGAACAAGGAGGTTGTTCTAGATTGATCCCCAGATTGCATGCTTCCAAATCAAGGATACAATACTAGACTTGGGTTCAGATGTGAATATCTTGTTGAGGAAAACTTGGGAAGCATTGTGAAGGCCTAATCTAGCGTTCTCTTCGATCCAGTTACGCATGGCGAACAGGTATTGTATCCTCCCACTTAGACGTTTGGAGGATGTAGAGGTAAAAATAGCAGGGGTAGAGACTTACGTTGATTTCGAGGTAATGGATATTATGGGAGACAAAGACCCCTATCTGACATTGCTAGGAATAGAGTGGGCCTTTGAAAATTATGTAGTAAATGATCTAAATAAGGAGATGATGACCTTTTAAGTGGAGGAAGTTTGGGTGATCTAGCCCCTCGACCCTTATCAAGGGCCAAGGTTCACCGAGCCAATGGATGACAGGGAAGAACCTGATTTTTTGGACTAGTTATACTAGCTAATAGTAGGAAAAAGGCAAGACTATATTAATCCTACAACAGGAGGATCAATCAGCTGTAGAAGCATACAAATATATGAAGTTGGATCCAAGGCCTCATGGGATTATTGGAAATAGAGTGGACATGAGATCAACACTAGGAGCTATTCCATGATCCACCATATCAATTGGGTTGGTTCTAAGGTACGAGTATTTCCTATTTTAATGGAATTTGTTTTGTTACAATGAAGTAGATTCAACCATCTCGGAAATACATAAAGTATCCTTACTAGACATCGCCCTACAAGTGATGCCTGTAATGTTGTGGGGCTCTCACTTCAACCATTTGAAAGAGTGGCAGGAGGTTAAGACAACATTGGTGGTCGAGTTCGGGTATTCAGAGGACTACCTGCCAAATTTTGCAAAGCATGGAGGGAGCACCGACCCTCAGCAACACCTGCAAGACTATAAGGCCAGATGGATCAAAGAAGGAATTTTAGAAAATTTGTGGGTACATAGCTGTGTACACACTTTAGGGACATTTATGAAGGTGTGGAATGTGAAGGAATAGATAAGAAGACAAACCGATGAGTGGGACCGTATTGCAACTCAGTTTATTAGTGATTTTTCATTCACCGATAAAGACAAGAGGATAACAACTACTTTTCAAGCTATAAAAACGATATTTCTCTCAGTAAGGCAGTTGAATGAGGGCTACCTAGACTAGAACACCTTCAATCACATATATGAATCTCGATTCCACACATCCATGGCTTGAAAAATGATAAAACCAAAGCCTGATGGAGATGATTTAAAGGAATTAAGGCATTTGACATTTAAGGAATCTGAAGGGAAACAGAGCATTGAATATGGGCCTGTAACCACTGGTCCATGGATACTACCTTTTATTTTGCAAAAACACAATATTGACACTGACAAGAAGCCAAAATTAGGTTTGATTGGGGACTATTGGGATTCACATAGTACCAAGTAAATCTCCGATCTCCTAAGAGAATATGAAGACCTATTTCATTCATCCATTGCGGAGCTTAATGGAATTAAGGGGGAGATAGGGGAGAGGAAGATTGTGCTTAAACCTGACGCAAAGCCAGTGAAACATCGACAATATAGATTGAACGTGAGGGTAAAAGAGAAGGTGAAGAGGGAAATAGAAAAAATTTTGGTAGTGGGGCTCATCTTCCTAGTTGATGAGGCTGAGTGGGTTAGTCCAATTGTTATATAGAAAAAAAAAAGACTCTGAAGAAATTCAGGTCTATGTGGCCTACAGGAGTTTCAATAATTCTTGTGTTCATGGCCCTTTCCCCACCCTTTTCAGTGATGAGGTCCTATATAATGTGGTAGGTAACAAATCCTACTCCTTCATAGATAGATTCTCTCAGTACCACCAAGTCTGTATCATAGAGGAGGATAAGAAGAAAACCACATTCACAACCAAATGGGGGTCCTATGGCTACCATGTCATGCCTTTTGGACTCAATAATGCACTGACAGTGTTCTCTAAGATTGTAATCGTTTTATTTTGGGATTATATTCATAGGTTTTTGGAGGATTACATGGATGATTGTACCATCTACAGTTTACTAAAAATACACTCCAACTTGCTCTGAGTAATTTTGATTGTTGTAGACAACTACAGATATTTTTAAACTTGAAAAAGTGCATATTCGTTGTCCCTTTTGGAACACTTTTGTGGCATATATACTATAAAGAGGGCGTATGTGTCTGTCCTGCTAAATTTGCAATAATCTTGAATATGCCCTTGCCAAAAATTGTTAAGCAGTTGAGATCCACCCTTGGCCACACAATATATTACCTTAGGTTCATCTACAACTATGCCTCGATCACTACACCACTGGAAAACATAGCGAAGAAATTTGGAATATTTGCATGTTCCGATGAATGTGAAGTTGATTTTAATGTGTTAATGGAAAAGCTGGAAAGCGCACCAATTCTGGTTTATCCAGACTAGAATAAGAAATTCCATGTCCACATCAATGCATTAGGTTTAGCCTTGGGAGTTGTTTTGGCTTAGCCTAGAGATGGAAACATTTATCACCAGATTTACTTTGCTAGTAGAAAATTTTCCATGATGAAAAGGAGGTATACCACAACCGAACATGAAGAAGTTGCAATGGTATACACACTACAAAAATTTTGGAACTATATTCTGGGGGGCCCATTCAAGTTATTTATTGATAATTCTTCCCTAAGGTACCTAGTGAACAAGCCTGTACTTGAAGCAATGATTTGTAGATGTCTTCTATTGTTCCAAGAGTTCACATTCAAAGTAATCGTCAACCCAGGAAGATTGAACATTGGTCCTGATCATCTTTCCCGGCTAGAGTCGAGTGAAGCTAGGGGGTCAATAGATGATAAATTGCTACATGCCAACATGTTCCAAGTTGAGGACATACCAGACTGCTTGGAAGACTTTACATTACTCTTATCCATAGGAAAATTATCAGAGGAGTATAAGGTGACACAATGAAGGCACATGGTAGTTTGAGCTACAGTTTACCAATTGATTGCAGGAAAATTATACAAGATGAGCCTTGACCAGATATTGCAATGGTGTGTTATTGATCATGAGAAATAGGATGTATTATGGGAATGCCATTCGGAAATTGTGGGTGGACATATGGGAGGGTAGGCCACCGTGAAGAAAGTGTTGTAGGTAGGACTCTAGTGGCCCATATGTTTCCAATATGCAAAGGAATACATTCAGAAATGCGATGTTTTTCAATGTGTGCGAAGGACATCGCACTAGGATGAACTACCCTTACAATCGGTACATGCATTACATGCATTTGAAATATAGGAGGTCAACTTTGTGGGACCCATTAATCCTATAGCACCTCACTCCCATGATAGGTACATTATCACTACCATAGATTATCTTACCAGATGAGTTGAAGTTGCACTAGTCAAATATTTCATTATAGACATTGTTGCCAAGTTCATCTTCAAAAATATTATCACTAGGTTTGGGTGCCACCGAAGCCTCACAAGTGACCAGAGGACCCACTTTATTAATGAGACAGTCACTTCATTGCTACAGAACTTTATGATTCAACATCATAAGAGAAGCCCATACCACCCTCAAGAAAATGGCATTGTGGAAGCTTCTAACAAAAGCTTAGAGAGGGGCCTCACCAAGATATGATCTGTTAACTGAGATGATTGGTAGAGAGAAAATTTTGATTACATTATGTGCTTATCGTACAACTTTCAAGCACCTACACAAGTATACATCCTTCCATATTTTTTATGGGCAAGAAGCTGTAGTACTCACCGAGTTAATCATCCCTAACCTTTTCATTGCATAAGCTACTCACATGACAAAATATGAATCAATTACAAAATGCTTGGGCGAGCTCTAGGAGTTGGATGAAGCCATATTCCTGATGGATTTCCACCAAATTGTTGAAAATGTGAGGCAGAAATCATGCCACGACCAACATATAAAGCGGAAATCCTTTGTAGTTGGGGATCATGTTCTATTACAAGGCAATAAGTTCTTAAAACATCCCACAAAGTTGAGAATGAATTGGTTAGGACCGTTCATTATTGAAGAAGTAGAATCAGGAACTGTCAAACTCGAACAATTGGATGGAGTCCTATTTCCTATCTATGTGAATGGTGCATGCATGAATCCCTTCCACACACAACCAGTTCTATATCAAAATGATTCGATCCCAGACAGTGGGTCATAGTTAGGTCTAGGTAGAGTCAGTTAATTATCTCAGTGTGTTAGTTATTTTAGTTTCATGAGTTATTTTAGTCGAGTCAGCTACAAATAAATTTCCATCATTTATTTTAGTAGCATCAATCAAGTACCTCCCTCTGCAATTGTTTGTGGTCGAGCATTCACACATGGAAATCGTCTTATATGTAATAATTAGCAATAATTATCTGCATCAGTTTGAATTTGGTCTAAATCTCTCCCATGATATCCCTAACACGATATGATCATCAACTTATACAAACCTTCCATCATAACATCATAATTAACCTTGATCCACTGATTCGGTGGATCAAGAAAGTGCTCAAAATTCAAAGTTCTCAAATTGGCTTGAAACTAGTGCCAAAGTGTAGATCTCGTCACCCTAAATCCAACGCAACATGTTTCACTCAAATCTGACAACAGATGCTCTCGATATCGTGTTATGTCTGAATTGGGAAATAAAAAACGTTTTTGGAATTTGGGTGCAAGTACACACAGTCAATAGTCCATACACTGACTGGGAATTTGACTGGCTTGACTTTGTTTGTATGGGCTACTTATCAGATGACAAGTGTCCCATCTTGATTGGCTAAAATTTGCATTATTTTCTATTGGTTGATGGTTTGGTGTGGTGGTCCAACGAGGGAGAGCCATGTGGCCTCATCATGGCCAACCAAAATTTTGTTATGGAGGTCGATGAGCTCACGGATTTCGATCACCCGACCTCATACAAGCCAAAAAAGACATCCACCAACTCCGTTAGTTTGGTTCTTAACCTATATAACTGTTAAGTCCTATTTGAAGTTTTAATGTTGCATATTCGGAGGTGGGGACCGGGGTTAACCCCCAACCCTGATCCACCAACCAAGGTCAAGGGCTAACCCCAACCCCAACTGTTATACCATGAAACCATATTTTATGTGCCATATACCACAGTCAAAACACTTCATTTATAAAAACCATATATTATATGGTTAAACCAAATTTTAAATCGACGTACCTTACCACATATACCACTGAAATCATTATAAAAAAACTTTATGCAAAGTTCAGGATCAATTGTGGTTAACCCGGTGGCTATGGAATCGACAAATAGGCTGACACCTATCATATGATGGGTATATCATATAGTGCTAAGGTTTATGGTTGCAGTTGGTTTGGAACCGGTGATTAAGTGCTATGGTGAATACATGTGAATGGAGGCATAGGTAAGTTTTATGCCAAGGTTGGAACATAGCGGTTAGGTTTTGCAGTAGGCAGATTCCCCGATGAAGGTTTGTTCGATGGTTATCCCCAACGGTTAGCTCTAAAGTGAGCACATGTCATCATCTCCAAATTTTTGTTGCCAAGGTTAAACCAACAGAAGGGGAGCATAAATTTCCTTGGGTAAGGTTCCACTAGCCCCTAACCACAACAACTCTACCACGTGATTCAACCTCGGTCAATGCAAACTCAGAGTCACCATCAATAGGAAACGTACAACCAAACTCCGACATCAATGATGATAAAATTTCCATTTGGTGCATTTTTTTCTGCATCATGGCTGACATAGGCAGAATAACGATTCGACAATTTTCACTAGGTGCAGCGGGAATATCTCTAGAGTGGGAAAACTTTGTTGCTCCATGTGGCCTTAAAAGGTAGAAAATGTTGGATAGATAGCAGGGAAGTACGAATTATAGGACAGTTAGCAGAAAACTTCATTGGAGCATAACTCAATCAGTTTTTGACCTTTTTGAGAGCAGAAAGAGCCCAAATAGGGGTTTTTAACTATTCTGGAGCCATTAGAGATATTGTTTTAGCATATTGAGCACTATAATTTGATGTAAACACACATTTTTTAGCATAATTCAAGAGGCCCAACCATTGGAAGTTGGACAATGAGATGTAGCACAGGAGGGGTGAACTCCATCATTTTTTTGTTTTGTGTATACTGTTATGGTACTGATGTATTATTTATTTTCTACAAAACTGATTTTTAAAGCATGTTAATGTGTTAACGAAATTCACATGTGTTTAAAATCCTAATATTTTCACTTGCAAATTCTACTATAAACTCTCAATATTTAAAATACAGATCAAGTTGGTATAATAACTTTTTTTCTTTGTTGCTTTGAGGGTTTAATTTTGTTTGCAAGTTTTTATGATGCTTTCAAGTTTGAAGCTAAAGAGAGGAGAAGGAAATCTTGTGGTTTCAAGTCCTCAAGTTAGGTCAAGGACAAGGAGAGAACAATTACCACAATCTCCACCACAAATTTCACCTCAAGTTGCACCTGAAGCTTCAGAAGTCATGGCACATGAAGGAGATCCTTAAAATATGTCAGAAGATGAAAAGAATTTTAGAAAAGAATTCTTTGAAATGACACAAATGGTGAAATTTCTTTATGAAGAGAGAAACATAAGGTTGCAAGGTGAGGGATCCAATTCAAAAAAAGGAGATAAGTCTTCAAGAGGAGATGGAAGAGATGGGAACAAGAATCCAAAAGGGAATGGAGGGAATGGTGACAAACCACCTTTGACACCACAATTATCTACACCATCTTCACCATAATCATCTTCCATAACAACCCCTTCACAAACACCTTCACATTCTTCAAAGGGACATGGTAAAAATCCATTTTTAAAACTGTACATAAAGTTTTATTTTCCTATGTATGATGGAGACGTAAACGCCAGGATATTAGATAATTGGGTACGCCATATTGAACTATATTTTAGGATACAAAGGATCAAGGATGATGATACCAAGATTCAACTTGCTTCAGTAAGATTGGAAAGTGCAACACTTATTTGGTGGGAATCCAAAACTCAAGAGGACATGAAGAAACATGGTAAGGTATCAACCTCTTGGAATTATTTTGTTGTTGCATTGAGAAGACAGTTTTATCCATTAGCATACATGTAGAAATATTTAATGGATTCGCAAACCTTTAAGCAAGGAAAGGCACAAGTGTGCAAAACTATAAGCAAGAGTTTAGAAGAAGAGAATTTATATTGGGTGTAGATTTGTCATCTCAAGATACTTTTCTGAAATACATTGGAGGTTTTCATAGCTATTTGAGACATACAATTCTCATTTTTAACCCTATAATTTTATATGGATTTTGTGTACATGACACACATCTAGAAGAAAGAGGGAAACATTTTTCTTATGAAACAAGTGAGAACACCTTTGAGTCTGGAGAAAAAGGAAAGGGCAAGTTCAAGGGTTAAATGAAATAAGAATGCTTCCATCAAGATGGAGAAATAAAAATTCACATCCAAACATTGTTTTAAGGATGGCCATGATGAATATCATTGCTGGAAACTTCATCGAGAGATGAGACTCAAAAATTTTAATAACGAGGAGGAGAAGACAACTTCAACTACACAACATGATTTAGGTTCTGATTTTGGAGATGAAACAAATATCACATCGATGGGTTTGAAAGGTAAGGACATAGAAAGTAGTAGTTATTCAAGCTATCTAAATGATACTCAAGATGTAAAAACAAGATTTGAGCTTTTCCATATTAGAGTTATTTCAAAGCATACCAAGATAGAAACACCATTTTATAGTTGTTCAAAAGAAAATCTTATCTCAGAAGACATTGTCAAGAAGTTAAATTTAGAGACCATTCCATATACTAAACCATATCCTTTAGGTTGGGTATGTGAGAATGAAAAATTGTAGGTGACAAGGAAGTGCATCCTTAGATTTGCAATCACTATAAACTTTCTTGATGAAGTTGAACTTGATGTAGTTTCATCAGAAGCCCATATCTTTATGATAAGAGAGAAATATTTCATCACCATGATAATAAGTATCACTTGTTCAAGAATGAGGTTGAGTACATTGTTAGAGTGCATAGTAAGGAAATGAGTTTGTCTCTTATGAATGTTGGACAAATGAAGAGAATTGTTAATGCTAGTCATTTTTTTGCACTGTGAATGTTCAAGCATAAAGATGTTGAGAATGAGGCCTTTCAAGGATGTGGTTCAAATTTGAAATCTGATTTCATTGAGGTTGCTAATGAATGTGATAATATGTTTCAGGAGTCTAAAATTTTGCCTCTAAAATATGTAAAAAATATGAAGTAAATTTACAGCAACATGCATCATTGTAGAACATTGGTGTGAACAAGATACTAGTGTTAAAGAATGCAGGGGTCAAAGAGAAAATGCAAAAGAAAATAAAAAAAGAGGAAATTGGTTCCAAAACTTCTTCTTGTGGGTATCATAATGTGTTGGCTTTGAAAATTGATGGTGCATGGCGATGGCGATCACATTTGGTCAAGATTATAGCCAAGTGCAAGGCTAGACATGTTAAGCATTGTCATGATGAAAGTGTTCAAGGTGAGAAGAATTTGAGATTGTTTAAGTTTACTTTGATTGAAGAACGAGGAGAGAATGTGCTTATTCCTTCAAGGGCAGTTTTTTGTTCTACATATTCTGAGAAATTGCAGAAAGATGCCATCTATGACAACAAGACAATGGCTCCAAAATCAAGGAAAATGGTTTATTTTCATGAAAATTTCAAAGTGTTGAATTCAAGAAAAGTTCATTGGATTAAGACTGGAAGGGTGAGGGAGTTGTACCCTCATATATTTGTTGATTTATAAATATATTTTGGAGTTCCAAAATCTTCTAGTGGATAGGAATGATCCGGTGGATAAAAAAAACTGCTCAAAATTCAAATTGCTCAGATTGGCTCGAAACTAGTGCCAAAGCATAGATCTCATTGCCCTGAATCTGACGCAACTTGTTTCACTCAAATCCAACATCGGATGCCCTCGATATTGCATTCTTTCCTAATTGGGAAACAACAATTTTTTTTGGAATTTGGGTGCAAGTACACCCAATCAGCAGTCCATACGTTGACTTGGCATTTGACTAGCTTGATTGTGTTTTTATGGGCCATTCATCGAATGACAAGTGTTCCATGTTGATTGGCTCGAATTTTTATTGTTTTCAATTAGTTGATGGTTTGGTGTGGTGGTCCAATGAGGGAGACCCACGTGGCCTCCTCATGGTCAACATACATTTTTTTATGGAGGTCGAGCAGCCCATGGAGTTCGATTGCCCGACCTCATACAAGCCAACAAACATTTCCACCAACTCCATTATTTTGGTTATTAAACTGTATAGTTGTTAAGTCCTATTTTTATTTTTAATGTTCCATATTCAGAGGTGGGGACCAGGATTAGCCCCCAACCCCAGTCCACCAACCAAGGTCAAGGGCTAACCACGACCCAAATTGTTATACCATCAAAACATATGTTATGTTCCATATACCATAGTAAAAACACCACATATTATATGGAACTTACCACATATACCACTGAAAACATTATAATAAATATTTATGCAAATTTTAATGGGCTATGGAGCCAAAGGTTAGGCTGACACCTATCATATGATGGGCATAGCGGAAGTGTTAAGGTCTATGGTTGTCGCTAGTTTGGAACTAGTGGTTAACCACTACAGTGAATACATGTGAACAGAGGCACAGGTAAGTTTTATGCCAAGGTTGGAACATGGTGGCTAGGTTCTGCAGTGAGCATATGCCATGGTGAAGGTTTTCTCAATGGTTAGCTCTAGCGGTTAACTCTGTGGTGAGCACATGCGACCATCCCCAAACTATTGTTGCTAAGGCTAAACCAATAGACGGGGAGTGGAACCTGCCTTGCGCAGGGTTCTGCTAACCCCTAACCACAACTACTCAACCACACAATTCAACCTTGGTCAATGCAAACCTAGAGTCACCACTGACGTGAAACATAGAACCAACTCTGACATCAACAATGATAAAATTTCCAATTGACGCATTTTTGTACGGATCATGGCTGACATAGGCAGATTAATTGTTCGAAAATTTGCACCCGATGCGGTGGGAATATTGTCAGTGCGGGGAATTCTTTTTTCTCCACATGGCTACAAAAGGCAGAAAATGTAGGACATATAGCACAAAAGTGCAAATTGTAGGAAAATTAGTAGAAAACTTCATTCGAGAATAACTTAGTCAATTTTTTTACATTTTTAAGAGTAGAAAGAGCCCAGCTAGGGGTTTTTTACTGTTATGGAGCCATTGGGAACATTTTTTTAGAATCTTGAGCACCGTAACTTGATGTAAACACATATTTCTGAGCATAACGAAAGAGGCCCAACCATTGGAAGTTGGATCAGGAGACGTATCTCATGAGGGGTGAACTCCTTCATCATTTTCTATATTGTGTATATTGTTATGGTACTGATGTCTTCTTTATTTTCTGGAAAAAGAAGTTTTAAATCATGTTAATGTGTTAATGAAATTGACATAAGTGTTTAAAACCTTACTGTTTTCACTTGCAAATTCTACCATAAACTCTCAAGCTTTCAAATACAGATCATTTCCCCCCTAATTTTCTAGTTTTCACATCATCTGAGTTAGGTCCATGTCACAGTCACCCTTATTACCATGATCTAAATCAAGTATGGAATTTTTTCGCATTAATTAATTAAATGGTATTATAAAAAACTGTCGGGTTTTTTTATTTAGTTTGAACGGCAACAATAAGTGTAGAAAATCCACATAGATTCAAACTGATAATTGTAATATCCTAAAACAATATACTTGAACCTAATCTACCAATTGCGGAAACAAATTATGATCACGAAATCACAAAACATGAAAGAGAAAGAATTTCAAACACATATTACAAAAATATTTCCTACAGAAAGCCACACCTAAAAAACCCGCTATCTATGTATTGCATAAGTCAGAAAATATGGGAAGATTACAATGGTTTTCTCCAACCAGAGAAACCTCTACACTATCTCTATCTATCTCACTAATTCCTAGACAATCCTGGTTCAATACTTAACCAATTTCCTGCCCTCCAGGATCCCTATCTCATTGCATTGTTTCCTTGGATAATTAGGCCCTATTAACTAGGGAAATTCCCAAACCATACTACGCAATCCATTATGGGCCTTCGTCTGACTGCATGCATCACCTTTACAATTTGGATGATTATACAACTGATAGTACACTTCCCTTGAAATCCAATCTCAACTGGGTCTTTCTCAGAACTAACATGCATGAGTTATTTATGAGTGAATCATTAGTTACCAGATTGATCACTAGATGTGGTTCAAGTTCAATTTCCACTCTCTGACCTCTCACTAGTTCCTCCATGAGTTAGAACTAGTTAAACTGATTTTAACTCAGACAAACTGAGTTAATTAATTACAACTCAAAATAAACTCAACCAAGGCTCCTATTTTGTAGGAGAAAATATACAGGACTCATGTTTGACCCTCAACTCGAATTAACTAAACCAACTAAGTCATACTAACTTAGTTAGCGCGTACAAGTTTTCTTCTGATGTGGAAATACAATTTTATTCTAATTTAATTCAAGGGAAAATTAAATTATAATATTTTATTGTTTCCATTTTCAACACTCCCTCTCAACAAGAAAGGGATTATCTGATTCCCTGATCCTTCCTCTATAGAACTCAATTTTTTCTCTTGACAGTGCCTTCGTCAAGATGTCTGCATCCCATTTCTCTATAGGAATGTACTCTAGCATCATGATCTTCCTCTACACACAATATCTGAGATGGTGGTACCATATGTAGATATGATTGGACCTATCATGAAAAAGTGGATTGATCGAGAGTTTTATGCAACTATGGTTGTCATAGTAAATTACCTTAGGATCCATCTGTTGACCAAATAACCCAACAAGGATCTTCCTCATCCATATAGCCTCACAAGTTGCTTGACTACCGTCCATGTACTCTACTTCTGTTGAACTGAGTGCAACTGATCTCTGATTCCTCTGGTACCAGGAAATGGTTGTTGACCAAATACTAAATATTCTGCCTAATGTACACTTTTTGTCGGATGGAATCCCTTCCTAATCTACATTTTTGAATCTTTTCATCTTCACTCCCTCTGTCCTCCTATACCAAAGACCAAACTGAGTGGTGCCTCTAAGGTATCTCAACACATGTTTGGTTTCCTTCCAATAGATATTGGTTGGCTTAACCATTTCTTGACTAAGTTGGTTAACCACATAACATGTGTTCGCTTTTGTGCTCACGAGATACGTAAGTGAACCCACAAGCTTCTTGTAAATGGTAGCTTCTACCACTTCACCAGAAGTAGCATCTTCCTTCATGCAATTCCTTGTTAGAGGAGTCTCCAAGGGTTTGTTTCTCTCCATGTGAAACTTATTCAGTATCTCATTGTCATACTTACCCTGAGAGAAAAACAGTTTCCCGTCTCTTTTCCAAATTACTATAATCAATAATTTACCTTCAACCACAATGTGGTAAAGGTTCACATCTTCTTCAATTTTGGTGAAGCCCAACCCGATGAAATAACTATCGATCCTAGTGTACCAAGCACGATGTGATTTTTTTATTCCATACAACGCTCACTTTATCTTGCACACATGAGATTGTGTGTCTAAGGTCTCAAATCCTTCCGACTAATCTATGTACACATCTTCCTTAATCACTTCATTGAGGAAATTTTTCTTTACATCCATCTAATGTATTTCCATCCCATTTGCGCTGAAAGTGATAGAATAGATCTAATTAAAGAGTACCTTGCTACTGTAGCAGAGGTCTCCTCGTAGTCTATTCCCTCCACCCGAGAGAAGCCCTTGGCCACAAATATGGCCTTTTGTTTCTCAACACTCCCATCTGCTGCTTGTTTCACATTGTAGATCCACCTGGATCCTACAACTGACTTGTCCTCTAGTATTGGGACAACTTCCCATGCACTTTTTTGATAATGGATTCATACTCCTCTACCATGGCATCAACCCACACTAGTTTCTACAATACTTCCTCAAATGAGGATGGCTCATTCTCTATACTCTTGCTCATAAGAGCCATGTAGCCAGTGTATCGATATGGGGAACTTCTCTTCCTGTGTTGTGATGTGGGTGTTCCCACATTCTCTCTAGAATCATGCATCAACCTGTCAAACCCTCTATTGTGCTTCCTTTCATCCATGGATGTCTCTGCATGAGTGGGTGCTTCCACTCTCTGCTTCTTTGCTTGTGGCTGCTCCACATCTTTAGGTTCTTCTTTTGGAGCTAAAACATCCTCAACTACATGCATTTGAAGATCCCTCTCAAGGGAAATTTACATGGCCTTTCCTTCATCAAATTTCACATCTCTATGAACCATTGCCATCTTGTGAGATGTTAGGTACACCTGATAGTTGTGAGGTGTATCAGTGTACCCAAAAAATATTCCAAACTCAACTGTTGGTTCTAGATTTTTCCATGTATCCTTGGAAACATGCCAGTAAACTAATGAACCAAAAATTATAAAGTGCACCACATATGGCTTCCTACACGAAAAGGTTTCCTCTGGTGTACTCATCCCTAGGATCCAATTAGGACTCCTCTTCTTCACATGCACAACTGTGTTGCATGATTCCACCCACAAGTGCAATGGTAGGCCCTGATCATATAACATCACCTGTGCAGCTCCCACAATGCTTTTGTTCTTTCTTTCTGTAACCCCATTTTGTTGTGGGTTATGAGGTGCTTTATGGGGAAAATATATGTGTTATAGTTCCAACATTAAATTATCAATCCAGGGTCATATGACTTAGAGGCACAAGCGCAGGTAACGCAAGATTGGAGCATCTAACCTAAAGTGGAGTGAGAAATAAATTTACTATCTAAGTATAGAATCATTGTTCAAACTATTTCCAATGAAACTAAATCCTTATTCTATTTGAACCTTAATCACTACCTTATTTGGATCATAACCTGACTAATTCAAAGATCACTTAATAGTAAAGAAAATAAACAACTAATCTTCAAAATGCTCAAAAATTAAAATATAGATAATGTAACTCATCAATCATAGGTGATATAAGTTATTATATAAATGTTTAAGCGATTGTGCATATAAAATGAGTCACAACATTAGTCATACTATTAATTACTATGAAAACAATACTAATCATTTTTCAAACAAAGTCATGACCTAAGACATATTTCATCATAACTTATGCACTCTGATTCAGTACTTAAAAACAACTTGAATTGAAATCAACAACTTAAAACAAATCATTTTATTTTCTACTCTCGCTCAATGATACGATCTACTTAAAATAAATTAAAACTAATTCAACTATCATTTCTTACTGATCACAGTATTTAAATATATGAGAAATAGTTATTTAAGAAAATATAAATCGTTATTTTAAGCAAAGAGGTTCTAATATTTAATTGTGAACACTTACTACAAGTTACCTTTCAATTCAGAACTCAAAATATCTAAATAAAAAATGAAGAAAATCAATATTTAAAACCTTAACCTCTCTTGACAATGAAATCACACATACACACCAAACTCATGCTATGCTCATGAACTAATTACAAAATAAAAAAACTCTTATTAAACAAGAACAAAACTCATTTAACACACCATAATGCCAAAGAAACAGAGAAACTTAATCTAATTAAATGCTAGACCTAAATCCCGAGAGACAAAGAGTCACTACTTTTAAATTTGTAAATGACATGCTTAACTTCTATCTACTCCCACACCAGCTATACTTAACATGAAATCTTAAATCCGATTCTAGACTTAACACTATCACTGTAAACTCAAAGAACTCAATGTTATCAGTGTAACTCAGAAAACCTATAGTAATGCACATGGTGTTTCAATTCTAATTTAATCCTTTTCTGACTGTATTGTATTCAGAATAAAACGAATTCAAAACTAAATATCTCTGATAATTTGTATACAAACATGACACCACAAGGTTCAAAAGTAAATGGAGAAGAAATACAATTCATTTCGAGGTCTCAATTACAAAAAATCCTCGTATACACTCGAATTAGCAGTGCTTCACAAATAACTTTGTATGATGTAATTGCACGAAGGAAACACTGACATACAAAATATCATTTCATATTGAAACCCTTATTGATCTATGCCAAACAAAAAATGAAATCTACCTTTATCAACTCAAATCTACGAAACAAAATGTGATTTTAATTATAAAATGAAATTAACAATTCATAAATTTAAATAACGATTTTCCAAACAACATTTTCGCTACTGACTAGTTAATCAAACACAATCCTAGAATTTATACTGGTTGGAAGACTTGTCTCTAGGTGGTGGTGGGCCCTTTCCACTCCTAGAGAAATTTAGTTTAATTCAATAAGACTGAAAACTCAAAGTAAAACCATAATACTCACAGGAAACTTAACGTTGCAACTTATTTATATTAAGGTTCAAACTATAGATACAAATTGCATACTACCTTAAAAAAGTATTATTTCATAACATTGACCATTAGTTTTCTATGTGTACTTCTTTTACCCCTCCCCAAGATATAAATAATATCCAGCTTTAAAATATCAAGTGATGGAAGCTAAGGTTAACTAATTAACCATACAAAGTAAATAGTTCAAACATCAAAACTATTATAAGTTGTATGATATCTTCATGAATGATCCTTGAGGTGGATCGGATTAGCTTGGTTAGGTTGAAAAAATCGTTCCTTATTTTAGCATAAGAGGCTTATCCAAGTCGTAGTTCTGGCCGAAAATAGACAAACCATGAATTTGGCCCCGATTTTGTACTTAACTTATGCTAGAATATGCCCCTGATCATAACTTCCTCATAATGCTGAATTTTTCCAAATGGTTTCTTGAATACCTGAATGAGGCCACTCTGAACAAAACCTGTGTGTAAGAATCTCAATATTATTCTCCATTTTATCACAAATTTTATATTTTCACCTACTGGAATTTACTCTGTACTGAATCTGTAGCAACCAATTTAATTGTCTTGTGAAGAATTTCGGCAAGGGAACCCTGAGCCAAATGAACTTATAAAAAACATTCATTAGTAAATCATAAAAAAATAATCTCTAATAATAGAAAATCTAAGAAAAATAATGATAATCAACCATGAAGTGTAAGACGTGAATTGGTGGAAAGTTGTCAAATTATGGTACATAATGAGTTAAGAATGTAGGAATTTAGGTTATGTATAGTGGTATCGTATGGTGGAAAAAATGAGCATATTCGTAGCTCAACAGTGCTATCAAATCTCGTTGAATTCCTTCTAATGCACAAAATTTATTGAATTCTTTCGACTCGTATTCTGCACTATTGTCGCTCCTGAGAGCCTTCACTTTCCTACCTTTGTCTTTTTCAACAAGTGCTTTAAACTCACAAGTTTTTGAGAATGTATGATCTTTATTTTTCATGAATAATATCCAACACTTGCATGAAAAAACATCTACAAAAATCGCATAATACATGTGCTTGGTCGTGGAGGCTATTAATAATGGTCCACACACATTTGAGTGAACTCTTTTAGGGATCGCTTTCGCTCGACTGTCATTATCATGAAAGGTGGCTTTGATGTACTTACCCAATGCACACAATTTTCATGTATCATGCTACTCAAGTGCACCCTTGGGAGGTACTGTAGAAATCTGTTGCATGATCACTAAAGACATGTGGTGTAGATGGCCCAATATTCTATGTCATAACTCACCAATGTCTCAGTTATCCACCTTCTCTGCTTTCATGATCAAGGAAACACAATATTATAAATCCAATTTGTAGAGGTTATTTAGCCGAACCTCAATATTCTTCACCCGTGCCATGGCTATGTGACGAAGGAACACCTTTCCTTTGCTAAATATCACATCGTAGCCACCATATTCCAACATAGAAACTGAAACTAAGTTCTTCTTCAAACCAGGAACATACATGACATATTTTAATGTGAGAGAACCAGACTCCCTTTGAAAGGTAACAATACCGAAGACCAGTGGCGTTATACCTCCCATCATCTTCCATCTCGATGTGCATATGGAGGTCGCTCTCCTCCAAATAGTTGAAGAACTCTTTGTTTCCATTCATATGGAATGAAGCTCCACTATACAGGTACCACACACTACCCATCACCAATGACACCATGGATGTGATAAGGGTGAAATCAAAATTGAATTTTGAAGTAATTTCTTCTCCTGATGCTCATCATGAGGGCTACTTACTGGACTTCTTGTGCTGACACTTCGTGGCATATTTTCCTAGCTCGTGAAAATGAAAAAAATTAATCTTCAACAAGTCCTTTTTCTTGTATGCCTAGCTAGAATCTGATTTGGAATGGGATGAATTCCCTTTCCCTTTATTTTCCTTTCCATCCAAGGCACAATTCTCCTCATCATCATGCTTTGATGAGGATCCACATTTGGTGTTCCACCGAATATTTTCTTGCACCAAGTCTGGCCACAATCACTCCCACTCTGGTAGCTTCTCCCCCCCATTTACTAAATCCTGGTAGTTTTTCTAGCTCTTTGGAAGGCCTATAAGTTATAGGCTCACCATATAATCCTTTGCAACTATAACACCAAAACTTCCAACCTCATCCTGAAATTGGGTGAACTTAGTCAAGTACATTGGTATTGTGTCTCCCTTCTCCTTCTTGATTTTTATGAGCTTGTCCTTTAGTGCCAGCTTCGTGTGGTCACTGTTGTTTGGAAACAAATCTGCTAAGGTATTCCACATAGAATATGGAGTTTTCTTTCCATGGAGGTTTGATACAATATGATCTCGAACACCTTCCAATAGAATCCTTTTTTCCTTTGCTACATTCTTCTTCCAGGCTGCCAGATCTTGATCATCTACTATTGTAGGCTTAGAAATATCATTGTCTATGAACTCCTTCAGCACGTTTTCTTTCAACATTGCTTTGATCCTATCGTTCCAAGATATGTAATTCAAACTACCATCAAGGAAATATTTTAGTCTCAATCCAGAGAAAGACATCCTAATCCTGTCTCTAGTCCTAAAGAGTAGATCTGCAAATGTGATTCACCTACACAAAAAAAACTTGTATTATTATCTTCTATAGTGATTCCTTCTTTGATACCATGTATAAAATCCATGTAGATTCAAACTAATAATTGTAATATTCTAAAACAATATGCTTTAATCTACTCTACCAATTGTGGAAACCAATTACGATCACAGAATCAAAAAACATGAAAGAGAAAGAATTTTAATCACACATTACACAAATATTTCCTAGGGAAAGCCACAAATAAAAACCCTGATATATTTATATTTCTTACAATGTTTTTATCGAATGAGAGAAACCTATGCATTATCTCTATCTGTCTCACTGACCTAGACAAACCTAGTTCAATACTTAACAAATTTTTTGCCCTCCAATATCCCTATTTCCTTGCATTTTTTCCTTGGGTAACTAGGCCCGATGTAATTCCCAATCCATACTGCACAATCCATTAGGGGCTTTCCTCTAACTACATGCACCACCTGTACAATTTTAATGATTATACAACTGATAGTACACTACCCTTGAACTCCAATATCAACTGGGTATTTCTCAGAACTGACATGCATGAGTTATTTATGAGTGAATCATCAATTATCTAGATTGATCATTATATGTGGTTCAATTCCAAGTTCCACTCTTTAACCTCTCACTAGTTCCTCCATCCGTTAGAACTAGTTAAACTAATTTTAACTCAGATAAATTGAGTTAATTAATTACAACTCAAAATAAACTCAACCAGGGCTCCCATTTTGTAGGAGACACTCTACATGACCCAATTTACACCCTCAACTCAAATTAAATGAACCAACTAAGTCATACTAACTTATTTAAATCATACAAGTTGTCTTGTGATGTGGAATTACAATTTTATACAAATTTAATTCAAGGGAAAATTAAATTAGAATATTTTCTTGTTGCCATATTCAACACTTCAGAAGCAAAGCATAGGTGGTTGAATTTTTCAATCTAGATTTTGTGTGAAAATTCCTCGGTACCTAGCTCAAATTCAAGCCCCTTTTATCTCTTGTATAGAGTCACCAGAATAAAACCATGACTAAGGCCACCATAATCTCTGTTCCAACACCCGAACCTAACTGCAGAGTCACTAAAATTGAGCCTTTGTGGCAAATATGACAAGGTTGTGCTTGTGGATAATGACCTCTCAGACTCTTTCCATTTCCCAACGCTCCAGCATGAATTTATACAGAAGATGTTACCAAATCATATAGAAGCCAGAAATATAGAATCAAATAGGATTTCGGAGGCCTGCATATGTCAATGCGGCTAAACTTGTGAAGTTTACCAGTGTTTGACACTATGATAAGCAATGCAATGTACCAAATTTCTCATCAGTCAAATGCATGGGGGTTCTCTCTAGCTTGATAATGAATACCCCACACACAACAAAAACATTCATAGACTCACATAACTATCTATTGCAGGAGCCAAAATGTCATTTATGTTTCAAAATACTTTCAAGTGAGGAAAGAAGACAGGTGATGACAACTATTACCACATGTATGGTACTCAACGTGTGGTAAGGGAGCCCTTATTGAACCAATTAAAAATCCTACAATAAAGTTCGTCTTCTATACAATTTTTGGAAATCTCAGGCACCATTTATCAAGGGGAAAATGCACCTTGGACACCATCTAAGTAGCAGAAGCTTGTGTTCAAGGCACACAATTAAATTGGTGAAATTTTCTATTAAATGAGCTATTTGAATCTAGTGTAGATGTCTACTAAAGGGTGACATATTTTATATATGGATATCTTGGTGTTTCCTTATCTATGATGAAGTGGTACCCACCAAAAGGTAAAGAGAGAGAATCAGTTTTTGAGGATCAGCCCCTAGCACTTAGATACTTACCATGGCGGGCTTCCGAGGATCCCCTCAGTAAGGAAATTAACAATGCTTCTTTCACTAGATGGTATCAGAAAATGTTGATTGTCACCAATGCTAGGCCCAAGATCCCACCATTGCTCCTAGATGAATATTCGAAAGATATATGGTTTTGCGTAAGCCATGGAAGAACTTGGGTTCGACCTAGGTGCGTCAACTCAAACATGTTTCATATATGTGCTCAACTATGTGTTCTCTTAGAGGAGGCATTCCATACTGAAGTCATTTCTTGGCCTAGAAATGTTCGAGAATTTTGGGATGGAAAGATGACATATTTATTCGAAGAGATGTTTTCTAAGCCACTGCCTGACAAAACCCGATCACCTCCCAGAAGCAGATAGAAGAATAAAAACTCAATCTAGTCCTGAAGAAGCTCAAGACAAAGATGATATCCTTCCATAATACTCTGGAGGATCTCGAGGAATCAGTAAGTCCTTTTCCTTCGTTTTATTAATTTATCATTTTTATTCCTATTTCTTCTTTGACCTGTAGCCTAGCTATTTCGTCAATCCCCTCAGTGGGACCCCATTCTCACACTGTACCCACCAACCAGAATACTCGCCCACTTTCCACAAGGCCACCATCAATTCCCAAGAAATTGATTAAAGATAGTTCTCTACTCAAGTCGTTGATCTTACTGGAAATAAAACACAATATCACACCAGCACACCCATCATTGAAGAAAACCTGCCACCCACATCCATTGTATCCCCAATGTCACACAATCCATAACCCCAAACAACCTCCACCTCAACTACCATCTTGGAAATTACTCCGTCCATAAATATTCCTGATGCCGAGACAAAAATGGAGGTAGACTTCATAAACCAATCCATTATGACTACTACCAATGAGGCACTCATAGTTACCCCTATAAGTATGAAGTTCGTTACTACATCTATGTTATCTTTATTGCTAGCACCAGTTCCACTAATGAAAAACATTCAGCCGATTAGCTCTAATAACCTCGGCACATGAACCATACACACCATACCCCTAAAATCCAATCCCACCTCCCTGCCACAACCAAAATCCAACCCATACCATATCAGTACACCGTTGAGCCCTCACAACGAGATACCTCACCCCAAGAGCAGTCTGAGAAATGAGTTTCCAGTAGCCAACAACTACAAAGTAGATACCCTACACCCACTACTATGACCCCTAATGACCTCCAGAGTTGGTCAGTGTCTCAATTGTTTACTTTCATTCAACTGGTTGCATGCCAAGCGAAGGCATTGAAAAATAATCCAGCAACCCAGCATGAGAAACAAAAAAAAAAAAACCTTCTTTCCATTGTAGCAAAAAGAGATCAAATTATTTAGGATAAGAAGGTGCTGCAAAACCCGGTTGACAAAATAAGTGCAAAGTTCCAAGATCTCTGACCCTCAGTTTTCGAAATAGTCACATATGCATTGGAAGAATTTTCTACCTGCAATATTTTAGAATGTTGCGATCATATCAAAACATCCTAAAGAAATATCATCTCAACAAAAAAAGAGCTCAAAAGAACTATTTCCGCCACTCAAAGGGTGATACTAGATCCAGTATCCCAGTATTCTAGCAAGATCGAGAAAAAAATCACTGAAGTGGCTTGTCTAAAATCCTCTATCATCTAGGATATGGGGGAAGCTAAAGCACTCTTAGCTCAAGTTCAAGATTGGTCAGGTTTCCTTGCAAAGAAAAATCAGCCAGTTTACCCCCTCTTCCAACAGGCCAATCAACTCTTCAACCAAGCCATGACAACTCAAGACCTCAACCAGTAGCATGAGCTCCTAGCATAGGTAAATGTCCTTGAAAACCAGATTCATAAAATTTAGGACAAATTGCACAAGAAAATGACTCTACTCATTGGCCTTAAGACACCAGCACAGGGCCATTCCCAAAAGCTGCAACAGATTAGCGCAGAGTTAGAAACTCAATGGAATTCCCTCTTGATGACATGCCCTCCTCAACCCACAACCAAACTCATAGCACAGTTCATCGATTAGGAAAGCACTATCATAGGTTCATGGCAGGTGACACTCACTAAATACATAGTTCAAAACTGCAACCATCTAGTTCATCCCAAAGTTTGGTCCTTCATTTGAAACAATAGGCCAAGAAGTAGAAACACTGGTAGGAGAACTGCAACATCAAGAAGCACCAACAAATGATTGACTCGGGATGAGTCAATGGACTATTGTTGGGGCTTGTTGGGTCCTTCATTTTGGAGACAAATTTTTTTCATGTTTTTATGATTGACCATATTTTGACCAAAGGTGACTGATGGGAAGTCGCGAAGAAAGTAGTCGAGGAGGGAGAAGGAATCTGTGAAATTATGGCAATTGTGGAAGATCATCCAGGGAAACTAGGGCACATGTAGTCATAGCCATGTTGGAATTTTTGTTGACATCTGAGGATGCAACCGCAGTTGAGAAACAAAGGAAAAGGTGGCCAATCTGAGGAAGAAAGTAGCATTCCAAGTGAACAAAGTGCTTAAAAAGGCCAAAGGAAAAGCCAGGGGGGGAGAAAAATATATCGAAATGTTGTCGCAGATCTTATGGAGCCTACATGACTCTCTAATCACCTAGTCAATATTAGCTTATATTCCTAGTCTCTATTCTTTCAAGAAGGATTCTGAGCTAAATGTACTGATGTAATGTTGGCTGAAACAAATAAAAGAAGAAGCTGCAGGGATGCCTGATAGTCCTCTTATGTTGGGTTTATGTGTCCCCTTTTAAAATTTTATAATGCATGTATGTGTGTATTATATGTCTATTTGAATACTTTATTTTTTGTCTTGTGTAATGGTCACATGTCTAATGCCTTGGTTCTGAATTTAACGAGTATTCGTAGCCTTCGTGTGATTTCCCTAATGCCTAGTTCCAGTGCCTTAACCAAGTAAGGTCGCGATGCGGCTCGGGTGATACACCTTATTTTTCTTGAGTAAAGTAAAAATGTTGGTACTACGCTAGACTACGACAAACCCTTTGTTGGCTCATTTGAGTAAACCTAGGGTCGCAACCTAATCACCATTTTTCGCCAACAAATGGTTTCACTACTAGATTCTAAAAAAATTCAAAGGGATTTGGAATATAGTGTCGATAATATTTAAGAACGACCTGCAAGATTAGTGACATGAATAAGTATATCGGCTTGCCTCCCAAAAAGCATAGCTCCGTCACTAAAGTTCAAAGCGACTTATGGAAGAAATTATATATGCAATCCTACAAGAGATTAGTACGAGATCGTCTGGTGGAAGTTCCCAGAGGAGCTCTACAATTGGTTGCAGAGGCAATAGATAAAAGAAAATACATCCAGCCAAAGACAATCTCCTCATATTTGGACCCAAGTTAATCTTTTGAATTACATTTAATTGACATGAATCTGACTTGAGCTGCCGACTTCTGGGTGCAGAGCACTCTAGAGGGGTATATTATTGAGTTTGTTACAGAGGGCCATCAATCATTAGGGGAATTTTTAGGTGTAAAATGGGCCTCCTAAGAAAAATGTACAACAAAAATGAACTTTATAAGAACCAATAGGATTCAAGATGATGATGTCAACCATGGGGGATGATTCACCATTTTTGGAGTAAAAAAAGTAAAAATATTAAAAAAATAATAAAATAATAAAACTACTTTTTCAACTCGTATTTTCAACTTATCTCTCTATTTTTTTACTCAAATTTAGAGCTAGAGTACTTGTTGGATGCAAAATTTAATTCCTCATCCAAGGAGTAACCATGTTGCATACTTTCGATGAACCCAGCTACATGAAAAATTAGAAATACATGAAAAACATGTTTACAATCACGTTTTCATGTATTTATCATGTTTCATGTAGTAGTTTCCATTGAAAGTATGCAAAATGGGTACTCCTTGGATGGGAAATCAAATTTTGTATCCATCAAGTGTTTCCGCTCGAAATTTGAGTAAACCCACAGGGAGATAAGTTGAAAATACGAGTTGAAAAAATAGTTTTTCCTTTTTTCTCTCTAAAATTTGATGATGTAATCAAAACTTATTTTATTATTTCCACTATTATTTTATAATTTCCTTAGGAGGCCCATTTTAGACCTCAAAATTCCCTTAATGCCTTCTTTAAGGCTGAGGTCGTATTCAAATAAAGGTCGTGAGGGAGACTAATAAAGGAGATCTCGTTGTGGATTAAATTTCTAATGGTAGAAGAGAATGTGTTGGTGTTCCTGGCCCACCATGGAAACTTAAAGCCCTGGTACTGGGGGAAAGGCCTAAGTGGGGAAATGCAACATGGATAGGAGCTATGAAAATATTAGATAAATGGATACAAATATCTTCTAAAAGGATAGAGATATGAGAGCACAAAGAAAGCTTTGTAGGAGATCTATAGATGACAAAAGGAGCTACACCAAGCAGGAGCAGTGTCAAGCAGTCCAGAGATATGAGAAGGAGAAATAAGTTGGCTGGAGTTCTGGAGCGATGGGGATGATGCTAGAGTGAAACCTAGTCCAATAGGAGAAGTTGAGACTGTCAAAGTAACAAACATTCAAAGAATCAGTACAAATTTAACCCCGCCAGTAGAGATGGGAATGATTGATGGATCGGACCCTACAGGCTCTCAAGAAAGCCCAGATGATGATATGCACTTCACTCTGAGAATATTATTTTCCAAGAAAAAAGAAGCACCAACAAATTATTGACTTTGGGGAAATTTAATGGATTGTGGTCGAGGCCTATTAGGTCATTCGTTTTGGAGAAAAAAGTTTGTCATGTTTTAACGGTTGACCATATTTTGACCAATGGTGATAGATGGAAAGTCGCAGAGAAGGCAGGCGAGGAAGGATAAATAATCCACGAAATTCTGGCAGTTGTGGAAGATAGACCAGGGAAATTAGGATAGATGTAGTCACAACTGAGATGGAATGTTCATTGAAAACTAAGGAAGAAGTCATAACCGAGAAATAGAGGCAGAAGAAAAGGAAAGGGTAGAGCATGTGGGGAAGAAATCAACAATCCAAGTGAGTAGAGTTCTTAAAAATGCTAAAGGAAAAGCCATGGGGGGAGAATAATATATCGAAATGTTTTCACGGAGCCTATTAAGCCCACATGAATCTCTAATCACCTAGTCCTATATTAGATATACTCCTAGAATATTTTCTGTCGAGAATTATTCTAAGTCAAATGTATTGATATAATAATGGATGAAACTAATAAAAGAGGAAGGTGTAGGGATGTCTAGACGAAATTTTATAATGAATGTATGTGCAGATTTTGTGCTCGTTTGAATACTTTAGTAGTTTTCTTATGCAATGGTTGCATGTTTGATGCCTTGGTTCTGAGTTTAACGAGCACTGGTAGACTTTGTGCGACTTCCCGAATGCCTGGTTCCAATCCCTTAACCAAGTAAGGTTTTGGCATTATGCTAGACTACGTCAAAACCTTTGCTGCCTCCTATTCTTGAACCTAGGGTCTCAACCTAATCACCATTTTTCGCCAAATATATATATATATATATATATATATATATATATATATTGTAACATAAAATAGTTTAACATGTACATTTTGCATAACTATAACATTTAACATAGCACAATTATTTAAAACACACGCACACACATTTAACATATCTACTGTATATATAATTATATATCTATATATATAATTTCATGTTTCAACAATGCATCATTGATACATACATTAAATCCATCATGAAAAGTGCATTTGGTCTAGTGAATAAAAAACATTAAGACTCTTTTCTAATTTGTACCATATTTTTTCATTATGTAGTGTGTTTTACAAGAAGTATTGTTTTAATGTGCTTGCACCTAGTACATGTCATGTGTCAAAGTCAAACATTAAGAACACATTTGGTTTCCATGAAATTTCATTACTTTTGTAAATAGGTTTATTTCAAATTTTTACATATATATTTACATATTTATGTGCTATGAATAAAATGTGTTCTGTAGAAATGAGAAAAAGTGTGAAGGTAGATTTGATCACTTCTTTCAATTGTGTTTACATGGAACTCAATATACTTTGGTTGATAAATTATCAAACAATGGAATCTAAGGTTTAGGACTTCAGGTTAGATTATTTTGCTTGAGTTTAGAAATGGTTTTTTTGTCAACATTTTTTTCTTGGACTAGTTTATATGTATTATATGTAATATGTTTAGGCATCCCATATACGTGCTCCAACTGCAGGACATTGTAGTGCGAGAGGTTCTGTTATACATGGTCGAGCTTGTGATAGATCATGTAGCACACTGAGAGTTCATGTTTCCCTCGTAGATCCTGCCTCTGACGCGAGTCAGAGTGTCAGAGTAATTGTTTTTGTCTCCATTGATGACCATGCTACATCCAGTGGACCTTCTTCGCCCATTTTAGGTACACCTCATGCAATTTTAAATCCTCTTTAAACTTTATGTGTTTATGTCTTGAAATTTTCTTTAATTTTTAAATAATCTTCAAGTGAAGTGTTTGAGTTTAATGTATATGTTGAGATTGAGAGTTCAAAATTTCCACAGTCTTCATTGGAAATTCCAAACTCTCAATCTCAAAATCTACACCACAAAAACCTCCAAACTATTAATGTATATGTTATTATGATTCCTATTTGTGCATTATATATATATGTTAAATTACGTTTATGATTTACAGGTCCTCAGCATGCCGAATCTAAGGATAAGAGTGTAGCATCAATCCCTCTGTTGGATGATGCTACAACTCAAATCACATTAGAGGATGTTACGACCCGTCATACATGAATCACAACAGAGATAGAGAATATCCCTGACAATTCACCGACTCATCTTATAATGTCTTTGATGTTGGATAACATGACTAGGTTGATCAAGACATACCAGAGGTCGGGCCCACATATCCACATATTACAGTTCATACATAGGGTTAGCAGACATGAGGTTAGAGGCCCAGATTCTTGGGAGGTGGTGAAAGAGGCCACCAAGGACATTGATGTCTGTGGGGAGTTGTTCGGCATCCCTTCAAATCTCCTTGCTAGAAAAAAGGGTCTGAACCCACTGAAATATTTTAGAAATTTTCATGCAACCCCTTTCATGTATGATAGATTCATTTGAGCTTGGGGAAATTTCCCCAACCATGACTAGGTCGTAATTTATTTTTCTAAGAATATATATGCAGATTTTGTGTTAGATATGAGGCCATATTACACTAATACCAGATCTCATTTTTATGGTATTGGCATGGGACGTACCTATGAGTGCAAGGGGGGTCGTAGGGACCTCGGGCATGTACCACCATCTTCAATATTCTTGCCACTACTGTTTCGGAGCTTGGTATTACGACGGAGCTAGAGGAGATGTCGCAACTTGGTGGTGAGATGCGGGAGACTATCACAAACAAAATGCAGCCATCAATGGCTAGTGCGTATGTTACATTGGATGGAGAGATTAAGAGACCACCACTAGTCCATGGAAAATTTTAAGGATGGAAATTTATTTAAAATTTTAGAAACTTTGGTGAATATTATCAGTCCTTAATATGCAAACTATAAATTTTTTGGCGATATTTTTGTAGAAATATTAAAATTTCTAATGATTATATATAGTTTTCTATAAAATTTTGGTGATTTTAAGGCAAAATGAATTTTTATTATAAAATTTGGGTGAATCATTTTTAGGAAAAAATGGAAATTAACGAATCCTTTTTTTTAGTAAAAGCATGGAAAATTAGCTCACCTACAAATATTAGCCCCTAAAAGTTTCCCTGAGTCCACCACTGCCTCTTGACCCACCAGCTTCCTTTCATGATGATGCATTTCTCACGAGTTTACCCTTTGACCAACTTTTGACACATACATGTATGTATCGTGATTCCATTTGTGAGACTTGGAGGGTGGATGGCCTATGTGACACATAGCGGGTACATATATATACAAACATTTTGACTATTATTGTCAAATTATGTAGAATTATTTATATTAAAATTTCTAGTTTGTATTAGATTGAAGTTATATTAATAAGTTCATGATAACATGTAGACATGTCCTACCTACATTGATGAGCTTATGAGGTCATCCGAGGAAGTAGTTGATCAGCTAGGGCATCCTCGACTGAAGCATGCTTCCATGGACTCTCCTCCACTTCTACATCCACCTTATATGTTCACTAATGTGGAGGAGAGTTAGTATGTACAACCACATGGGCCAACAATTGAGGCAAAAAAATGTATTCCTAATATTTCAACATTTTCTTTTTTTAAGTTACATAAGTATGCTAATTAATTTGCAAACTAATTATAATTTTTTCTTGCCATTGTTTACACAAGCCCATATGTAGAGTGTCGTTGATGCCACTGTTATGTGGATACATGAGTGGGATCTTGGGTTTAGAGGCATTGATGATGCAATTCCATCGATGCATACCCCAATCATTAAGCCATGGGTAGGGGGCACCAAACCAAATTCATGATCAGACCCCCATCCCATCGGAATTTCATTTCGACGCAACCAAGGTTAGTAGATTCATGTATATGTAATTAAAAATGTCTTTCAATATCATTTATTTCCATATTATTTATATTGTACAAATAATGATCTAATTAGTTTGAATTCGAATGTGTTATATTGCAATACCAACTTGGACACTTACTTACACAACATAACTCGCATAGGAGTTTTGGTGGTACTTAGAGTGTCATAGTTTGTATATTTTCAAGCTCATTTCATAGGGCATATTCACATGTGTGATACAAAATTTGTATATTTTCAGACATGGACGGTTTATGGATGTACATTATGGACATTATTTTAGGTTATGGATGCTTATTATTTCAGTTTGTGGATGTTCAAGTGATATTTGTAATTTGTATATATTTTCATATGGATAGTTTATTGATACATGCATTCACTATTTCAGTTTATGGATTTGCATTAACCTTATTTATGGATGCTCATTAATTTTTGAAGTTTAAATGGATCTGTTAAAATTGTTTTGCTAATTTAATAATTTTTCTATATTAACTTTTATTCGTAAAATATATGTTCAATTTTGATTTTAAGTTTCATATAATAATAAAATAAGCACAATCTTAAGTTATGATGCAAGTCACTTTTATACTTAAAATGAACTAAAATATATCATATATCAATTTAATATAAAACATGGAAATAATTCCATTCATGTTTCATATTGGCTTGTAGAAAGTGTCTTTTAATGCAATCAACATGCATATTAGAATTCAATTTAAAAAATAGATTATTTGAATTATAAAGTCATATATATATATATATATATATATATATGAAAATTTGTGACCCACCCATATACCATTGCATGTACAACTATTTTAAGTATTTCAATTAATTTCTTATCTCAAGGTTCAATTATAAAACACAAATATGATTGAAATATGTTTTATTAAATTTTAATATTAAAAGATGTCATGTAAACAACAAATAGGTTTTATTCAACATTGTTTATTTTCAAATTATCTACAAGAACTTAGTCATAACATGTATAAGTCAATCACATTGAAATTTAATATATATGCCAAACAACAATATATGACAACATTTCTATAATTGTATATAATGTTATCAACTTTCCTAAATTTACAAGTAGTTATCCAAGTCACTTTCAATCAATTACTTATGATGGAAATTTAAGTTTTATTCAATTTTTGAAAACTCTAATATGATTGAAATACGTTATATATTCATTTTTAAAAGATGCGGAGATGTAAAAGTTACAAATACAAGTTTTATTCAATTTTATTTTGTTTGAGGTTATCTACAAAAGCTTAGTCATAATGCAAGTTTTCAAAAAAAAAATTGTGCTTACACTGAAATCAATGCACAATGTTAAACTAATTACCTTGAAATTAATGTACACCATATATCTAGTTACATCATTTATTAGAAATCAACATTTTCATTGAAATCAATGCATCTAATGCAAACAATCAAATAGGATGAGAAATCAACATCTACACTAAAATCAACGCATCTAATGCAAACAATAAAATAGGATAATTAAAAATCAACATCTATATTGAAATCAATACATCTAATTTTGCAAGAAATCAAATAGGATTAGAAATCAACATCTACACTAAAATAAATGCATATAGTGCTAGCAATCAAATATGATTAGGAGTCAAAATTTACATTGAAATCATTGCATCTAATGCAAGCTCAACCAAACAAGATTATAAATTAAAATTTTTAATGAAAAGAATGCATGTAATGCAAGCAATGAAATAGGTTAGAAATCAACATCTACACAAAAATAAATGCATCTACTTTGCAAGAAATCAAATAGGATTAGAAATCAACATATGTACACTTAAATCAATGCATCTAGTGCAACCAATTTTCTTCCCTTTCTCACCCCCCTCCATCTATATTGATATCTCCCTCCATATCTCCTTATTTGTCTCTCTATCTCAACCCCCCATATACACACACAGACTCTCTCTTCATAACTATCTATCTCTCCCTCCCTCCCTCTATCTCTCTCTTCTTCCCTCTCTCCCCCCTCCATTTATATCTTTATCTCCCTCTATCTCTCCTTCATCTCGCTATATCACCCCACAAACATACACATTGTTTATCCATATATATCTATATCTCCCTCCCTCTCCCTCTCTCTCTCCCTCTCTCTCTCTCTATTCCCCTTCTCTCCCTCTTTCTCCCCTTCTATCTCTCTTCCCTCCTACTCTCCTATATCCTTCTCTATCCATCTCCCTTGTCTCTCTCTCTCTCTCTACATATCCCTTGCCACTCCCTCTCTCTCTCTCTCCACCTTTCTCTCTCTATATGTATTTCTTCTTACCTCCCTATCTTTGATCCCCCTCCAACTCCATATATCTCTCTCCCTCCATCTCAATTCATCTCTGTCTTCCTTTCTCTCCTACCTCCCTTTGTCTCTCCCTAGCGTCACTCACTCAATTACTCTCATTCTCTGGAGCTTTGTCCTGAAAATATGTTGACTATCTCCCTCCTTCTCTCATTCTCTCTCCCCATTCTATCCATCTAGAGTCCTTCTTTGTATTTATATCTCAAAAACATACACTCTCTCTCTCTCTTGCTCTCTCTCGCCCTCTCCCTCCTCCTCTCCCTCTCTCCATATTTGTGCCCCCCCTCTCTCTCTTACCCTTCTCTCCCACTCTCTCTCTCTATATTTCAAAAAAATTAAAATAATTTGAATATATATATATATATATATATATATATATATATTTATATATGTATGTATATGTATGTATGTATGTATGTATGTATGTGTATGTATGTATGTATGTATGTATGTATGTATGTATGTATGTATGTATGTATGTATATGTATGTATGTATGTATATGTATATGTTGTACTTTGCTTGTTTTATTTATTTATATAATACATATTTAAAATGCAAGATTTCAAATGTGTGTTGTACATTCACCTCGAGGTAAAATGATAATTTTCCATGAAATATTATCTAATATTTTCCAAAATATTAATGTTCCAGCTACCTCCATCAAAGATACATAGATCGCTTCATGTCTTCCAATTGAAACTATTTAGGTTTTATTTCTTTAAGGGAAACTCTAAGCTATGAATACTTCAAGATTTTAAAAATATTGTATATTTTATTATGTTAGATTTATAAAAAAACTTACGTTAAATAAAATTAACATATATTGAGTGAGCTTGTATGACTCTTTTTGTGTTAGTGACTCTTTGTTGACACCTATGGTGTATATCAACCACATTTATTGATGTCATTGTGCTAATATATATTCTAATATAATAAATTTTGTATTATATTAAAGTTATTAATATAATATTAATCCAAAATTAATAAATTTAATATTAACATTAAAATATATTAATATCAGTTTTTTATATTAATATCATTTCATCATTTAATTTAATAATAATAACAAAATTATTTTAATATTAATATTAAATTTAGTAATGTTTTTAGATGACTTTATAACAAAAATTCTAATAATATTTGGAATTTTAAAATGAGGTAAAAGTTTAATTTTATATCATTCAATTTTTTTTTATAGAGGCTTGATCGAACCCCTATGAACCAAATAAATGGATCGATCAAGGGTTTATGAAACCCTCGTTTTATCTATTTAAATTTGAAATTTAGGCGCTCGGTTGAACCTCTTAAGTCCTAAAATTAGTAAGCAAAATTTTCGACGGATCCATTTTTTACCCTAGCGAACTTAGGGTTAAATTTGACTTTAGGTGACAGAGTTGATCATGGTGGATTCATCAAGGAATGCTTTATCCAATGGCATATGAGTTTGACATTTTCGAATTCATATGGTATTTTTCATCTAATTTATTTTAAACAAAATGTTTGAATTTTTTTTAAACTGTTTTAAAGATAAAAAACCAATATCATAAAATATACACAATGAAAAAATTTCAAAACATACCACTATCTTCGTTTATGAGTCTTATTCAAAAGGGTACTTTTGGTTTTTCAATTTATCTAAACAGTTGAAAAAAACCTTACGTGTGTCTCTAAAATGCAATTGAAATATTACTTAGTCAACTTCGAAAAATAATAAAAAATATATTTTTGCATGAAAAAATAAACTTTTAATATGAAAAACTTAGCTCTCTCCATGTAGAGTCATGCTCATATATATATTATTTTTTAATTACACTTTTTAGACTAAGTTGTGTTGCAAGAACACACACATACCTCTTAAGATGTGCGAAAAGTTGCAAAGAAAAGAATTTCATTTAATGGAAAATTGACATATTATAGGACATTAAATATTTTTGAAAAAAATATCATTAGGAAACAACATAATTATCTACAATTTGTATTTTTACTCCAAATTGAAATTCACAATGCTTGTATGAATTTTGAGGGATTCAAATCAATGAAAGAGGAAAAACTTAAAATTTCATTGCCACATTTGGCCCAAAAGTGTAACCCATCTTAATGCTTTCACTCGAATAGTAAAAATAAAGTGGCCAATAGCTAAATTGTGGGGAAAATTTAACTAAGTAGTTTTTAGTGGATTATCATCCTTCTCGACCTCAATCTTAGCCAGTTTCTTTGCCAACATTATCACCTTCTGATCAAATTTTCCAATATATCCTTGCAATTCATCCACATTTAGGAGGACCTCCTACTGCTCCTCAAATTTCTCTAATAGGACTGCCCCATTATGGTTTTAATCTACTAGTATACATCCATAGCCTACAAATAATTTGTTTTTCTAGTCCTGCTATAACTAAAGTTTGAAATCTAATAGCCCACTTGTTCCATGACATCCTCATCAGAAATAGACCAACATTCTAGCAAAGCACCCTTATTTTTGGTCTCATTTTCCATGCAAATGCAAGACACGGTATTTTTATAGTTCATTGTAGCATACGCTCCATAGCACACGAAACTCAGGAGGAAGTAGGAGTTCAAGAACTTCTCCTGCCCCTGCGTCCACCAACACCTCTCCATCGAGGCATGATTTCTCCAAAGAGGTAATATATCAACTACCAACTATGTGAGAGAACTAATAGGGAAGGGAGCCCTAGAAGATTATTCTTTTCTAGCCAGACAAGAAATCCCCTACAAATCTTTGAGAGATGGAAACAAAGACAAACCGCAAAACTGATACTACTTTGTAGACCTCTCCACACCCAACATAAATAAACTGGAGAAAAGTCAGAAGCAATAGAGGAGAGACTTTGACCTTCCACCACGTGGCATTGGTTTGCTCTACAGATTCTCCCCTGACTTGAAGGAACTCCTCAATAGAGGTAGAATAGATTCGAGAAACAAAAAGGTAACCAAAAAAATACAAAAAAGGCCCCAACCAAAACATAGGAAGAGAAAGGTCCTTAAGCGAATACCATAAGTGAAAATCCCTTACAAAAGTAGACTTGTAAAATAAATTACAAATACAAACGAGTCATGAATATAGAGCCAAAACCATCCACTAGTAATAAAGCCAACAATTTCCTTCAAATCAATGTTGAATCCATGACTTCCCAAGGGATAACCCAACACTTTGAAGGTAAGAAAAGAAAAATATAAGATTAATTGACATAAACCAATAAAGAAAAGAATATATGGAATATACCCTAGCCAACAACGAAGTAAGAAGTCAATATTGAATCACGGGAAAACCTTTTATTTACGGATAAGCCCTTCCACAAAATCTCGAGGAAGTCTTGTTGCCTAAGGCTATAATTTTTTGCAATTCTTGCAAGACCATCCTAACCACACTTGTTAGAGAAAATCATTGACAAGCGACAAGCATGCGAGGAATTAAAAACCTTTGCAATAATTATCCACTTAATTGAGTGTCCTACGATGATATGAACAATTGTTGAATTATTCATCCATGAAAAAGAAATACACCTTAAAAATAGCCATAAAATCAAACCAATAACTAAATAACCATTATGATAATATGTAGTAAAGGTAAGAGATCACAAACAATGTCCAAAATTTAACCCTTTCTAGCCCTTCCTTGGGCTCCTCGCCCTTCCTAGAAGGGCTAAAAAAATTGACACTTTGAGAAAAAATTAAATGATCAATATCACTTGTCAATTAAAAAGGTTAGACTAAAATTATATATTTGAGAAGAAGGGAAATATTTTTAATAGCCCGTCAATACTTTTTTAAGTTTATGATAATTTCGTGTCTCAACTAGCATATAAATCACTTTGACTAGTGATTGTTTCGTAGAAGAGACCAGTTAAATTATAGATGACCTCATATGATTTAATAGTTATGTCATGATTTGGGGACATTTCCCTGAGGTCCCCAACGTATGCCAACATGATGTAACCTACAACAATAATGCATGCAATAGTCATGGTACTATTACACCTAGCATAGGGTGGTGGATCACATTAAATACCCATTCAACAACTATCTTTGTGTTCTCGCTTCTCCTTGATTATCGTTGAGTGCTCTTTCCTTGCATCCATGTTTTCCATTTTCATTTGAATTACAACCTATCATCCACAGAAGGAAAGTTATCATTCGATGCTAGTGTATAAGGTATTATTCATTATCATCCTGATATCTTCATCAGAATTTGGTTTTTCATTCTATGGATTCTTTAATGTAACACTCCTTGAAGTAATTACAACCTTCGTGGTCACACAATGTATCTTAGACACCATAGAATCCACACCCCAGGAAATCAACATTGTGACTAGATACCTTGAATGCAACTGATTTCCATCCTTGCATCCCATACATGGGTCTTGGACTTGTTTTCTACATTGTTAATGGTGTAAATTTTTATGGTCATAATTATATGAATCTACCAACTATGATATATATCTTATATCGATGGTATTGGACTCCACAACTATATTTCTCTCATTCAAACTCTTGCTTGTTTTTCTTTATTACTTAAATCCATCCGAATTTCTTGTCAAAGTACCATTTTTCATGAAGCATTTGTTCTCTGTCATAAAGCTACAGGTTTCCTTGAATGTTACAAAACATAATTCAACGAATCAATGACTAAACTATCCAGAAATCCATTATCAAATCCTATGGCATCTTGCTAAGGTTGAATTTTTTCTATCTCAATCTTGCTAAGGGATTTTTAATTTATGTATTTACTTATTCTATTGTTTTTATTTATTTAACAGGTGTAAATCTTGAAAAATGTCTCCTATTGGTCGTCCTAAGAAGGATAAAAGTAAATTGTCAATTGTTGAATCATTTGGACTTGCACAAAATTCTAATCAACCATGTAATATTCAAAAAGAAGTCGATGCTCACCTACATGAATATAATGAATCAAATAGTGTAGAGCTTTTTGAAAAAGAAAACCCATCAAAGAAACACAAATTAATATTCAAATATAAATGAAATACAAGATTTCCATGGCTTATGTTGTAAAATATTGTAATGGTAATGAAAGGATAAAATGTTCTTGATGTGTTAAATTTAAAAGTGAGACTCCATTTGCAAAAGAGGGGACTACCACTCTTCAATGGCCATGCAAAATCAAATCTCATAATTGTTTTTTACAACTTTTGGAGAGAAAACAAGAACGAAGCAATATTCCAACCACTAAACATGTAGAACTAATGGTAGATGATGAGAAGGAGAGAATTATATCAATGATTGAAAACATGTATTTTTTTGCTATACATGATTTACTTTTAGAAATGTATAAGTCAAAATGTGACTTGAATAGGTATAAATGCACTCCACACGTGATTTTAACATATGAATATTCTTCATACACAAATACCACACCAAGAAAAAGGTTTCTTCAAGTTGCTAAAGAGTTGTATTGGAACAAACTAAAAGATAATATTTTACATAGCTCGTTTTACTCAATTTTATTTGATGAAAGATCTGATCAAATTATGGAACACCAATTGATTGTTTATATTACATATTTGATGAATGGAGGAAGAGGTCAATGTTTAACAATGTTTATATGTTTTCTTCAAATAAAGGATGGAATAACTCAATGTATGTATGATCTAGTGAGAACTCTTTTAGCATAAATGGATTTATATTTGATGAAGTTTGCTCGTTTTGGTTCAAATGGTGCATCTTCCATGAGGGGTATTCATGAAGATTTATATTATAAGCTTCGTATGCTCCTCTTTTATTATTTATCCATTGCATATCTCATAGGGAAGCATTAAAAACCAATGAGGCTTCATCTCATTTTCCATAGTTGCAATATATTAACAAATTTGGAAACAAAGTTTATTGATGGCTTGGGAAATCAACTAAAATACATGGAAAATTGAGAGAGTTAATTTATACATTTCAAATCACTACGTTAGTGGTCATACAAATTCATCAAGTTAGGAATCTCTTTAGAGGAAAGGTAATGGAAGGACTTGTTAAAATCATGCATTCTTTGTTAAAGGATTAGGGTCCAGATAGGGTAGAAAAAATGTATGATTTGGCAACAATATTTCAAGTGAATTTTTTCATCCATCTACTTGTAGACATGATCATTGAATTAAATAAGTTGAATCAAAATTTCGAAGAAGATCATGCTGATATTACATCTATTGGCACTACTTTAGATGTCTCTATTAGCATTCTTCGTAAATGATTTTTGGGAAGCATTTTTGGTGTAGATGCAGTGCACATGTCCTCTTTTTTGGTTAGAGCACAAAGAGGAACACTTGAAATTATAGATATCATAGGCATGGTACATTTACATCCATTGAGGTTCAAAATTTTTCCAAAGATGAAAAGATCGGGGCTACTAGATGATTGTATTATTTTGGGAAAATGTTTTGTTGTAAAGGTGATTAAATATTTAGATAGGAGATTCATAGATTTTCATGTATTTAATGTGGCTAAGTTTTCACTTCTCAACATTATTATGAAGAAGTGAATGATACAGACTATCCAACAAAAAAATAGTTGAAATGTTTATGTTAAAAATTTAGCGTTGGGGAATCGTCTAGATGTTTGGGTGAAATGGATGAATTTATTTGTACACTATTTGTAAATCATACCCTAAAAATCACATGTATGGCATGAAACTTATGTGGAGATGAACCTAAATTGTTTGAAGGCTTTCCATATTTGATGCAATTATGGCAAGCTATTCTTGTTATTCCGGCAACCGCATCAGTGTGTGAAAGAGGCTTCTGAAAACTAAACAGGATAATAAACCATGATAGATAAAGACTTTCATTGAAGACACTAGATATGTTAATGTTTCTATCTCTAAATGCACATCATGCTCTAAATGAGGTAGATTGAAATACTACTTATGATGTATGGAAATAAATGGAAACTAGAAAGCCATTTCCATTAGGAAAATAGATTTATATTTTCAATTATGTAAGTCCAAATACTTTTGAAGAGCATGAAATAAATAAAATATATATATATATATATATATATATATATATATATATATATATATATATATATATATATATATTAACTTTATTTTTAATATATATATATATATATATATATATATATATTAACTTTGTTTTTAATATATATATATTTATTTTTATTTTTTGCTTATCTACTAATTATATTCAAATTTTATAGTATTTTGATATACTACTTATGATATATGGAAATAAATGGAAACTAGAAAGTCATTTCTATTAGGAAAATAGATTTATATTTTCAATTATGTAAGTTCAAATACTTTTGAAGAGCATGAAATAAATAATATATATATATATATATATATATATAAACTTTGTTTATTTTTTTTTTCTTATTTACTAATTATATTAAAATTTTATAGTATTAAAATTTTTAAAATTCAGATAAACACTATTTCATTATAATTTTATTTTTATGAAACATTTATTTAATATATATTTTTAAATAAAAATACAATTTATTTTATAACCTTTCATCCTGGAAAGATTAGATAAATATCTGCCCTTCCAAATGAGAAATTAAGAACACACCTTCAAAGTTGATCATTGATCACCAATCCACTCTTTAAACCCTTACCTTTGACGTACCATAGCTTTATGTGATGGTTAATTACCACCCATCATATGAGACTTATGTATTTCATATTTAAACCACACCCGTCTTTTAAATAAATCCCAAATCTATCTTCCATTTAAATAGCCCATCACCACATAGCCTATAACTGATATTTAATGACATCAACATCTCTACATGGGACGATTTTACAATTTTATGAAGAAGTTGTCTACTTAGCATACAGAATAGTTTGGATGGCAGTTTTTTTGCTTGAATTTGGTAAAATAAAATTCAAAAAATCAGGTACTTGGAGTGTTTGAATTGCATTTTTGATAGTAGAAATGGATTCAGCACTATCAAAAACCCTTAGGACACCCAAAATACTGAAGTTTAATAACTGTAAACAAGATTATGATGAAATCTTTGTCAGATTTTTTCAGATTTTTTCAAAATCTTTACCAGATTCTAAGTCATTCTGTTACTTTTTTTAAACTGGCGTTTTATGAATGTAAAATAGAGGTGACAAGACTTTGGACCTTTGTTAAAATTTTTATGTTTGTAACTTGAACATATTAAAAAAAAATTGCATACTATAAGTTATTGATGTAACATCTCCATAATATATGAGCAATTTATATCTTAAAGAATATACCTTTATTTATTATTTATAGCTTATTGAACAGACGAAGAATTGGTCGAATCAAGCGAAAAATTAAAAAACTTTATAAATGTTTTAATATTTTGGGTGTCCTACAGGTTTTTGATGGTGCTGAATCCATTTCCAATGTCAAAATCAAGATTCAAACACTGTTTCTGCAAGATTTTTTAAATTTTTTTGGCCCAGATTCCGGCCAATTTTGACCGTCCGGGCAATTCCTCCGGCTCGTTAGACACTCCTATGTTATCCAACTAGGCTGACATTATACAGAAATAAGTTTTAAACAACTTAGATTAATAAAAATATTTTACACAAACTAAATAAAACTTATTTTCTGCGGGTTTGGAAGGGAGTTGAAAGTAAACGCGGGTGCACTAGGAATGTGATCGGAAGAGCGATTAATGGCAGGAATTGCTCCGATTAACGACACTACTTTGAAGTTGGTGGTACCGTAGAGAATGTAATCCAACGTTCCCTTAAACGTTTCCCGATCATTCTTCACGAAGTTAGTGAAACTGGGCTCCCCGGTTTCACGATTCATTTTTTTTATCAATGTCTGCCAGTAAACCATTGCTTTGAAAATAGGAAAAATAAGCACGCGCTAACGGTAATGTATGACGAAATTCCTTGTTTCTACTATGGACAAAGCCTTTGGTAAGAAGTGAGTGGGGGACGGTTCCGGGCAAAGAATTGAAGTCCCCACATATTACCAGAGGAATATCAGATTCCGATTGAGAGTCATTTGGGACAAGCTCAGATTCGTACCCGTGACCCCGGATTTAGTGCCGCAAAAATATTAGAAATTACCAATTATCAATGTTATGGTTTTAGTATGCCGTAGTCTAACTAGCCAGAGGAATCGCCCTGAAAATCATGAAAATTCCGATAAGATTTTCAGAAAATCCGGCAGAAATTTTTCTAAATCCATGTTATAACTATCGAAGTTTAATATTTTCAGAGCGATTCCTCTGACTAGTTAGACTACGGCTATAACATATATTTACTTTTACACCATTCACTTTTGTCTTTTATATTCTTATATACATATAATGATTTACCTTATTTATATATTTTAATATTATAAAGTTCCAGGTTAGTAAGGATAAATATATTATGTAATTGCATAGTATTAATAGAGGTTCGCAATATATAATTTAAGTTTTTAATACATTTTAGTGTATAATATACAAATACTATTAAATAATAATACTTCTCCTATATCAATAATTAATATACATTTCAATGTACAATATAAAAAAACTATCAAATAATAATACTTCACTACACTAATAATTAGGCAATAAATTTAATTAAAAATATCAATCATTAATTTAAGAAAAAGTTATTTCATGATATAATAATAAAGTTGAAAAAATTGATCATTTAAAGTTCCAGGTTAGTAAGAACAAATATATTATGTAATTGCATAGTATTAATAGATGTACACCATATATAATTTAAGTTTTTAATACATTTTAGTGTACAATATAAAAATACTATTAAATAATAATACTTCTCTTATATCAATAATTAACATACATTTCAGTGTATAATATTTTAAAAAAAACTATGAAATAATAATACTTCTCTATACTAATAATTAGGGAGGAAATTTAATTAAAAATATCATCATTAATTTTAGGAAAAGTTATTTCATGATATAATAATAAAGTTAAAAAAATGATCATTTAAATTATTACATGAAATATTTTCCATTATCTTTAACATTAACCACATTAAGTTTTTATACATGAAATATTTTCCATTATCTTTAACATTAACTTTTTATACATGAAATGAAATACTTTCCATTATTTTTGATATTAACCTTTTATACATGATGTGATTTAGAATGTATAATGCAGATAATATGTTTTTATTTGTAGTCTTTCCCTTTGAGAAAGACTCACCTAGGTGCTATCTTGTACCACTATGCACCTTCACATTTAATATTACATGATTAAACAATGAGCCTCTAATTTCAATTAACTTGAGAATGAGCCTCTCCTCTTAATTAGTTATAAAATGAAATATTTGAAAGGATTATTTTTTAATTACATATAAATTATGTAAGTTTTTTAGTTACATATAAAATTATGTAAGTTTTTTAAATATTAAATGGATGAGGAACTAGTTTAGATTCCTATTAAGAGCTTAATATCTACCTGTATCACCATCGTATACCTAAGCTCTATGATATGGAGCGCTACAAACGAATAGTTGAAAGAATAAAGGAAGTAGCATGATTGTGAATTCTGAAGATGCTTTCACAAGTACATCAACTCTTGATGCAACCTTCTTGAGTTTTTGTTGTTCTATATCAAACACAATGACAACTAAAGCTCCCATTCGGACAAGTCTTAGATACCACTACCTGTCTATGCTCTCATTTTTATTTTTCTTTGAGAATGGGAAAACCTGTAAGTTGAACAAGTGTGGAAATGGAGTCTCTTGAATACTAATGTTGATACACAGAGAATATAAGTTCTGCAACTTCTATCATGCTGATGGAAACATTATGAAGGTGAGCATGATGATGCAAGTTACATACACATTACAATATAAAGGAAATATTCAGCTGCAAAATTTGTATGCAATCATCCCCACTTTTGCGCATTGATTGTTAAAAATGGGTTTACACTATACATGATTCTCTTGGTGGTCATATCAATATTCTCAAAACTAAATTTCAAAACCTTCAACAATCAAACCCCTTGTGCGACACAGAGCAAGTATATATATATATATATATATATATATATATATATATATATATATATATATATATATAATTTTTTATTTTTATTGTCAAATTATGCATAATTATTTATATTAAAATTTATAGTTAGTATAAGATTTCATTTATATTAATAAATTCATGATAACATGTAGACATGTCCCAACTATATTGATGAGTTTATGAGGTCATCCGAGGGGGTAGTTGATCAACTAGAGCATCCTAGACTAGAGAATGTCTCCATTGATTATCCACCACTTCCACATCCACCTTATATGTTCACTAATGTGGAGGAGAGTCACTATGTACAACCACATGGGCCAACAATTGAGGTAAACTTTTTTATTCCTAATATTTCAACGTTTTCTTTTTTTAAGTTACATAAGTATGCTATTTAATTTGTAGATTAATTATAATTTTTCCTTGCCATTGTGTACATAAGCCCGTATGCAGAGTGTCATTGATGCCATTGTTATGTGCATACATTAGTGGGATCTTGGGTTTAGAGGCATTGATGATGGGGTTCCAAAGCCAGATTCATGATCAAACCCCCATCCCATTGTAATTGCATTTGAACTCAACTGAGGTTAGTAGATTCATGTATATGTAATTAAAAAAGTGTTTCAATATCATTTATTTCCATATTATTTATATTGTACAAATAATGATCTAATTAGTTTGAATTCGAATGTGTTATATTGCAGTACCAAATTATGGACACTTGCACGACAAAACATAGGAATTCTGGTGGTACTTAGTGTCATAGTTTGTATATTTCAAACTCATTTCATAGGGCATATTCACATGTGTGATACAGACTTCGTATATTTTCATACATGGATGGTTTATGGATGTACATTATGGACATCATTTTAATTTATGGATGCATATTATTTTAGTTTATGGATGTTCAAGTGATATTTGTAATTTGTATATATTTTCATATGGATAGTTTATTGATACATGTATTCATTATTTCAGTTTATGGATTTGCATTAATCTTATTTATGGGTGCTCATTAATTTTTAGAGTTTAAATGGATGTGTTAAACTTATTTCACTAATTTAATAATTTTTCTATATAGTATAACTTTTATTAGTAAAATATATGTTTAATTTTTATTTCAAGTTTCATAGAATAAGAAAATAAATACAATCTTAAGTTGTTATGCAAATCACTTCAATACTTTAAATAAACTAAAATATATCATATATTATTCGAATTATAAAATCCACACACACACACACACACATATATATATATATGAAAATTTCTGTGATCCACCCATATACCATTGCGTGTACAACTTTTTAAAGTATTTCAATCAATTTCTTATCTCAAAAGTTCAATTATAAAACACAAATATGATTGAAATACAGTTTATTCAATTTTAATATTAAAAGATGTCATGTAAACAACAAATAGGTTTTATTCAGCATTATTTATTTTGAAATTATCTACAAGAGCTTAGTCATAACATGATATAAGTCAATCATATTGAAATTTAATATATAGGCTAAAAACAATATAGGACAACATTTCTATAATTCTATATCATGTCATCAACTTTCCTAAATTTACAAGTATTTATCAAAATCACTTTCAATCAATTTCTTATGATGGAAATTTAAGTTTTATTCAACTTTTAAAAGATCGAATATGATTGAAATACGTTATATATTCAATTTTAAAGTATGTGGGGATGTAAAAGTTACAAATACAAGTTTTATTCGATTTTATTTTGTTTGAGGTTATTTACAAAAGCTTAGTCATAATGCACTTCATCAAGAATTTTGTTGTGCTTACACTGAAATCAATGCACAATGTTAAACTAATTACCTTGGAATTAATGTACACCATATATCTAGTTACATCATTTATTAGAAATCGACATCTTCGTTGAAATCAATGCAAACAATAAAATGGGATGAGAAATCAACATCTACACTAAAAGCAATGCATCTAATGCAAACAATCAAATAAGATAATTAAAAATCAACATCTACACTAAAATCAATGTATCTAATGTTGCAAACAATCAAATAGGATTAGAAATAAACATCTTCACTGAAATAAATGCATCTAGTGCTAGCAATCAAATACGATTACGAATCAACATTTACACTAAAAACACTGCATCTAATGCAATCTCAATCAAACAAGATTATAAATTAACATCTTTAATGAAATGAATACATCTAATGCCAACAATGAAATAGAATTAGAAATCAACATCTACACAAAAATCAATGCATCTACTTTGCAAGAAATAAAATAGGATTAGAAATCAACATTTGTACACTTAAATCAACGCATCTAGTGCAAGCAATTTTTTTCTCTTTCTCTCCCCCTCCATCTACTTCGATATCTCCCTCCATCTCTCCTTTGTCTCTCTATCTCATCCCCCCCATAAACACACACACTCTCTCTTCATATCTATCTATCTCTCCCTCCCTCCTTCTATATCTATCTTCTTCCCTCTCTCCCCATTCCATTTATATCTTTATCTCCCTTTCTCTCTTCTTCTTCATCTCTCTATATCACCCTGCAAAAATACACATTGTTTCTCCATATATATCTATATCTCCCTCCATCTCCCTCTCTCTTTTTTCCCCTTCTCTCCCTTTGTCTCCCCTTCTATCTCTCTTCCCTCCTACTCTCCTCTATCAATCACTCTCCATCTCCCTTGTCACTCCCTCTCTCTCTCTCTCCATCTCCCTTGCCACTCCCTCTCTCTCTCTCTCCACCTTTCTCTCTCTATATGAATTTATTCTTACTTCCCTCTCTCTGATCCCCCTCCAACTCCATATCTCTCTCTCCCTCCCTCTCAATTCCTCTCTCTCTTCCTTTCTCTCTCACCTCCCTTTGTCTCTCCCCCATGTCACTCACTCACTTACTCTCATTCTCTTGAGCTTCGTTCTGCAATTTTGTTGACTATCTCCCTCCCTCTCTCAGTCTCTTTCCCCCTTCTCTACATCAAGAGTCCTTCTTTGTATTTATATCTCACCCCAAATATACACTCTCTCTTTCCATATTTCCCTTCTCTCTCTCTCTCTATGTATTTAACTTATTCCTTCCCTATATTTTCCTCCAACTCATCTCTCGAGCTCCATCTCTTTCTCGGAGACTCTCTCTTCCTCTCCATCTCTTGATATTTGTGTCCCCCTCTCTCTCTCTTACCCTTCTCTCCCACTCTCTCTCACTCTATATTTCAAAAAATTTAAAATACTTTGAAATTTTAATATATATATATATATATATATGATGTCTTACAACAATTTTTATTATTATCTATAATACATATTTAAAATGCAAGATTTCAAATGTGTGTTGTACATTCACTTCTAGGGAAAATGATAATTTTCCATGGAAATATTATCTAAAATTTTTCAAAATATTAATGTTCCAGCTACCTCCATCAAAGATACATAGAACGTTTCATGTCTTCCAATTGAAACTTTTGTTGGAATGTGTAACTCCTACTTGTCTTCAGTTGTGATTCTCTCTATGTATAGAGTTTGTTCCTATTCCATAGGTTAGCTAAAACTAAGTTCCTAGTTTGGGGAGAGGTTGAGATATTCCCCCAACCAACTTATTGTGCGTCCAAGATAGCTTCCCTATCTTAAGACTATATCTCATGTATATATGTAACTTTATTTGATTAATGGAATATAGTGTGCATAGTGACATTTTATCTTGGTATCAGAGCTCGTTTGGGCCTGGCCTTGGCCCCTCTTGGGCTGAGGGAAATAAAAGAGTATATTTGTATTGTTTTAGTTTTTCCATCAATATACACGCTGAGAATTGAGATGGTTGTGAGCATGAGGAGATCTAGTTTTTTTTTTGTATGGTTAGTTCTTTTTTGTCTCTGTATTTTTTCTGGGTGGTACTGGACCCGATCACATGCATTCCTCGCTGTAATTTGCTGCAAGTTATCAATTTTTTTGGGTGATCTTGAGTCTGATTTCCTTTTCTTTTGTCTTGGATTTGGTCGGGTTTTCCTTTGTTGGATGAGCGATTGGAGAGACCACACTTTGTGAGTGTTTTTGGTTTTTGTTTGCGACCTGTTGGATTGAATCGTTCGTTTGAGCAGTGATTTGGCACTGTGCTCGGAGTTGTTGAACCATTGCAGCTGTGGAGAAGACGAAATCCGAGTTGCCCACAACGCTTCCAGAGACAAGGCATGAGCGATAGCCGAGAGGGGATTCGAAGTAGGCCCAAGACGCTCATTACCTGCCTCTGGAAACTATTTGTCAAAGAATCCTCTGTGGAAAATCAAGAAATGAATTAGAGAATACATTGGGTTTTGGTTGGCGTTGGTAGGGATCGAACTACTGGCTGCCCACATGATCAAGAACCCCTGATTACTGGTTCGAATAAAATAGCATGGATATATACTCGGGTTTCTCATCTCCGACGTTGTTAGGCAGTATGAAGGAGTTGTGGGAAGAAGAGTTGTGGCTTGTCGACACTGAGGAAGCCGATGTTGAAGGTGTCCATGATCGCAAAGATGGTTTCTTGCTGGAGCCAGAGACACACCGTGTGGATCAAGAGCCCTTATGGGTCTGATCCTTGGCCCTTCACGGGCTGAGGGAGTGGTGTACCGGCTGCTACAGTCACGTCGCAAGCCGTGGGAAGTAACAATTCCCATTCGAGGGATAATTGGAACCTCGTCGTGAAATTGGAAGCTGAGCAGAGGATTCATAGCCTAACCAAAAAAGTCTTTTATTGACTGTGTTGATTTAGAGCAGGGGAGGTTTTCTTGCTCAGAGTCAGGGCATATGAACGGAGGAGAGGAAGTTCGTCTGGTGCGTTGTAGCATAGTGTAATTTAGAAATCACAGGTCGAGGGTTCAACTCTCGTTAGATGTCATGAAAGACTCCATAAACAAGATTTTCTGAGGAGATCCCATTTCAGTCCTTCGAGGATGACTGTCGTCTGAGAATTGTGTTGAAAATGCAACAAGATGATGGAGCTTAGTGAAATGAAGTCGCCTTCACTAAGTGGGCCCGCAGGCTATTTTTGGCGCAAAGTCTATTTTTAGACTATGTCTATTTTTAGACATATGGATCATGGTCTATGAGTTGCAGGATTCTATTTATGGATGATTTTTCGAGTTGTTAAAAATAGATGGACCTCTATTTTTAGACATTGGGCAGTTTCTATTTTTAGACTGCCGAGCTAAAAATAGAACAGTCGAATATTATTAACCCTTAATAATATTTAGACTATAAACATTATCTTTTCCTCTTGGAGCACTTCATTTTGATGCTTGGATGTGGCACATGCAGCTGACAGAAGGAAATACGCTTTTCCTAAGGGTTAGTTGAGCTATTTCATGGTTGACTTCAGTTAGAACTCATGTGGCAGAGTTTGGTGGAGTTGATGAGACAGTTGGTGGAGTTGTGTTTTGTTTAACTTAGTTGAACTAGTTGTATTTAGTCTAACTAAAAAATACACTAGTGATGAGTGGTGTGAATTAATTATTAATTAATTCACTAATTATTAACTCATAAATCAACTAGAGAACACATCAGTTAACTGCAATGCATGGACAGTTCAGTGGAGACCAGTGTTAGAGGTGGGTGAAAGGGTGTGATTGACTATCAGTTGTGACCATTGATTGTGCATGAGATTTGCACACACTTTGATGGAGATTTCCAATGAGGATTGCGCAGTTGGAGCTAGTGGGATTCGAACTTGGATCTCATTCATTACTCACTTGGATTACGCAGTAGAGGCAAGCAGACTTGTGGAGGAGATTTGAACCCCTGACTTGTTCAAATCTCATATAGTTTGTGTGTAGCTTTTGGAGATAGTACTGAGTACTTGTGAGGAGTATTGTGCTATGTATTGTTACATGTTCTCCATCATTATAATATACATATAGTTGTGGGTTTTCAGCTATTGCTTTCCCCATTACATCATGTGTTGATATGTGTGCTTGATTATGTTTTAATGAGCGCATGCGACTGCTTTCTATTTCCGCATATTGATGATCAATTGTAGAAGAGGTTATGTACTATGCATGAAGCTTAAATAGTGTGTAATCAGGATAATCTCGGTGAATAACTCAGCAAATTATTCAAATTTCTACATGGTATCGGAGCTGAATTGATCATCGGATCTATTACAATGATTACAATTATTTTCGGTAGACAGAGTCTGTAACGGGCCAGGTAGCCTCTGGATCCATCCTTTCTTTGAAAGGTGATATATCCAGTAAATGCCCTTACAGTCGATCTCTGTGCTAGAAATAATTTGTTCTCACAGATCTAGAAGCAGCTGAGTTTTGAGCTTGGAATTCGAATTTGCAGCAGAATTTGAAATTCGAATTTGCAGTAGTTTTCTTGGTGCCAAAGTTGAAATGTCTTTCAACGGATTGCGACTGGAATATTCCCTTGAGGGCAGTTCGAATTATGTTGCATGGAAGGACCGGATGGAGGCGGTATTAGATGATAACGGGCTGAAGGAGTTCATAGAAGCTGAGTTCCCAAAGCCTACTGATGTTGCTCAAGTTGAGGCTTGGCAAAAGAAGATGGAGAAATGTCGAAGAATTCTGTTGGAGGGCGTGAAGGATCACATTGTATCCAGCATGCATGGAAAAGATTCTCCATACTTGATGTGGAAAGCGTTGACAGATTTATTCCAAAGCAAGAGCGACCAGAGGAAGTTGGCGCTCAAGGATAAACTCAGACACATAAAGATGGAGAAAGGCGACAGTATGCCCAAGTATCTCACGAAGTTCATCCAATGCAGGGATGAGCTGGGAAGTGTGGGGGTGACTGTAGATGATGAGGAATTGGTGAGCTTGGCTCTCCTTGGTCTTTCGAAGAGTTGGCATGCCTATCAGGATTCTGTCAATGGTCGGGAGAAATTGCCAGGATGGGAGCGACTTTGGTCGGATCTTGTGCAAGAGGAGATAAGGCGGAATACCAGAGATGGATCTTCATCAAAGGCATCTGATGAAGAAAATTGCGCTTTGGCTGCCAAAGCAAAGAAGGGGAAGAGCAAGAAAGCTTCTCATTTCGGTGCGAAAGGCAAGAAGCAGGACATGTCCAAGGTGAAGTGCTTTCACTGTCACCATCACGGACATTATGCCACAAATTGTTGGCAGAAGAAGAAAAATAAGCAAGTTGTTGGATCTGCAACAGGAGAGGCCTTAGCCTCGCAGTTTGAGCTGGATTTTTCACTGATCGCATGCTTGGTCTCAAGTGTGATGGGATCAGTATGGTTCTTGGACAGTGGTGCGTCTTTTCACATGACTAGAGATCGAGATCTGTTTTCAGATCTAGATGAGAAAGATCTTGGAGTGCACGTTGAGATGGGCGATGATGGTAGATACAGTGTGACCGGTATCGGTACCATTTCATTTGAGAGGGAGTCTGGTAAACCCTTCATATTGAAGGAAGTGATGCATGTTCCAGGATTGAAGAAGAATCTGATCTCTGTGGCGATGTTGGAGGACAAGGGGTACGATGTTGTCTTCAGCGAAGGAAAATCTTTCCTGCACAGTAATAAAACTGGAGAGACCCAGAAGATAGGGGTTCGAGTCAAGAACCTTTATCAGTTGCAAGTAGATGGTTGTGCAGCAATGGCATGCAAGGCGGAAGCAGTGGTGAGCCGGGATGATGGCGAGCTGTGGCACCGGAGATTGGACCACCTTCACCATGGCGCTTTGAAGATACTGCAGCAGATTTCTACTGGGCTTCCTAAGGGCACTCTTGCGTAGTCAGATCAGTGCAAGGGGTGTACCTTTGGAAAATTTGTGAAAGCCACCTTTCACGAGAAGGATAGTCGCGCCATGACGATCCTTGAGAGAGTTCACACAGACGTGTGTGGTCTGTTAGAGTCAGCCTTTGCAGCCTTCCTCCAGTGATCAAACATGCTCTTACAAAGTGATTTTAAGGTGTCAAGGTCAAATTTTGTCATTTCAATAAGTCTTCAAGCAAAATTTGGTCACTAGGCATTAGGTCTAGGGGTTGCTTTTACTCCTGTCAAAGTTGTCCAAATGTCAGTCCATTTCACCATTCAGCTGAGTGTACCATCATTCAGAGGGTTGTCATCATCATGTCAGATTCCATTGGGTCATTTTACATCTTTTTCATGCTTCAGTTGTGCCTTGGTAAGGTCCATTTCCCTCTAGAGTTTTGGAAGTAATTCTTTTGGATGGTCAAATCATAAGAAAATAATTGTATCTGATGTTCCTGCACCTTTCCCTATCCTTAATATACCTTGTTAAACACTTCCCATCAACTGAGATCCCCCAAATCATCATTTTTACTGAGCCTAGTTTCTTGCCACAACTTGGCAATTTTCTAGGCTAGACTTTTGTGTTTTTCCCTTTTGGACCCCTTCCCCTCACTCAATCTCTGAGGTTCCACTTTCCCCTGCTTCCTAACATCCCTGCCTACTTCCAAAAATTTCCCCAAGAATTTAGAAGCCCCTTATCCCCTTCATTTCGCTTCATTTCGACAAAATTCCTTGTTTCACACATCGGGATAAGTTTCACTCAAAAGATGTTTCAGAGCAATAAAAGATGAATTTTAGAAAACTGAGAGAGGTTTTTGTACAAAACATGCCAAGGAAGAAAAACCTCCCTCACTTTTTACACAAGTATCATGGTTTTAGAGAAATGTCAAAAATACCGTTGCCTCAAGAGAATTGAATGCACCTCTGAAGTGACCTTGGGAAAATCAAGATTTCTCCTAGCATGGTTGGCTAAATGACTTGCTTGATGAGTCAACGGATAACTAGACACAAATATATTTCCAATGAGCTATCATGAGCTCAATTTGGAGTTGAGGAAGACCTTCAAAAGTTGACTGTAACAGCGCTCTGCCTTGAGGCAGCCTCATTCTTCTCATTTTGACTAGTGTTGGGAGATTTGACTTTTGATAGGGTAAATGAAATCCAAATTGCATAATTCCACGTGTGTTGGAAAGTAGACTCCAAGATCTTTCCAACGAGCTATCACACGCCCAATTTGGACACCGGGAAGGCCTCCAAAAGCTTCCTACAAAATGCACTATGTAGCTACTCGTAGAAAAGTGCGCGCGACCCACTTGAGCGGGCGCTACCCACTTGAGGGGCGCGACCCACTTAAACAACAGAGCCCAGAAAATTGTGTTTTGCGCCCAGTTTTGATTCAAGTTGACTCCAACAACTTGCAAGTAGGTTTTTAAACATTTCTCAGTGATTTTTGGACATGATTATGGTGTTTTGAAAGTGGAGAAACAAATGTTTGATGTGGAGAAACGTGAAACCTATGTTCATTGCAAATTCATTTCTTAGGGTTTTGAAAGACATGTTGATAGTCTTGTGAAGGATTTCCAAGGTTGTGTTGTTGATATATATGCTCATGCCTCTACTGTCTGTGGTGTACATGCTCATTATTTACCTCAGCCTCACGCTCTCTCATTGCCATTACATCACTGCTCTCATTGTTATTGCCATTGTCATTTTCACACTATTCATCATTCATGTTATGACATAGTCCCATTTTCACTTGTCCACATCCTCCATTGACATTTTCAAACATTTCAAGGGCTATTTCTATTGACCTACACTACACTCATTCCTATTCATGTGTCAAATCCCCATGTAGTCAAAGAGTGGCTATTTTCCATTCAAATTCCTTGTGACAGTCCTTTTCCCATTGTGATATTTCCTATAGCACCTTGACATATATGTGACACCTCTGACATTGGAGCATACACCAAACTCTTGTTTTCATCATAACCACATCAGTATACTTTCATACACATTGTGACACCATGATAGAGACCGACACATACAACCGAGACAGTGTTTTCACCACAGGAACTGCATGCACCAGGAGAGCACTAAAACGGCGGAAAAGGCCTGATCCACTCCGGATTTTGGCCGAGGCTTCGTTGGCTGGGCATGATACATGATGGAGGGTCTTCACTCCGAATTTGAGCAAATTCGGAGAAAATTTTGTCATTTTGAAATTTTTTGGTCTAAAAACAGGTTTTTCAGTTAAGTGGGTCTCGCACTCATATGCTCACTTTTTTTTGGGACACTTTCTGAAGGAAATCTTTGCATTTTTGGATTTTTCATGATAAGTTATGCATCCTCAGGCATTGCCAAAGCATTTCATCAGATTCTGGATGGTCAAAAAGCTCAAAAACACCATGAAAACCACCTTGCTGCCACCTTTTGCACCAGCAGGAAGTACTTCTGGGAGAATGAAGTTTTGGAGGGAAAATGAGCTCCAAATTGGGAAATTCCACTTGGGTTGGATAGCCAACATCCAGGGCTTTCCAACGAGCTATCATGAGCTCAATTTGGATGCCGGGAAGTGCCTCAAAATCAGGCTGAAAGGCGCGCTACCCATATAGATTTTTGGCTGAATTTTCAACTTCCAGCTCAGAATTTCGGCCAGTTGGGACCAGTTTTGCTTGTGGATGAAATTTTTGGGTTTTCATGATGTAAATTGATGGTTGGCATGTAACTTTGGCTCATTTTTACCTATTCTAGAAGATTCACTCTCAAAAATGTGAAAATCATGTAAATGAATCAGTTTCCACTCTTTTAGAGGCAAGTTGTTAGCTGCCTAGATTTTAGTTCCTTGATTAGAATTTGGTTGGAACTGCTCCTAGAAGGAGGAATTCGACCCCTAGAGGCATGGGAAGGGGTTAGGATGCTCTATATGATGTAATTTCTCAATCCTTTTCAGAGGTTGGAGAGGTTGGACTCTTGGGAAACTTTTGGCACACATTGTAAATATTTTTCATATTTTGGCTAAGGAAAGATCAGAGGTTTTGCGGCACCTGTTGGGATTCTTGTGGTGTTCTGTTCTTGATGGTGTTTTCTCTTTGTTTACTGTAATTTTCTTCATGTTTAATGTATGCCATTCCTTTCATATGCTTCTGAACTAAATTGAATGAGTAGATGAGGTTGAATCCATTGTTTACAGTGCTCTGCCTTTGAATTCATTTAGTTCTATATGTTTTCGACTGTTTGGAGAGGATCCAAGTTCTTCTTTGCCCTCTTCAGCTCCTTGTCGGTCTAATCTGTCCATATATCCAATCAAAAGCATCAAGACAATCGCCTACCTTGCCCCAACTCGAAATCTGCTAAGGTCTGACCTTATCCCCAGACCCAAAATTTGTTTTTCCCATTTCTCCAACGAAAACCCAAAAATTCAAAATCAAACATACCTATCTCTTTACTAGCCTAAAATCAGTTCCCATTTTAAGTCATCTCAGCCCATTTGAAGACCTTTTTCCGAGATAGACCCCGAGAGAGCCCTCTCCTGTCCTCGTAGGGCTAGCTACGAGGTTGAGCGTGGTTTGATGTAGCCTTGAGTTTTACCTTATTTCAGCCTAAGGTAGATTTGAGCGCTAACATGGTCCTTTCTCAGTAGCTTCGACAGCAAATCACAAGTACTATGTGATCTTTGTTGATGATTTCTCTCAAAAGTGCTGGATCTTCTTCATGCAGAAGAAGAGCGAGACATACTCAAAGTTCTGTGAGTTCAAGGCACTGGTTGAGAAGGAATCGGGGAAGCATGTGAAGGCTCTTAGGAGCAACAATGGTGGTGAATTCATCTCTGCTGAATTCAAGGACTTTTGCAGTGCAGAAGGGATTCGGAGAGAGCTCATCGCACCCCATAACCCACAGCAGAACGGGGTTGCTGAGCGGAAGAACAGAACGATCGTGGGTGTTGCACGGGCGATGTTGCATGATCAGGGCCTACCCCTTCACTTGTGGGCTGAGGCATGCAATACTGCAGTATATGTGCAGAACCGTTGTCCTCACAAGATACTTGGCATGAGTACACCGGAGGAGGCGTTTTCTGGTAAGAGACCCGATATTTCCCATTTGAGGATTTTTGGTTCACCTGTCTACACGTAGCGTGACAAAGGATGCCGTGAAGAAGTCGGATCCGACTACGAGGCTGAGATATTTTTAACACTCACACCCCACAACTATCGTGTGTATTTTCCAGACAGTCGCAAGACTTTTGTGCGATGGGATATCAAATTTCAGGAGGAGAAAGCCATGAAGTGTTCGCTTGAGAGGGAGCCACACTTGCATGCAGATGAGGAGCTATTAGTTCCTAAGGATGAGCTTCCGGATGTGGATCAGCCACAAGAGGAAGATCATGGAGTGGGAGAGACCACTCATGCAGCGCCAACCATCAGAGGGTGCAAGTGCACTACAGAAGCTGAGCGACTGGCTCAAGATGCAGAGAAGATTGTAGGACCACCTACAGCACAGCGCAGACAGAGACAGTCACCGGATCGGTACACTGGATACATGGCTCTTGTGAGAAAATGTGTCGTGACAGAGCCATCCTCTTTCGAGGAAGTTGTGGAGGACCCCGCATGGGTAGATTCCATGGTGGAAGAGTATGATTCGATTGTCAGAAACAGTGCATGGGAGATTGTCCCGAGACTGGAGGGGAAATCAGTGGTGGGTTCGAGATGGATCTACAAAGTGAAGCAGGCAGCTGACGGGAGTGTGGAGAAGTACAAGGCAAGATTTATTGCCCGAGGCTTCTCACAGATAGAGGGGATCGATTATGAGGAGACCTTTGCACCTGTCGCAAGGTATTCTTCCATACGGACGATCCTAGCTCTCTCAACGCAGATGGGGTGGCACATTCATCAGATGGATGTGAAGACTGCGTTCCTCAACGGAGTCATTGAGGAGGAGGTGTACATAGAGCAGCCTGAAGGTTTCGAGATCTTCAGCAGTGAGTCGCATGTGTGCAGACTCAAGAGAGCACTGTATGGGTTGAAACAAGCACCTCGTGCTTGGTACACACTGATAGACAGTTATTTCACCGGACTTGGATTCTCCAAGAGTGAGGCGGATCCTAACCTGTACCAGATTGTGGTGGAGGGGAAGTTGCTGATCATTGTACTGTATGTAGATGATCTGATTTTGACGGGTGATGAGCTGTTGATACTTTCATGCAAGGAGGATCTTGCTATAGAGTTTGAGATGAAGGACTTGGGCCTCCTTCATTATTTCCTGGGATTGGAAATTTGGCAGCGCAGTGATGGACTGTTTGTTTCTCAGGGTAAGTATGCCCGGGAGATACTGGAGAAGTTCAACATGCATGGCTGCAAGCCTGTTGATACTCCTCTTTCTGGAGGTTGGAGGAAGGAGGATGCTACTTCGGCGGAGGTAGTGGATGCCACTGTTTTTCGACAGTTGGTGGGGTCGCTTATGTATCTGTTCAATACATGACCCGATATATGCTATGCTGTTAACCAGCTGTCACAAGCTATGGTTAAGCCTACCAAGATCTTCTGGAAGGCAGGCAAGCATGTATTGTGTTATCTTAGAGGCACATCGGGATATGGCTTGTGGTACAGACAGGAGGATGAGGTGAAGCTATGTGGCTTCACGGATGCAGATTGGGCAGGGAGCCCAACGGACAGAAAGAGCACATCTGGAGGGATCTTCAGTATCGGGTCGACAGTAGTTTCTTGGTACAGCAGGAAGCAGAGATCCGTGGCACTCAGTTCAGCAGAGGCTAAGTATATGGCAGCAAGCTTGGCTGCATGCGAGGCCATATGGATGAGGAAGATCCTGGTCGGGTTGTTCGGGTCACACTTGGAGCCTACTGTGATTTATTGTGATAACCAGAGTTGCATTAAACTCTCGGCTAATCCATTATTTCATGATAGATCCAAACACATCGACATCAGGTACCATCATATCAGAGATTGTGTGCAGCAGAGAATCATGTTACTTTCATATATTCCCACGGAGGATCAGGATGCTGACATCTTGACGAAGGCGCTCACCAGGAGCAAATTGGAATACCACAGAGGCAGGATAGGGGTTGCAGATAATCCATATCTTGTAGAAAGGGAGTGTTGAAAATGCAACAAGATGATGGAGCTTAGTGAAATGAAGTCGCCTTCACTAAGTGGGCCCGCAGGCTATTTTTGGCGCAAAGTCTATTTTTAGACTATGTCTATTTTTAGACATATGGATCATGGTCTATGAGTTGCAGGATGCTATTTATGGATAATTGGTCGAGTTGGTAAAAATATATGGACCTCTATTTTTAGACATTGGGCGGTTTCTATTTTTAGACTGCCGGGCTAAAAATAGAACAGTCAAATATTATTAACCCTTAATAATATTTAGACTATAAACATTATCTTATCCTCTTGGAGCACTTCAGTTTGATGCTCGGATGTGGCACATGCAGCTGACAGAAGGAAATACGCTTTTCCTAAGGGTTAGTTGAGCTATTGCATGGTTGACTTCAGTTAGAACTCATGTGGCAGAGTTTGGTGGAGTTGATGAGACAGTTGGTGGAGTTGTGTTCTGTTTAACTTAGTTGAACTAGTTGTATTTAGTCTAACCGAAAAATACACTAGTGATGAGTGGTGTGAATTAATTATTAATTAATTCACTAATTATTAACTCATAAATCAACTAAAGAACACATCAGTTAACTGCAATGCATGGACAGTTCAGTGGAGACCAGTGTTAGAGGTGGGTGAAAGGGTGTGATTGACTATCAGTTGTGACCATTGATTGTGCATGAGATTTGCACACACTTTGATGGAGATTTCCAATGAGGATTGCACAATTGGAGCTAGTGGGATTCGAACTTGGATCTCATTCATTACTCACTTGGATTGCGCAGTAGAGGCAGGCAGACTTGTGGAGAAGATTTGAACCCATGACTTGTTCAAATCTCAGTTAGTTTTGTGTGTAACTTTTGGAGATAGTACTGAGTACTTGTGAGGAGTATTGTGCTATGTATTGTTACATGTTCTCTATCATTATAATATACAGATAGTTGGGGGTTTTCAGCTATTTCTTTCCCCATTACATCCCGTGTTGATATGTGTGCTTGATTATGTTTTAATGAGCGCATGCGACTGCTTTCTATTTCCGCATATTGATGATCAATTGTAGAAGAGGTTATGTATTATGCATGAAGCTTAAATAGTGTGTAATCAGGATAATCTCGGTGAATAACTCAGCAAATTATTCAAATTTCTACAAATTGCGAGCATCGAGGGTGCTACAGAAGTGCTTGAGAAGAAGTTTGCATTAGAATTTTCAAGCATGAATATGGAAGAGGAAACATCAATGTTGTGCCGAACTGAGGAGATTTACTCCATATGGTTGTTTTGGAGGAAATCCGGAAGGTCTACCAATTTAACCCGGCAAAGAAGGAGAAATACATCAAGATCATTAATTTATTGTTAAATTCATCATCGAATGCGGTCATGTATGAGTGTGAGTCAACCAAGCTCCACTATGCGTGGTGTAGTTGGCAGTGGCACAGATAGGTTTATTAGTTTAATCACAAAAAATTATGAAGGGAGTGAGTACCTCAGTTGAGTCTCTCCCTTGTTCTGTAACCCGGTCAATGAGTAGAATAATCAAGATACACCTCGTATTCCAAAGGTGGATTGTGCCTTGTGAGCTGCCTGGACGTGCCTTTATTCATATACCAGAGTGACCTCTGGTGAGTTGTAGAAAAGCGTGGTGAGTTTCAGCTGATGAAGCTGATGGCAACGTTTTTGCAGCATTTTTGGTTAATAAGGGAGACAAGGTGAATATGAAACCAAAACTTCCAACATATTTGTTTGGATGAATCAAATTATCTTCCTGAATTCTTTTGTTTTCATGTTGAGCCTCATCAAATTAACATGTAAATGCATTCATGTAAATTTGGTTAAAATAATTAGATGTTGTAATGCTGTGACATTTAGTTTGGCCAACTATTGTCACGAGTTTGAGTCTCTGTTGGAATTGGTCATTCCAATAATAGAAAAATTTATTCGCAGGAATGATTTACTACTAGATATGATGAAGACATGATAGTGAAAATGACATCAAAGGATAGTGGTTGGAGCTACATCAGAGATTGAAGGATGATCAAGTTTGTGTGTGCTCAGTGTGATGGAAATAGAGATGCATGTTCAATTGCGAGGATATTATCTCGATAGTTGGTCTTCGTTGTTGCAGCTTGTAAGCGAGCATGAGGAGGCATGCTTGGAAGCAGTTACCCAGCCTTGATATTGTGAACAGGGGAAGTGGTGTTACACTATGATGCCAGGGGAATTGCATACTAAAACGAGAACTTTAGTGTGCAAAATCGTTGAATTTTATGCATGTTAATAGTGAATTTGTGGATGATAGAGGATCGGACCGTGGAGTCCTGGATTCTTGCTTTAAGAGCGACAATTTGTTATTGTTTCTCTTCATGTGGCTGTGAGTGCCTACATCTGGATCATTTGTGCTGGAATGCACTGCATTGAGACCAGTTGAAAATTCGTCGATCTGTTTCTTTATTAGTGAACCCCTCAGAGGTATCCTTGGAGAAAAATGGTTGCTGTTATGTTTGGGAAATAGTCATCTTTGGGAAAGAGAGAGAGAAACTTGATCTTCTTATTAATCTGAAAGGTTTATGTTTTTTATTTTGTTTCTTGGAATCATGTTTAAAATTATTGAGCCTTATTGAGCTTAGCTAACTCAATGTATGTAAAGTTACTTTGTTAGAATTCGAGACTCTAATAAATGACAGGTTAAGCATGGAGTTCCAAGATTTAATTGACAAAGGAAAAGATGTCCAAGATGTGAACATTTCAAAATATGATGTAAAGGAGTAGCGGCAACATTTAAAGGATGATGGACAATGAAAGTGAAAGTTTGTTTTGTGTGAGTTTCTTGGAATAGACTCAATCACATGTTGTATTATGAGTCACACATTTTAATTGTAAGAAAGTCTAGGATGGTTTTGTAGTGGTCTTTGTAAAGTATGTACCTAGGAACTCCAAGAGTTGGAGTTGTGTTGTAAGCCTTGTAAGGCATGTGTATCCCCGTAAAATTTCGTGGTAATCTCAAAACCACTTTGTAATTACAGGTTCGTGGTCAGCCAGAAACCATTTTGTAGTGTCGGTTTGTGGTTAGCCAGAAACCATGTGTAACAATGAAGTGGACTGGAAACAGGTCTGTGCCAGTGTTCGCCCACTGATGAAGAGATCTGGTGCAAGGTCGCCGATGAAGAAATCCGGTGCAAGGTCGTTGATGAAGAAATCTGGTGAAAGGTCGTCGATGAAGAGATTCAGTGAAAGGTCTCCGATGAAGGGATTCGATAAAAGTTTGCCTAAGAGATCTAAGATAGATCCACTGCCAGTGAGAGTTCACCGATGAAGGAAGAGTGTTTTGCAGAAGCCAGACTCTCTTGGTTCAGACTCTCTTTCGTAGCGCTGACTAGTGGGATTTATATTAATCGATTCAAACATATTTTTTAACATGGTTACGGGTCATCCGATAAAACCCATGTTAGAGGGGGATCTATAGATACAAGTACATGTATGTAGTGATAATCGTTGACAGAACCATGTATGCAAAGGACATCCTACGAGACTAGCGGTTACAGCGGTTGGTACCCATGCATTCCGGTGGATGGTTGGTCCTTTATATGTACGTCGACATATCTTTTTCTTATGTTTGACCATAACTAGACTTTGCAAACCAGCATGCCAAAGTCAAAAATGAAGATGCCAAAGACTGAAAGTACAAAGCCATAGTAGTGGTGTGTTCTAGTATATGAATGATGTAGTCAAAGTTTGTTTATGTTTGTAGAATAGACTCATGACCATGGTAAAGTATGAGTCACATATTGTAATTGGAGCAAATCTACATGTCATTTATAGTTTATACGTGTTGTAAGACCTAGAGAGGCATGCATACCCCTTTGTTATATGTTCCCTCTGTTAGAGAGTTTTAACACCCTGGAAGAGTGTGTCATGCGGGATGGATACATTTGGGTGGGCTGTATTGGTTTTAGACTCCATGAGGTGAAATTTATGTCTAGGGGGAGTTCATCGAGAGGTTGGATGAACCATGTATGTGAAGGACTTCCTAGTAGATGGGTGGTTGCAGCGTTTGGGAACCCATGCATTTCGGTAGATGGTTGCTCCTTTATATGGACATCTACAATAGCATGAACAAGATACAAAGTGTAATTATCAAACAAAACCAATGTAATTACCAAACAGGACCAGATGTAGATTTTGCATATGGATATTGAGACAAGTAATCATTAAGGGGGTGTGTTGGAATGTGTAATTCCTGCTTGTCTTCAGTTGTGATTCTCTCTATGTATAGAGTCTGTTCCTATTCCATAGGTTAGCTAAAACTAAGTTCCTAGTTTGGTGTGAGGTTGAGATATTCCCTCAACAAACTTATTGTGCGTCCAAGATAGCTTCCCTATCTTGAGACTATACCTCATGTATATATGTAACTTTATTTAATTAATGGAATATAGTGTGCATAGTGACATTTTATCTACTTTTTTTATTTTATTTCTTTAAAGGCAATTGTAAGTTATGATTACTTCAATAATTTAAAAATATTATATATTTTATTATGTTAGACTTATAAAAAAATTAGGTTAAATAAAATTAACATATATTAAGTGAGCTTGTATGACACTTTTTGTGTTAATGACTCTTTGTTGGCACCTGTGGCATATATCAACCACATTTATTAATGTCGTTGTGCTAGTATATATTATAATATAAGAAATTCTATATTATATTAAAGTTAATAATATTATATTAAACCAAAATTAATAAATTTAATATTAATACATTAAAATATATTAATATAATTTTTTTATATTAATATCATTTCATCATTTAATTTATTAATAATAATAATAATCTTTTAATATTATTATCAAATTTAGTAATGTTTTTACATGACTTTATAAAAAAAATTCTAATAAGATTTGGAATTTTAAAATGAGGTACAAGTTTAATTTTAGATCATTCAATTTTTTTTAATAGAGGCTCTACCGAGCCCTGTGAAACACATAAATGGATAGATCAAGGGTTTACGAAACCATCGATAGAGTTTTTTAAATTTGAAATTTAAGCGCTCTATTGAAATCATCAATTTCAACACCCCTTCTGCAAAATTTCCTGTAACTCCATTTTTTACCCTAGCGAATTTAGGGTTAAATTTGTCTTTAGGTGGGGGAGTTGATCATGGTGGATTGATGAAGGAATCCTCTATCCAATGGCATATGAGTTTAACATTTTTGAATTCATATGATATTTTTCATCTAATTTTTTTTAAACATAATGTTTGATTTTTTTTTGAATTGGTTTAAAGATGTTGAATAAAAAAACAATATCATAAAATATACAGAACCAAAAAATTTCAAAAAATACCACTATTTTCATTTATGAGTCCTCTTCAAAAGGATACTTTTGGTTTTTTAATTTATTTAAATAGTTGAAAAAAACCTAAGGTGAACTTGCGTCTACAAAATGCAATTGAAATATTACTTCATCAACTTCTAAAAATAATAAAAAATATATTTTTGCATAAAAAAATAAATTTTTAATATGAAAAACTTATCTCTCTCCATGTAAATCATGCTCATATATATATATATATATATAATTTTTTAATTACACATTTTAAACTAAGTTATGTTGCAAGAACACACACATCTCTTAAGATGTGTGAAAGTTTGCAAAGACAAACATTTCATTTAATGAAAAATTGACATATTATAGGACATTAAATATTTTTGCAAAAAATATCATTAGGACAACAACATAATTATCTACAATTTGTATTTTTACTCCAAATTAAAATTCACAATGCTTATATGAATTTTGAGGGATTCAATTAGATGAAATATGAAAAACTTAAAATTTCATCACCACATTTGGCCCAAAAGTGTAACCCATTTTCATGCTTTCACCCAAATAGTAAAAATAAATTGGTCAGTAGCTAAATTGTGGGGAAATTTAACTAAGTAGTTTTTGATGGATTATCATCCTTCTCAACCTCAGTGCTAACCAGTTTCTTTGTCAGGATCGTCACTTTCTGATCCAATTTTCCAATCTATCCTTGCAATTCATCCACTTTTACAAGAACCTCCTGCTACTCCTCAAATCTCTCCAATAGGACTACCCCATTATGGTTTTAATCTACTAGTATACATCCATAGCCTACAATTATTGTGTTTTTATGGTCCTGCTATAGCTAATGTCTAAAATCTAATAGCCCACTTGTTCCATGACATCCTCATCAGAAATAGATCGACATTCTAGCTAAGCACCCTTCTTTTAGTTCTCATTTTCCATGCATATGCAAGACATGGTATTTGTATAGTTCATCATAGCAAATTCTCCACAACATACTAAACTCAGGAGGAAGTAGGAGGTCAAGAACTTCTCCTTCCCCTGCGTCCACCAACACCTCTCCATCGAGGCATGATTTCTCCAAAGAGGTAAGATCTCAACTACCAACTATGTGAGATAACTAATATGGAAGGGAGCCCTAGAATATTGTTCTTTTCTTGCCACACAAGAAATCCCCTCGAAAGCTCTAAGAGATGGAAATAGAGACAAACCACAAAACCAATACTACTTTGTAGACCTCTCCACACCCAACATAAACAAACTGGAGATAAGTCAAAAGCAATAGAGGAGAGACTTAGACCTTCCACAACATGGCATTGGGTTGGTATCCAGATTCTCCCCTGACTTGAAGGAACTCCTCAATAGAGGTAGAGTAGATTCGAGAAACAAATAGGTAACCAAAAAAATATAAAAAAGGCCCCAACCAAAATATAAGAAGAGAAAGGTCCTTAAACAAATACCATAAGTGAAAATCCCTTACAAAAATAGACTTGCAAAAGAAACGACAACTATAAACAAGTCATGAATATAGAGCCAAACCCATCCACTAATAATAAAGCCAACAATTTCCTTCAAATCACTATTGAATCCATGACTTCCCAAGATATAACCAAGACTTTGAAGGTAAGAAAAACAAACTATAAGATTAATTGACATAAACCAACTTTGAAGGTAAGAAAAGAAAACTATAAGATTAATGAACATAACCCAGTAAAGCAAAGACTATATGGAACATACCCTAGCCAACAACGAAGTAAGAAATCAATATTGAATCACGGGAAATCTTTTTATTTATAAATAAGCCCTTCCACAAAATCTCGAGGAAGTCTTATTACTTATAGCTATAATTCTTTGCCATGCTTGCAAGACCATCCTAACCACACTTGTTAGAGAAAATCATATACAAGCTACAACCATGCACGGAATTAAAAACCTCTACAATAATTATCCACTTAATTCAGTGTCCTACGATGATATGAACAATTGTTGAATCCTTCATCCATACAAAAGAAATACACCTTAAAACACAACCATAAAATCAAACCAACAATTAAATACCCTTATGATAATGGGCAATAAAGGTAAGAGATCACAATTACCAATCCACTCTTTAAACCCGTACCTTTGACGTACCATAGCTTTATATGATGGTTAATTACCACCCATCATATGAGACTTATATATTCCATTTTTAAACCAAACCTATCTTTTAAATTAATCCCAAATCTATCTTCCATTTAAACAACCCATCACCACATAGCCTATAACCCATATTTAAAGACATGAACATCTCCACATGGGACGACTTTACAACTTTATGAATGTAAAATCACCTGCCAATAATAACGAGGAGGAGGTGACGAGACATTGGACCTTTGTTAAATTTTTTATGTTTGTTGTCCAAGACAACTTGAACATATTAAAAAAAAATATATGCTATAAGTTATTGACGTAACATCTCCATGTTAAAAGTAGCAATTATATTCCCAGAAAAAAAATTCTTTATGTATTCCTCAGAAAAAAGAATACAATTCTTTCGAAATAAAGTATTTTTAACCGCAATGGGCAGTGTTTCTCTTCTCGGAATATAATCGTTCAGAACAACAGTGTTTCTAAAAGCCAAAAAACATTCATCTGTTGCGCAGGGATTCTATTCTCTGGATGTGATTCCTTGGAAAGAAAGTATTTCCAAGTGCCAAAAGGGCAAAAAGCAGTTAAATTTTGAGACTCAGATGATGGAAATCAAAGGAATTATAGACATTTGGCATATAAGGAATACTAATACTAATACCATAACATTGGGAATTTCTAATATTTTTGCGGCACTAAATCCGGGGTCACGGTCACGAATCACAAAGCAGCGAATATGAAACGGAGTTGTTTTTCAATAGCCTAGATGGCAGGTTTTTGCCAGTAAAATTCAAAAAATGAGATTGTTGCAGTGTTTAGAATTCATTTTTGAGTGGAAATGGATTTAGCACTATCAAAAACTGGACACCCAAAATACTGATGTCCAAAATACTGAAGTTTAACAACTATGAACAAGATTCAAAATCTCTACCGAATTTTTTCAAAATCTCTTCTGAACCCTGGACCATTCTGTTACTTTTTTAGACTACGGCATATGGAACTCGGAAAACTTACATGTCCGCGCTTTTCGCATCGATGTTACTATACACAGGCAGCCGGATTCCTCGGCGTACGCTTTCACATCCATCTGTAAGGCGGACGGTAGGCAGCCGGATTAAGCATCTTCCAGGCAGGTTTGTCTTCACACGGCATCGCCGGCAAGACAAAGCGAAGGCAGCCGGATTAAAAGCATCTTCCAGGCGGTTTGTCTTCACACGGCATCGCCTCTCCTTCTTATACATTTGCCTTCGCTTCCATAGCTCTACCTCGCCTGACGCCCGCTCCTGTTCTGAGATCTCCCGTGCCTGAGGTAAGCCTTGGGTATCGAACCTAGACGTTTCATTGTTTGTAAGGGTTTTCTTTTCCTTTTCCCTTTTTCTTTTTAAATCTTGATATCTGATCTTCGCAGGAATCGAACAATGGCATTCAATGGAGTCCCTTAGGTTTACAATTGCATTTATGATTCTTTTGATCATATCCACCATGTTCGTTGCGTCCTCTGCGACAGAGCCAGTGGGTGCGCCTGCTCCTTCACCTGATATTCAGTCCGGAGGAACTCCCCTGTCCTTCGTTCCTGTATCGCTTTTTGCTGGTATCGGTGCGTATCTCGCTTGGCTGTGATGATCATATCGTAGAGTTTGAAGAGGCAGATGATAGCGTGTAGGGATGATCATATCGTAGAGTTTGAAGAGGCAGATGATAGCCTGTAGGGCAGCAATTAGCAGGGGGTTTTTTGGTTTTGTATTTCCTCATATTTTGAGGGGTCAAACCTGTCTGCAACATATCTTTACATTGCATTTTTAAATTTGAGCTATTACAAGTGAAAACAATAAAGAACGTTTTATTAAAAAAACCTATGCTGGCAATTGTTAATTTTTTTTCTAAATTGAGCTAATTCTATTTAAGTAAATATAATAGTACAAAACTACCTCAGTTCAGCTGCACTAGCTTGAAACTGGGCCTGAAAGTCAAGCATAATTCTGAAACTAAGCTGCCCATATAGGGAAACCAGCTTTGTAATAGCAGTCTCACTGCCCTTGTGTAGGGAAACCGGTGGAATAGTTATAATTGTTATGAGACAGTAACAAAAATCTAGCACTATCATTAACGAAAACCAGTAAGATGTTATGTATTGTAGAAAACCAGCATCGCTAAGAAAATAAACAAGTTCAAAGACCATACTGCGCCATGTCATTGCTGAGTCAGTTGGAATTGGCAGGAGATGGCTGTTCCTCCACTATTGGGCAACTAAAATCGTCTTCAGGATCCTCCGCTTCAGTTTTCCTATTGTGGGCTTCTGCGCCCTGTTCAACATCAGCGTTCACCTGCAAGGAAGAGAGACCAGTGGGGGGATTGGCTAAGCCAGCAGGCTCGGGTAAGTCCTCTTGAGGCGTAGAAGCTGAAGTGGACCGATGCTCGACAGAGGCGGGATGAGGTTCGAGATGAGCAGGAGAGGAAGCAGTCCAGGTAGGAGGGCTAAGGGTGGCATCCTCACGCAGAGTTATAGTGATAAATGTTGTAATAGAAGGGCGATTGAAAGCACTATCAAACCTCAACTCCGCTCTCTGCGTGGTCTGGCGAATGTAATGGCTGCTAGCAGGCTGAGGGGCGGGGATGGAGAAGCGATGGGGGGCTTCAGGCGGAAGGGAGGCCGGAGGACGACCATGGTCAGAAACGGAAGGAAAATCAGAGAATTGTCTGCTGGAGGAAGGGCGCTCCCCGACCGAGCTTCCTCGAGTGCCTCCACGACGGGCTGTCATGCGCTGCCTGAGTCGAGGCATGGCGGAGCCGAGAGGCACTGTTTCGAGAGGCTCGTGAATCTGAAGAGGAGCCGATGCAGTGAAAGAACCTGGAATGAGCTGAGGCACAACAGTAAGAATCGGCTCAACAGACGTGCTGGAAGTTTGCTGAGGAGCAGTGGAAGCACCAGGGCAGAAATTGTTGTTGGAGAAGTGCGCATCCGGTGCAAATTCAATACAACTATATAGCGAACAACGCCTGCCTGTGACTGTGCGAGCGCTTGGCTCAGCGCAGTGGGCAGGGCACGCACCGCCCAAGGGGAGCATACAACTGCGCAGAAAGACGGTGAGCTCGTCGGACCAAGAACTGGCGTCCATAATGCATGAACCAGGCGAACCAAGGCGAATGTAATGCCGGCGCGGAGGAGAGTTAATGCTGCCTGCAGGCGGAATGAATGCAGAGTTTATGGCGCCGTGGAGGGCCATGTGGCCACCACGCGCTGTGTGCGTTGGGAAATGGCCGGGGCCAATTGTCCCCATGTGTCTAATGACCATCCGCATCCGGAGAATTTTGATCATTTTGCACCAGTTTGATGCAATTCTGAAGTGTGTCCCTGTCATGAATAGTATGAAGAGGGCCATGATTGAGAGAGTCTGTGCTTTCGACTCCTAGATTGGCTAGGAGGTCCGCAACCTTATTACCTTCTCTTTTGGTGTGAACAAAGGATATGGCTTGATTGTTGTCCAACCATCTGCTGAGATTGTCGAGACGTGAGGCCATTCTCCAACTAGTGGCAACTTTAGTGGTTCTGGTGCCTTGAAGAAGTTGAGTGGCTATGGCGATGAGGATCTGAGAATCTCCCTCTACTATGATAGGGGAAAGATTGTACAGGTGTGAAAGGATAAGTCCTTGCCAGAGTCCTTCCAGTTCCGCCGAGTTGTTAGTGTCCCAGCCTATCGAGCCATAGTAGACAGCCAGAGTGTTCCCTTGAGAGTTTCTGAGGATGCCGCCAAACCCTGCTGGGCCTAGATTCCCCTTGGAGGCGCCATCAAAGTTTAGTTTATAGATGCCTGGAGGAGGAGGTGTCCAAGGGATTGGGATGCCTGGAGTCTTTTGCTTGGAGGTGTTAGGCGTGATTGCTATCTGTAGCTGCCAATTTTGCCATATCGCTGCTTCCTTCGATTGTTTGGGGAGATCCTCCTCCTGCCATGGATGCAGAGCGAGGGTCTCTTGGAGATTTTTGCTGAAGTTGTCCCAGATGATGTCCAAAGGAGTTGTTTGATGTTTGAAGATCCTTCTGTTTCGCTCCTTCCAAAGAGTCCAGAAGAGGAAGCCTGGGATCAACTGCCAGAGATAGTTAAGAATGGGACTATTGTAAGGTCGCTAGGGCCAGAGGCGCATAATGGTGACTAGGTCCCCTTTTGGCTTGCTGCGTTGACTTCTGAAACATATTTTTTCCCAGAGTTGATGAGCAAGATGGCAAGTCAACATGAGGTGTTGTGTTGTTTCCACGTCTTGCTTGCAATTTGGGCATTGAGAGGGGCCGCTGAAGCCACGCTTGAGCAAGTTGTCCCAAGTAAGGATCCTTTTGTGACTAAGTAACCAGAGAAAGGTGGAGATTTTAGGCCAAGTACCTGGAGCCCAGACAAATTGCCAAAGCCTGTCTTTCGGAAGCTGGATAGGATACATTAGAGAGAAGGCTTCCTTCGTAGTGAACATACCTTTGGGAGAGTATCCCCAACGAAGAACGTCTGGTTCCTCTGAGCATCTTATTTTCCTTCATTGCAGTTCTTGTTGGAGAGCTTCCTGAATGTTACTGTGAGCATTGGGCAGGATTGAGGTAGGGTGCTTCCATTGCCTGAAATCATTGGTGACAGTGTGAGTCCAGCTCTGATTAACTTTGATTTCTTCTAGGGGGTTGGGGCGGCCATTGTTGGAGAGGCTGAGAATTTCAATAAGTTGAGGATGTTGCTGCTAGGAGTCTGTCCAGAATCTAGCTGTGTGCCCATTTCTTATTTCCCAGAAGTTGTGCTGCTGTATGAGAGCGAAGTGTTGTTTGGCGGCATTCCATATGAGTGAACCAACTGCTCCAGGGTGAAGCCTGACCAGGTCTTCAGGCGGCCTCTTATTAGCATATTTAGCTGTCCATATTTTAGCCCATGGTTTCAAAGGATTTGAGAGCCAGTTCCACCAAAGTCTTGCCCCCATAACTTCGTTGCTGTGTATGGGATTTCTGAGCCCCAGGCCTCCAGCTGCTTTGGGGGAGCAAACCGTGCTCCAGTTGACCAGGGCCCATTTGCGTTTTTGGTCTGAAGAGCCCCAGAGGAATCGTCGTTGCAGATTTTTGATTTGATTGAGCACCCACTTTGGAGCTACAAGCACAGAAAAAAGATATAGAGGCATGGATTGCAGAACCGCTTTGATGAGGATAAGTCTACTGGATATATTGAGGGCTCTATAAGTCCAAGAGGAGAGCCGAGCTTCCAGTTTTTCCAATAGATGATTCCAAGTGGAGTGTTTGATAGCAGTGGAAATAAGAGGGGAACCTAAGTACTTGGAAGGGAGTTGGGCGGGAGTGAAGCTCAGAATTCGGGTTATGCTGGATTGGATTAGAGGAGGGGTGTTAAAAAAGAAAAGCTGGGATTTGGAGACATTGACAGTCATACCAGAGGCTGCGGAGAAGAGGTTCAGGATTTTCTTGAAAGATCTAGCTTCCTGGATTGAAGGGAACCCAAATAGCATATTGTCATCAACAAATTTTTGATGAGTGGTGAGAGAGCCATGAAGGGAGAGACCACGCATATGGTTAGTGAGGACAACATGATGGATGAGCTTGCTGAGACCTTCAGACATGAGGACAAAGATGAAGGGTGATAGGGGGTCGCCTTGTCTGATGCCCCTTGAAGGTTTGAACGGCATAGAAGGGATGCCATTGACAAGAATGGAGTACAAGGGCGTAGTAATGAGGGACAAAACCCATCTTATCCACATTCGGTCAAAGCCAAAAGCTAAAAGGATGCTTTGAATATAATGCCAGCTTAGTTTATCAAATGCTTTAGATAAATCAATTTTGAGGAGCATACCTGGCTTTTTGGAAGTTTTGAGAGAATGAATAACTTCATGCGTGAGGATGATGCCGTCCATGATTTGCCGTCCTTCTACATATCCAGTTTGTTCTGGCGATATGAGGAGAGGGAGTAGAGGCTTTAGTCTGTTGGCTATGACCTTGGAAATGATTTTATAGATCACGTTGCAGAGGGAAATAAGCCTGAACTTTTCCGGAGTGCTAGGTTGTTCTTCTTTCGGTACCAGGGCAATGAAGGTGGCATTTAAGGAGGGGAGGAGCCAATGAGCAGCTCTGGATTCTTCCACTAGCTGCCAGACTTCTGCTTTAATAAGATCCCAGAAATTGTGGAAAAAATTAGAGGTGAAGCCATCGGGCCCGGGCGCCTTGCCGTCCTTCATTTGAGTCACTGCAGATTCGACTTCTTGAAGAGTGACAGGGCAGAGTAACATCTTGTTGTGCTCATCAGTGACTAATTTGGGAATGAGTTGTGAGATTTGGTCTATAGCCGGCTGTCGGTCTACTGTATGGTATTCCTGCTGTATGCTTTGAAAATGGTCCAGTAGAACTTGTTCAATCTCCTCTTGTTGTTCCACTTTTGCTCCTTGTTGAGTGGTTATATGAGGAATGCGGTTTTGCATTCTTCTTTGTGTTGTTGATCTGTGGAAGAATTTTGTGTTCTTCTCCCCTTCCTTTAACCAGGTTATTCTAGATTTTTGCCGCCACAGGAGTTCTTCTTGCTTACGTCTCTCCTCTAGTTTCTTGTGTAGATCTTGTTCCTAAGTAGCGAGCTCTTCAGTTCTTCCTCCACTTATGATTTTTTGCTGAGTTTCTTCCATTTTGCTTTCGAGGATTTTGATTTCTTGAAATATGTTTCCAAAGACGGAGACGTTCCAGTTCTTGATGACTGCTTTGAGATGCTTGAGCTTTTGTTGAAATTGGTACATTTTCGAGCCAGGGGGTGGTGTGAAACTCTGCCAGGCATGAGTGACAAAATCTTTGAATGAGGAGTGAGAGAGCCAAAATGCTTCAAATTTGAATGGCTTTTTGTATTGAAGACCAACATTTTGCCAATGGAGCATAATGGGCCAATGGTCCGACCCTGTCTGCGGTAGGATTGAAGCCGATAGGTCCCCCCCTATGTGGATGGCGTTGTCAGAAATGAGGAAACGATCTAACTTTGAAGCGATCTGTTGAGTACCAGTTCTCTTATTGTTCCAAGTGAACGTGCCATTTGAGAAGGGAATGTCTATTAGCCAACTGTTGGCTATGAATTCTTTGAAGTGAGCGCTGTCCTGGTCTGCTCTGAGTCTTCCCCCTGTTCTTTCTCCCATCTTAGTGATCATATTGAAGTCCCCTGCAGCAATCCATAGGGGGTAAGTTCTGTTTGAATTTAAATTCACCATGGTATGAAGAAGAGCTATTTTCCTTGCCTGGTCCTGTGGGAATTAAACATTGGATAGATGCCCGTGAATGTTGGATCCAATGGGGTGGAAAGTTGCTTGTATAAGGTGGTGCGCCGCATGAAAGTTGGAAAGATCTATGGACAGAGTGTCCCAGACGATAGCGAGGCCTCCTGAAGAACCGGAGGCATCCACTGCTACTGAGCTACAGCTAGGCCAAGCCTTGGTCAGGATTGTTCCTAGAGTTTCACTGCTACATTTTGTTTCTTGAAGAAAGAGTATATTTGGTTTTTCTTTCTGTATCATATTTTTGAGAATTTTGTGCTTTCCAGGGCTGTTGAGCCCTCTAATGTTCCATGAGATTAACTTCATGTGGAACTGTTTGACAAAGGTTTGAAGAACCTTGTAAGCTTAGGATATCGGCCTGAGTCGACCAATATTTGCCCTATGGTGATGGTACGCTGCCAGTCTGGCTTTCGCCCTCTTTTTCTTGATTCTCTTGTGATTTTGAGGCTGTCCCAATGGTTGCCAGGTTGAATCCGAGCTTCTTTTGTTGATGGGCGCTTGAGAAGACCTTTTCTAATTTATCAATTTGATGAGGGTTGATGGTGTCAAAATTCTGGTTTTTGCAAGCTTCCTCAAGCTCTGATATGTCGAGTTCGCCTAGGTCTAGGCCTTCGGAATCCTCTTCCATGAAAGTCTCTTGACTTCCGCTGATCAGAGCCTCATTAGAGACAACAGGTTGGGTATTAGGGTTATCAACTTCCATTGTGGCAGGATGCCAGGGTAGGAGCTTGATCCCAGCAGAGCGGCTGTCTGGGTTAGTTTCAGAAGAAAGCTTTTGGTCTGGGGTTTGCACGGGGTTGGGTTTGGCTGAAGGCTTTGGTATATCCGAAGGTTGAGAGGGGGCTATAACCTGGCTAGGATCAATCTCAGAGGCAAGATCAGGGTTGGAGAGAGCAGCAAAGCTATTACTGGTGGAAGGAATATTGGAAGAGGGAGAGGGTTTCTTACCTGTCGTGGAAGGTTTCTTGCCATGCCTTCTTCGCTGGGTGACTTTGGTGAAACCATCAGCTTCCGGTGCTGCCTCCGCCTCTTTTTCCTGAGCCTGTGTGGTGAGGGGGCAATCTCTGAAAAGATACCCCAGTGCATGGCATCTTCGACATCTAAAAGGAACATGCTCATAGTCTAATGGCTGAATCCATTCAAAATCATCATGGTAAATACTTACAGCATCCGGTAGGGGCTTGTCCAGATGCGAGCATATGAAGTGTATCGGTGAAGCTTTGTTTCTTCTGCGATCTTGATGAACTCCCCGAGGCCTTTACCAATTGCTTGGAGTGATTCTTCGTCCCAATACTCTAGGGGTAGCGAGTATAGGCGTATCCAGATAGGTGCCCAATTGAAGTTTTGTTTGTCTGGGTTGAATCTTTCTACCCAGTTCCGAAGATATAACCCAGCTGAGTTGAAAAAGTAAGGCCCTCCATCCATTACTCTGTTTCTGTCTTCGATGCAGTTGAAGATCGCTGTGAAGAATCCCTTTGGTCCAAGTTGTAGCGTAAGTTGCGTTTGGGCTTCCATTTGGAAGCAACCCAGCCATACAGGGCTTTCTCAGTCGGCCAGAAGCCGATAAATTTGCCAATGAGAGCGTGGTCTCTCATGTACTGGATCTGAGTGTTTATCCGATGGCTGGGCAGTTCGATCTTGGGTCTTTCTGTCGCGATGGGTTTGCAGGTAGAGGACTTGGGCACCTCCGCCTCTTGCTGAGTTTGCGTGGTCGGCGCTTTAGGAAGCGGCGTTTCCTGGCTTTTGTCGGCGGTTTCGTTGCTTTGCACCGAGCTAACGTGGGTGCCATCTTTGTTGACAGGGGGGGGCTGACCTTCCCCCCCCGAGCTGGAGGCCATAGACAGTGATCAGACCGCGCGGGCTGGCTGGGAGCAGGCCAATACGGCAGATCAGTGGCGCCGACGGGCTAGGGTTTCTGCAGAGCTGTCCGTGAGCGTTTCATTTTCAATCCCTTAAACCATTCCCATGCTGGCAATTGTTAATTACTTGAGTTTAAATTAAATTATTTAATCAATTGTTAATTACTTGAGTTTAAATTAAATTATTTAATCAATTGTTAATTATTGGAATTTAAATTATTTAAATTTTAAAATTTTACAATTTAAGTTAAATGAAATTCATTTATACATTCAAAAAATATTTTAAACATAAAAAAATCACAATGAAATTATCATCCAATTCCAATAAAAAAACTAAAACTTCTGACAAAAACTGCTAAAAGAAATATTAGAATGCCATGCCAACATCATTTGCCTTCCAGAAGTCCAACGCAACCACTTTTCTAATTTTTTCCAACCAGAACTGGCCAAACTAGGATATTCTTTTTCTATCTTTTTCTAACCTGAACTGGCCAAACCAGGATATGAAGGAGGTGTCTGAAGGAAAGGAGAGAAGATATTACACTAAAACTGTTGATGGTTGCGCAACGTTTTATAAGTGAATCAGTTTGACTTTATAAGTTGGTGGTGGATATATTTAAAATACAAAGACGACATTGCATGTGGAGATTTCATTCAAAGAGACTAACCAACGTCTGTACATAGCCAACACCCACATTCATGCAAATCCACAAAACAGTAATATAAAGTTGTGGCAAGTTGATTTTTTTTTGCTGAAAAGCTTGGAAGACGAGCTTTTCCAAAATGACTCTAAATTTGAATTTGAATCTGAGCTTGTTCAAATTGATTTTGAATCAGAATCTAATATTCCTCTGTTAATATGTGGGGACTTCAATGTTGGAATGTGTAATTCCTACTTGTCTTCAGTTGTGGCTTTCTATGTATAGCTAAAATCTAAGTTCCCAGTTTGGTGTGAGGTTGAGATTTTCTCTCAATCAACTTATTGTGTGTCCAAGATAGCTTCCCTATCTTGAGACTATACCTCATGTATATATGTAACTTTATTTGATTAATGGAATATAGTGTGTATCTGAAATTTCATCTTGGTATTAGAGCCCGTAAGGGCCTTTGGCCCTTCCTAGGCATAGGAAAATAAATGACTGTATTTGTATAGTTTTATTAAATTTTGTTTGTCCATCATGCAACATTGGTGGCGATCCGGAATACTGTATGAGATGCCATTACGCGATCTCATTTTTCAGATTGCTGGAAAAAGAGCCGAAGAAGAAACTGGGCTTCTTCCACGGAAGCTCATCACATCAAAAGCCATGCTAGAAGGGCTCTCCCATACTCTTCATAAAAGACCACGTTATGCCATGTTTGGGCTTGGTCTTCATTTCCACTGTTGTTCCTACCGCGAGCAGAGCGCTCAATGGTTGGGGCGAGAGGCGCTAGCCGGGCTGGAGTCCGTGCAGTGCACGAGCGTGATGGCCGACATTTTCTGTTTTCCCCATGTTCCTGATCGAAGCTGCATCCTCCTCTTTTCGCCAGCCTCGAATTTGATCACACCCCTCGTTTCTTGGAAACGAGATTGGTCGGGCTATTGCTGCACTGTTAAGTGAGATTCGGCTGCGTTGTCAAAGAATAAGATGTATGATACAATCCCTACTGTTCAATGCGAGCAGGAAATGCAGTAGATGATTAAGGATCATGAACAAATCGCTTTCACTTATGAGATGGTGTTTTGAGAAATCTAATATTAGATGGGATGCTTATTTGAAGATGGAGGGTGCGCGAGTGCACTAGTTTTCTATCTTGAATTCCCTTATGGTGATCTCATTTTTGGCTGGAATAGTGTTTGGTATCTCCTAATCATTCGAAGCTTCTTTGCTGCACGAGAATTGATATTCTTGGAGCCCAAAACAGAGACTATCCCTCGGCAATTAATTTCTGCTCAGCAGTCATGAGAAGGCCGATTGCTGTGAGATTGAAAGTCCTGAAGAGGCGTCACTGAACCTCAATACGTGTAAAGTAAATCGTGGAGTTTTAATCTATGTCGAGGAGAGGGAGTTGTTTGGAGCCGAGCGATGTTGGTGCTGCATGGATCGTAAAACGTGAAGCAAAGCCCAGTGTTGGAACTTAAGCTAAGGAGCAGAGTAGGGCCTTTGCATTAAAACTATGTTCGGAGTCTTGAGATTGGGTCGGCAGAGGCTATGGCAAGGTTCTGATCTGTGCCAGCGTGAGGATATACACGCGTTTTGTGACAGCGTGTCTTGCGTGAGCCAGGGGTGCTGGATCTCTAAGCTGTTGTTGCAATGGCGAATGATTCCATTCCTGATGCACAATCCTGAAGTGGCTCTTGTTCAGGCGCATTGGAAATTTGTGAATTCAGATGAAGGCTTGATGACAAGAATGCAAGAGATGTCCTTGGATTATCATTTCACTGTTGAACAAGAAGTGGGCTCTTCTACTCACGTCTTCTTTGGATTCAATGGAATTGCTAGTGTTTGGCGAATTAATGCTTTAAATGAAGCTGGTGGACTGGGTCGTCAGTATGTTGGCTACATATGTGTGTAAATAACTCCATTTCAATGAGTTACTGCCATGTTGTTTGGGCTCGGAGGCACTGAAACCTTGATCCCAGGAAGCCATTGAGAAGTTTATTTTTTCAGTGAGTTTATCGTAGGCACGAAGCCCGTGTCTGATGAAGTTGGATCCTATAATGGATCTAGATACTTGAACATGAACATAGTTCCCGGAATTGGGCGTCTCGGAACTGGCTCAAGGAGTTCCACCCATATTCTCACAAACCACCAATTCTGCAAGCAGGGGTGACGGGAAATGCCCCCTCCCCACCAAAAACATGTGGTATTTTTTGCTCTTCCCAAGTGCTACCACCGATTCCACCAGTTTACTACTTCTCTCCCATTCTTCATACATGATCGACTCCCCCATATTATCCCCACAACCAAGCCTCCCAAGGGATTTTCTGGGATTCGAAATCCGATCGTTTTTTATGACTTGCAGGGCCTCTTCATCAAGCATGTTCCCCGGATCTCTGTTTATTTCTACATTCGAAAACTGGTTTACTTCCTCGTGAATCTCGTTCTCCTGGGCTGGTAGCGGGGTGATATTGAAGGCCGTGTGCTCAAATTCGGTGTCGGGCAGGAACTCTGCCATTCTTCTTCCCAATTCAAGAGATGGCGGTCATCTGGTCCTCCGAAGAAGAGCACTGCAATGTGGTGGGCTACATTGGAAGGCGCCAGCTGAGACTGACCCCCCAGTTGGGACATGTCCACCAGGATGCCAATAGAGCAGTGTGCGTTCTTCAACACACTCTTGTTCACTGTTTCGAATCTCGAATTTAGAGACTCTAGAACATTGTCAACGCGCAGGTATTTGTGGAAGGGGAGTATAACCATGGCGATTCGTTTCTGGTCATCAATGTTGCAGATATCCTCGTGCATGTCCTAGATCGAAGAGATGGTGGTCATGGATTTCACTGTTACTTTGCTCAGCGTCCCAAACGCCTTGAACGCAATCATTGCCTGGTCTTGTTGCGATATGTTTCGATTCCAAAAGGGGAGGCCGTTTTTTTCTAGCCTTGTGAACCATCATGATTGCAGAAGGCCTCTCTGACAGCTCCAGCAGGCGCATGATGTAGAGGCACAGGGTAGTCTTTTGAATTCCCTTACAGGCCTCTATCAGGTTTACCATAGTTGGCATGATCCTCGTTCCATGTATACAAGCCAGGATTCTAAACTCATCACCTTGGTTGTCTCTTTGTATCATTCTATTCTTGTATTGGACCGGTTTCCTTGCTGGCTTGTATATGGAAGTTACCATGGGCATTGTGATGAATGAGGTGAACAGAACCATCATTACAAGGATTGCAAAAACTTGGTCATTCAGAACCTTCCTATCCTTTCCCGTGTTGCGGACAAGCGATGTAGAATGCCAAATTTGGGTAATTTTGTATACTTTAAGCAATGAGAGTGCTATGAAGGCTGATTGAGGCCAATTGTGAAGGCTGAATTGCTACTCAGAGGTCATGAGATGAAATGACGCTGTTGATCTTGTTTGCGGGAGAAAGCGAAATTGTTGTGAGCGTGGAATCGGATACAGTACAGGGTGTTGTTGGATATTTCGTTATTCTTTAGTGAGAGGGTGTACGAGGCCACTGAGAAGGGTCGAGTCCTCAAATGCTAGTTTCAATATGCTGTCAGCACAGGTGTTAGAGTGTTGGATTCACAAACATATTTCCAGGAAAGGAGTCAATGGTGCTCGAACCTGGTGGTGAATTTGATGGCAATGCTGCCATGTCAGATAAGGGAGATTTTGACCCTATTTGAATGATTGTGCAGTTAAGATATTGTAGTCGTGGTTGGTGCTCTTGCCTTAATGCACAAAAATCACAGTAATATTTAGATTTTGGAATGTGCTTTTATTGTTATTTTTTTGAAGGGAATATGTCTTGAAAGTTTGTATACATATTGAGATTCGCGACCTCAATATGAAGTCATTTTGTTAGAATTTGTGACTCTAACTAATGACGGGTAAAGCATGGAGATTCAAGACTAGTATATCCAAAACTCAAAAGTACAAAATCTATGACAGAAATATTCAAACAAGAAAGCATTGGTGTATTCTAGCATGTGAAAGGTATGGTGAACTGCAAAGGATGATGGACAATCAAGTTTGTGAAAGTTTGCTTTGTGTGAGTTTCTTGGAATAGACTCAATAGCATGTTGTATTATGAGTCACAGATTTTAATTGTAAGAAAGTCTAGGATGTTTTTTGTAGTGGTCATTGTATGCACCTGGTAACTCCAAGAGTTGGAGTTTTGTTGTAAGCCTTGTAAGGCATGTGTATCCCTGTAAAGTTTGTGGTAATCTCAAAACCACTTTGTAATTACAGGTTCGTGGTTAGCTATAAACCATTTTACAGTGTCGATTTGTGGTCAGCCAGAAACCACGTGTAACAGTGAAATGGAATGGAAACAGGTATGTGCCAGTGTCCGCCCACTGATGAAGAGATCTGGTGCAAGGTCATCGATGAAGAAATTTGGTGAAAGGTCGCCGATGGAGGGATCCGGTAAAAGTTTGCCGAATAGATCTAAGACAGATCTACTGCCGGTGAGAGTTCACCGATGAAGGAAGAGCATTCTGCAGAAGCCATACTCTCTTGTTTCAGACTCTCTTTCGTAGAGCTGACCAATGGGATTTATATTAATCCATTCAAACATCTTTTTTTAACATGGTTATGGGTCATCTGATAAAACCCATGTTGGAGGGGGATCTGTAGATACAGGTACATGTATGCAGTGATAATGGTTGATAGAACCATGTATGCGAAGGACATCCTACGAGACTAGCAATTGCAGCGGTTGGTACCCATGCACTCTGGTGGATGGTTGCTCCTTTATATGGACGTCGACATATCATTTTTCTTATGTTTGACCACAACTAGACTTTGCAGACCAGCATGCCAAAGTAAAAATGAAGATGCCAAAGACTCAAAGTAAAAAGCCATAGTAGTGGTGTGTTTTATTATATGAATGATGTAGTCAAAGTTGGTTTATGTTTGTAGAATAGACTCATGACCATGGTAAAGTATGAGTCACATATTGTAATTGGAGCAAATCTACATGTCATTTATAGTTTATACGTGTTGTAAAACCTAGAGAGGCATGCATACCCCTTTGTTATATGTTCTCTCTGTCAGAGAGTTTTAACACCCTGGAAGAGTGTGTCATGCAGGATGGATACACTTGGGTGGGCCGTATTGGTTTTAGACTCCATGAGGTGAAATTTTATATCTAGGGGGAGTTCATCTAGAGGTTGGATGAACCATGTATGTGAAGGACTTCCTAGTAGACTGGCGGTTGCAGCGGTTGGGAACCCATGCATTTCAGTAGATGGTTGTTCCTTTATATGGACATCGACAATAACATGAACAAGATACAAAGTGTAATTACCAAACAGAACCAGTGCAATTACCAAACATGACCAGATGTAGATTTTGCAGATGGATATTGAGACAAGTAGTCATTAAGGGGTTGTGTTGGAATGTGTAATTCCTACTTGTCTTCAGTTGTGACTTTCTATGTATAGAGTCTGTTCCTATTTCATAGGTTAGCTAAAACCTAAGTTCCTAGTTTGGTGTGAGGTTGAGATATTCTCTCAACCAACTTATTGTGCGTCCAAGATAGCTTCCCTATCTTGAGACTATACCTCATGTATATATGTAACTTTATTTGATTAATGGAATATAATGTGTATCTAAGATTTCATCTTTCAATTCTTTGCCCAGAACCATCCCCCACTCACTTTTTACCAAAGGCTTTTTCCATAGTTGAAACAAGGAATTTCGTCATACATTACCGTTAGCCTGTGCTTATTTTTCCTATTTTCAAAGCAATGGTTTGCCGGCAAACATTGATGAAAAAATGAATCGTGAAACCAAGGAGCCCAGTTTCACTAACTTTGTGAAGAATGATCGGGAAACATTTAAGGGAACGTTGGATTACATTCTCTACAGTACCACTAACTTCAAAGTGGTGTCGTTAATCGATACAATTCCTTCCATTAATCGCTCTTCCAATCACATTCCAATTGCAGCCGAGTTTACTTTCAACTCCCTTCCAAACCCACAGTAAATAAGTTTTATTTAGTTTGTGTAACATATTTTTATTAATCTGAGTTGTTTAAAACATATTTCTGTATAATGCCAGCCTTGCTTTTGGTTGGATAACATACATTTACTCTTACACCATTTACTTTTGTCTTTTATATTTTTATATACATATAATGATTTACCTTATTTGTATATTTTAATATTATAAAGTTCCATGTTAGTAAGAAATAAATATATTATGTAATTGCATAGTATTAATAGATGTACACAATATATAATTTAAGTTTTTAATACATTTATGTGTACAATATAAAAATACTATTAAATAATAATACTTCTCCTATATCAATAATTAACATACATTTCAGTGTACAATAAAAAAAAAATATGAAATAATAATACTTCCCTACAGAGGAAATTTAATTAAAAATATCATCATTAATCTAATTAAAAATATCATCATTAATTTTAGGAGAAGATATTCCATGATATAATAATGAAGTTGAAAAAAATGATCATTTAAATTATTACATGAAATATTTTCCATTATCTTTAACATTAACCACATTAACTTTTTATACATGAAATCTTTTTCATTATCTTTAATATTAACCTTTTATACATGAAATTAAATTCTTTCCATTATTTTTTATATTAATTTTTTATACACGATGTGATTTAGAATGCATAATGCACATAATATGTTTTTATTTGTAGTCTTTCCCTCTGAGAAAGACTCACCTAGGTGCTACCTTGTACCACTATGCACCTTCACATTTAATGTTAGCTGATTGATCGTCTCAATTAACTTGAGAATGAGCCTTTCCTCTTAATTAGTTATAAAATGAAATATTTGAAAGGATAGTTTTTTAATTACATATAAACTTATGTAAGTTTTTTAAATATTAAATAGATGAGGAACTAGTTTAGATTCCTATTAAGAGCTTAATATCTACCCGTATCACCATCGTATACCTAAGCTCTATGATATGGAGTGCTACAAACTAATAGTTAAAAGAATAAAGGAAGTAGTGTGATTGTGAATTATGAAGATGCTTTCACAAGTACATCAACTCTTGATGCAACCTTCTTGATTTTTTGTTGTTCTATATCAAACACAATTACAACTAAAGCTCCCAATCGGATGAGTTTTAGATACCACTACCTGTCTATGCTCTTGTTTTTCTTTTTCTTTGATAATGGGAAAACCTGTAAGTTGAACAAGTGTGGAAATGGAGGGACATAGTGACCTCGCCTCTTGAATACAAGTGTGGAAATGGAGCCTCTTGAATATTAATGTTGATACACAGAGAATATAAGTTCTCCAACTTCTATTGTGCATATGGAAACATTATAAAGGTGAGCATGACGATGCGAGTTACATACACATTACAATATAAAGGAAATATTCAGCTGCAAAATTTGTATGCAATCATCCATACTTTTGTGCATTGATTGTTAAAAGGAGTTTACACTATACATGATTCTCTTGGTGGTCATATCAATATTCTCGAAACTAAATTTCAAAACCTTCAACAATCAAACCCCTTGTGTGACACATAGCATGTACATATATATATATATATATATATAACTTTTGAATCTTATTGTCAAATTATGCATAATTATTTATATTAAAATTTCTAGTTAGTATTAGATTGCATTTATATTAATAAGTTCATGATAACAAGTAGACATGTCTCAGCTACATTGATGAGCTTATGAGGTCATCCGAGAGGGGTAGTTGATCAGCTAGGGCATCCTCGACTAGAGAATGTTTCCATGGATTCGCCACCACTTCCACATCCACCTTATATGTTCAGTAATGTGGAGGAGAGTCAATATGCACAACCACATGGGCCAACAATTGAGGTAAAAAAATTTATTCCTAATATTTCAACATTTTCTTTTTTTAAGTTACAGAAGTATGCTAATTAATTTGTAGACTAATTATAATTTTTCCTTGCCATTGTGTACATAAGCCCATATGCAGAGTGCCATTGATGCCACTATTATGTGGATACATTAGTGGGACCTTGGGTTTAGAGGTCTTGATGATGCGGTTCCATCGATGCAAGCCCCAATCATTGAACCACAAGCAGGGGGGCACCAAAGCCAGATGCATGTATATGTAATTAAAAAAGTGTTTCAATATCATTTATTTCCATATTATTTATATTGTAAAAATAATGATCTAATTGAATTCGAATGTGTTATATTACAGTACCAAATTATGGACACTTGCATGACAGAACATAGGAGTTCTCGTGGTACTTAGTGTCATAGTTTGTATATTTTCAAGCTCGTTTCATAGGGTATATTCACATGTGTGATATAGAATTTGTATATTTTCATACATGGATGGTTTATGGATGTACATTATGGACATTATTTTAGAGTATGGATGTGTATTATTTCAATTTATGGAAGTTCAAGTGATATTTGAAATTTGTATATATTTTCATATGGATAGTTTATTGATACATGTATTCACTAATTCAGTTTATGGATTTGCATTAATCTTATTTATGGGTGCTCATTAACTTTTAGAGTTTAAATGGACATGTTAAACTTATTTTTCTAATTTAATATTTTCTATATACTATAAATTTTATTAGTAAAATATATGTTCAATTTTGATTTCAAGTTTTATAGACTAAGAAAATAAGTACAATCTTAAGTTATTATGCAAGTCATTTTGATACTTTAAATGAACTAAAATATATCATATATCAACTTAATATTGAACATGGAAAAAATTCCAATCATGCTTCGTATTGGCTTGTAGAAAGTGTCTTTTAGTGCAATCAACATGTATGTTATTACAATTCAATTTTAAAAGTAAATTATTCAAATTATAAAATCATCCATATATATATATATATATATATATATATATATATATATATATATATATATGAAAATTTGTGTGACCCATCGATATACCATTGCGTGTACAACTTTTTTAAGTATTTCAACCATTTTCTTATCTCAAAGGTTCAATTATAAAACACAAATATGATTGAAATACAGTTTATTCAATTTTAATATTAAAAGATGTCATGTAAACAACAAATAGGTTTTATTCAACATTGTTTATTTCGAAATTATCTACAAGAGCTTACTCATAACATGATATAAGTCAATCATATTGAAATTTAATATATAGGCTAAACAACAATATACGACAACATTTCTATAATTTTATATAATGTTATCAACTTTCCTAAATTTACAAGTAGTTATCAAAATCACTTTCAATCAATTCTTTATGACATGGCAAGTTTTATTCAATTTTTAAAAGCTCGAATATGATTGAAATATGTTATATATTCAATTTTAAAAGATGTGGGGATGTAAAAGTTACAAATACAAGTTTAATTTAATTTAATTTTGTTTGAGGTTATCTACAAAAGCTTAGTCATAATGCACTTCATCAAGATTTTTGTTGTGCTTACACTAAAATCAATGCACAATGTTAAACTAATTACCTTGAAATTATTGTACACCATATATCTAGTTACATCATTTATTAGAAATCGACATCTTCATTGAAATCAATGCAAACAATCAAATGGGATGATAAATCAACATCTACACTAAAAGCAATGTATCTAATGAAAACAATCAAATAAGATAATTAAAAATCAACATCTACACTGAAATCAATGCATCTAATGTTGCAAACAATCAAATAGGACTAGAAATAAACATCTACACTGAAATTAATGCATCTACTGCTAGCAATAAAATATTATTAGGAATCAACATTTACACTGAAAACACCGCAGCTAATGAAATCTCAATCAAACAAGGTTATAAATTAACATCTTTAATGAAATGAATGCATCTAATGCAAGAAATGAAATAGAATTAGAAATCATTATCTACACAAAAATAAATGCATCTACTTTGTAGGAAATCAAATAGGATTAGAAATCAACATTTGTACTCTGAAATCAATGCATCTAGTGCAAGCAATTTCTTCCCTTTCTCTCTCCTTCCATCTATATCGATATCTCCCTCCATCTCTCCTTCTTTGTCTCTCTATCTCATCCCCACATAAACACACACACTCTCTCTTCCTATCTATCTATCTCCCTCCCTCCCTCTATCTCCCTCTTCTTCCCTCTCTCCCCCTTCCATTAATATCTTTATCTCCCTCTATCTCTCCTTCTTCATCTCTCTATATCACCCCACAAACATACACATTGTTTCTCCATATATATCTATATCTCCCTCCATATCCCTCTTGCTCTCCCTCCCTCTCTCTTTTTTCCCCTTCTCTCCCCTTGTCTCCCCTTCTATCTCTCTTCCCTCCTACTCTCCTCTATCCCTCTCTCTCCATATCCCTTGTCACTCCCTCTCTCTCTCTCTCTCCATCTCCCTTGCCACTCCCTCTCTCTCTCTCTCCACCTTTCTCTCTCTATATGAATTTCTTCTTACCTCCCTCACTATGACCCCCCTCCAACTCCATATCTCTTGCTCCCTCCCTTTCAATTCCTCTCTCTCTTCCTTTCTCTCTCACTTCCCTTTGTCTCTCCCCCACGTCACTCACTCACTTACTCTCATTCTCTTGAGCATCGTCCTGCAACTTTGTTGACTATCTCCCTCCCTCTCTCATTCTCTCTCCCCCTTCTCTACATCTAGAGTCCTTTTTTGTATTGATATCTCACCCAAAACATACACACTCTCTCTCTCCATTTCAAATGTGTGTTGTACATTCACCTCTAGGGAAAATGATAATTTTCCATGGAAATATTATCTAAAATTTTCCAAAATATTAATGTTCCAGCTACCTCCATCAAAGATACATAGAACGCTTCATGTCTTCCAACTGAAACTTTTTAGGTTGTATTTCTTTAAATGAAACTTTAAGTTATGATTACTTCAAGATTTTAAAAATATTATATATTTTATTGTGTTAGACTTATAAAAAAAATAGGTTAAATAAAATTAACATATATCAAGTGAGCTTGTATGACTCTTTTTTGTTAATGACTCTTTGTTGACACTTGTGGCATAGATCAACCACATTTATTAATGTCGATGTGCTAGTATATATTATAATATAATAAATTTTATATTATTTTAAAATTAATAATATTATATTAATTTAAAATTAATAAATTTAATATTAACATTAAAATATATTAATATAAATTGTTTTTTATATTAATATCATTTCATCATTTAATTTAATAATAATAATAATAATAATAATAATAATCTTTTAATGTTATTATTAAATTTAGTAATGTTTTTACATGACTTTATAACAATAATTCTAATAAGATTTGGAATTTTAAAATGATGTACAAGTTTAATTTTAGATCATTCAAATTTTTTTATAGAGGCTCTATCGAGCCCTTGTGAAACACATAAATGGATAGATCAAGGGTTTACAAAACCCTCGATCAATTTATTTAAATTTTAAATTTAGGCGCTAGATTGAACCTCTTAAGTCCTAAAATAATCAATTTCAACACCCCTTCTGCAAAATTTTCTGCAACTCCATTTTTTACCCTAGCGAACTTAGGATTAAATTTGACTTTAGGTGGGGGAGTTGATGATGATGGATTCATGAAGAAATCCTCTATCCAATGGCATATGAGTTTGACATTTTCGAATTCATATGATATTTTTCATCTAATTTCTTTTAAACATAATGTTTGAATTTTTTTTGAATTGTTTTAAAGATGTTGAATAAAAAACCAATATCATAAAATATATAGAACGAAAAAATTTCAAAAAATACCACTATCTTCATTTATGAGTCCTCTTCAAAAAACCTTACATGAACACGTGTCTACAAAATGCAATTGAAATATTACTTAGTCAACTTCTAAAAATAATAAAAATATATATATTTTTCATAAAAAAAATATTTTTTTAATATGAAAAACATATCTCACTTGTGTAAATCATGCTCATATATATATATATATATATATATATAATTTTTTAATTACACATTTTAGACTAAGTTATGTTTCAAAAACACACACATACCTCTTAAGAAGGTAAAATTTTAGGGGCTAATATTCGTAGGTGAGCTAATATTCCATGCTTTTTCCAAAAAAAACATTAGCAAATTTCCATTTTTAAAAAAATGAATTCGCCAAAATTTAATAGCATAAAAGTATTTTACATTAAAAATAGCCAGTATTATATATTTACTAATATAAAATAATTAGAAATCTAAACATTTTTACCAAATTATCTTCAAACATTTTAAAATTTTGATATTAGGGACTAGTAAGATTCGCAGAGATCGCTAAACTTTAAGATAAAATTCCATCCTTAAAATGTTCCCTGCTCTTAAGATGTGTGAAATTTTGCAAAGACAAACATTTCATTTAATGGAAAATTGACATATTATAAGATATTAAATATTTTTGCAGAAAATATCATTAGGACAACAACACAATTATCTACAATTTGTATTTTTACTCCAAAATAAAATTCACAATGCTTATATGAATTTTGAGGGATTCAATTTGATGAAATATGAAAAACTTAAAATTTCATCACCACATTTTGCCCAAAAGTGTAACCCATCTTCATGCTTTCACCCAAATAGTAAAAATAATTTGGCCAATAGCTAAATTGTGGGGAAATTTAACTAAGTAGTTTTTGATGGATTATCATCCTTCTCAACCTCAATGTTAGCCAATTTATTTGTCAGGATCGTCACCTTCTGATCCAATTTTCTAATCTATCCTTGTAATTCATCCACATTTAGGAGGACCTCCTACTGCTCCTCAAATATCTCCAATAGGACTCCCCCATCATGGTTTTAATCTACTAGTATACATCCATAGCCTACAAATAATGTATTTTTCAGGTCCTGCTATAACTAATGTCTAAAATCTAATAGCCCACTTGTTCCATGACATCCTCATCAGAAATAGATCGACATTCTAGCCAAGCACCCTTCTTTTTGTTCTAATTTTCCAAGCATATGCAAGACATGGTATTTTTATAGTTCATTGTATTAGATTCTCCACAACACACTAAACTCAGGAGGAAGTAGGAGGTCAAGAACTTCTCCTTCCCCTGCTTCCACCAACACCTCTCTGTCGATGCATGATTTCTCCAAAGAGGTAAGATCTCAACTACCAACTATGTGAGAGATTTAATCTAGAAGGGAGCCCTAGAATATTGTTCTTTTCTAGCCACACAAGAAATCCCCTTGAAAGCTCTGAGAGATGGAAACAGAGACAAGCCACAAAACCAATACTACCTTGTAGACCTCTCCACACCCAACATAAACAAACTGGAGATAAGTCAAAAGTAATAGAGGAGAGACTTAGACCTTCCACAACGTGGCATTGGGTTGGTCTCCATATTCTCCCCTGACTTGAAGGAAATCCTCAATAGAAGTAGAATAGATTCGAGAAACAAACAGGTAACCAAAAAAATAGAAAAAGGACCCAACCCAAACATAGGAAGAGAAAGGTCCTTAAGTGAATACCATAAGTGAAAATCCCTTACAAATATAGACTTGAAAAAGAAATGGAAACTATAAACGAGTCGTGAATATAGAACCAAACCCATCCACTAGTAATAAAGGAAACTATTTTCTTCAAATCAATATTGAACCCGTGAATTCCCAAGAAATAACCCAACACTTTGAAAGTAAGAAAAAAAACTATAAGATTAATTGACATAAAACAATAAAGCAAAGACTCTACGAAACATACCCTAGCCAACAACGAAGTAAGAAGTCAATATTGAATCATGACCTAACAACGAAGTAAGAAGTCAATATTGAATCATGGGAAATATTTTTATTTATGAATAAGCCCTTCCACAAATTCTTGAGGAAGTCTTGTTACCTATGGCTATAATTCATCATTGACAAGCGACAACCATGTGAGGAATTGAAAACCTTTGCAACAATTATCCACTTAATTGAGTGTCCTACGATGATATCAACAACTATTGAATTCTTTATCCATAGAGAATAAATACACCTTGGACATAACCATAAAATGAAACCAATAATTAAAGCCTTAGTCTAACTAGATTGCTTTTTTTCCTCGAAAATCATGGAAATCCTAGTAAGATTTTAAGAAAATCCGACAATGATTTTTGTAAATTTAGGCTATAGCTATCAAACTTCAATATTTTGGGTGCTATAGAGGTTTTTAATGGTGTTGAATCCATTTCCACCATAAAAAACATGATTCAAACACTGCTTTTGCAAAATTTCTTAATTTTTTTTCCCAGATTCCGACCACTTTTGGTCATTCGAGCAATTTCTCCTCCTCTGTAGACATCTCAATAATTAAATGCCCATTATGATAATCTGTAGTAAAGGTAATAATTTTTTTTTCCCATATTCCGACCACTTTTGGCCATCCGGGAAATTCCTCCTCTTCTATAGACAACTCCATAATTAAATACCCATTATGATAATCTGTAGTAAATGTAAAATGTGATACATATTTCCTGGGCTATAGGATATTAAATGCAGTGGAATAGTATATGCCCACCGTTAAATTTAAATTCGTTTAAATCTAATGGTGGGAATATACTTCTCCACTGCATTTAATATCCTATAGCACAGGGAATAAAACTGGGAAGAGTATTTTGTTAGACGAAATGGAGCCCATCTTCGGCTGATGGGACAACCCCCTCTGGTGACCCCCGCGACTTTCCGGATAGGAGTTGGACCCTGCTCTCTCTCCGTCATCCGACTACCAGTGACCAATATCCGATGGACCCTGCGCGGCAACCCCTCTCCAGTGGACTCTGCTCCTCTAGCCTCCGCCTCCCCTCCGCTCCGCCCACACGCTTGGCAGAGATATTTGAAATTTGAATTTTGTTCGCACTGATAGATATTCTGGTTCATTGTTATGCCCGTCATTCTAGTTCATTCGCCTTGGAGAATTCAACAACCCGTCCCAAGTTCAACAGTCCGTCGAAGCTCAGTTGCATCGGAGGATTCAACAGTCTGTCAAAGTTTAGTTGCGCCCATAAATAGTCTGGTTCATTCAACAACCTCTCTATTTTCTTTCCCATCTGTGTGAAATTCCAATGTCTCTCATTTCTACTATACTAATTATTATTCACTAATTTTACTATACATATTATCATGGATATAATTATAAGCTAATCTCCATTGTTGTTTCACAGTGTGATGATTTGGCAGAACTAGAATGGCTTTCAAACTTTGTGGAGGACTCCTTCTCCACTGGTGACGTACCTACAAAGATAACTCATCATGTTCTTGAATCTGGTAAGAGGTCATCTAGTTGTATTTTAGAAATATTTCCCGTGCCTAGGCGAGCTCGAAGAAAAATATAAAGGGCACCTATTTGTAATTGGGTTTCTCGCATACTGAATTCTCCAAGTTCCTCTGCAAGCATAGTATATCAGAACGACTCTACTTCTTCAGAATCATCTGAAAAAGCAGGTGGAGCAGAGTCTTTATCTACAAATAGAAATAAAATTAGCAAGATCAAGACTAGCCACATTACATCGAAGAATAAAGGTGCGGTACAGGTGGATCATCATGGCATACAAGTCAGAAAATGTAGTCATTGTGCCACCCAAAAAAATTCATAGTGGAGGGTAGGTCCTGAAGGTCCCAAAACATTTTTCAATGCCTACAGTGTGAGGTTCAAGTCCGGTAGGTTGCTGCCAGAGTGCAGACCCGCTACAAGTCCTACCTTTTGTAGGCACCCAACACTCGAACTCCCACAGGAAATTCATTGAGATGAAGCGTCAAAAGTTGAATGAGATCAATGAGAAACCACATGGGCACATTGAAAAATTAGTCCAAGGACTAATACAATATAACCATTGTTCTTCTGAGCAACACTCAGATTTTGGTAAATCAGATCATGGCGAATGCTTACTCCATAATAATATTAATACTGGAGAAGACATTAATTTCTGTAGATAGATTTTTTAGTGATGACTTTTGTAAGTTCATCACACAAAATCTTGTACAATTTTCTACCAACAATTGAGTTTACGATCAATGTGTTTGACTGGAGAGCATAACCTAGCTTTGTTTATTATATGTATTCAGGCAACAAAATTTTATGTTGTAGTTGATTTACTTGATGAGTTACACAGTTAAGATTTTGTGCATTCATTTTGTAAAACATACAATACAGTTTCCATGGACCTCTGAGTGATTAAATCTAAGAATGTCTGGATTTTAAAATTTTCATCTATGGATGACTATATACCCTGGAATTCGAAGCGCAAGGATTTTTTGTTTCTATAGTAACGGTGAAGACATGAGAAGTGATAAAATCCATTTCACTGAAGTCCAGTTATGGGGATTAAATGGCATTGATAGGTTCGAATTATGGGAATTTATCAATGTTGTTAAGGCTTCAGAAGTGCATATTGTATATATTCATGCCAATGGCTGTGTTATTTTTTTTACTTTACTGAACTTTAATCGACTTAATTAATGAAATGTTTCACACCAATAAGTATGATCTACCATTGTTTGAGGGTTTTGGTTGATAAAGTAGGAGGATCTAGAACACAACCTCACAGAATGGTATAGGTTTGACACAGAGTGGTATGGGGTTGCCCGATTTTGTAGGCAAAAGTGTACAGGAGAAGTAATGTCAAAGAAAATAAAATTAATATGAAAAATTTACTCAAGTCATGGAAACAACCCTTTTGTTGGATGCATTGGAAAAATAATTGATAAAAAGGGTTGACCCTGTGAAAACATAACATATACCGAAAGTCAAAATAAATCTTTGTGCATCAATATTGAAAGATCAAGTCAGCTACCATCCAAGTTATGTAAAGGATTTGATATTCTTGAGATCAAGCCAGCTCTCATCTCAGTTCTAACAACATAAAAGAGGAACACCTAGATATTTTTGATAAGAACAAAGGAATGCATATATTTTTTTTTCCCTGTAAGTGCTGGAAAATCATTTTCCAACCCCTATAGGAAAAAAATTAATGCTTCCACTAAAGTGTTTTCTATAGGTTCTTTGAGGATCATCATCACGGACCTTTGAAGATATTTATGATGGAACTTTGAGGATATTTATCCTTTTTCAATGACATTACAGACATGCAAGTTGTATGAATTCATTTCTTTCCTGTAGGCGTTGGAAATGATTTTCCATCTCCTATAAGAAAAAAATGAATTCATACAACTTGCATTTCTGTAATGTCATTGAAAAAGGATAAATCTCCTCAAAGGTCCATCATAAATATCCTCAAAGGTCCATGATGATGATCCTCAAGGAAACTACAAAAAAAATACTTTAATGGAAGCATTAAATTTTTTTCCTGTAGGCGTTGGAAAATGATTTTCCAGTGCCTATAGGAAAAAACATTTACATGCATATCCAATATCCAGTTACCATAATCCAATTTCTGAAGAAAAAAAATAGATGATATATTCCATGTAGAGATGATGCATGCCATGTGATAGGTAAGCATCCCAATAATGTCAATAGGCATGCCAAGAAAATTTATGGGCTTCTTGATCTGCCAAATATTGCTCATTCGTAGAATGCACATTATGGATTCTGTTACTCCAAATTGGAACCATTTCTTTCATGTAATTAGATTCTCTTTAAAGGCAGCTGCAGAGCTTGGCCTCAACATTTGAATATCCCTTTGAAATCTGAGCTTGTTGTTTCATTCATTAATTTATTCTCGCATTTATCCATCATACGTTGTTCATAATATTTTATATACGATACGACATATTCTTATTACTGTAGCTACCTAAAAACTTTGTGCCAAGCCTTTGTTGATTCAATTACAAGCACCAAACCAATTTGTTGAATGGAATAGGAAATTAAATTCAATTCAATTCAAGGGGTGCAAGTACTAGAGGTTTCATTGAAAGTTTAATGTGATGTCAATTGGGTTATTACAGTAGATGCAGAGACAACAATAGCTAGTTAGAAGCAGCAACAACATCTACTAGTTTGAATGTTGGACTTAAAACCGTCTCAATAACATCCTCGATATCTTCACTCTGGTAAAAGTGGGGAAGAGGGAGAGCTATGATATATGTATAAATAGTGAAGCCTATGCAGGAAAAATGTTCAAGGCTTCAGTGGATGCTTGCAACAAAAAGAGAAAAATGGATTCTGAATGGCTTGACAGCTGCAACGATGGGCATAAGACAAGCTGTAATCCTAGCATTGGTGTTGAGCTTCATATGACATCACCACTTCCTCCCGAATGGGAACAATGTTTGGATCTTCAGGCAGGTTTTGTTCTTACATTCTTCACTTCCATGTACCCATGATTTTCTTTCTATATTTATGCTTTTTCTTTATTTTTATTTTTATATATTTTGAAAATTTTTCCTTCCTATATTCTGTTAAGCAGGTTTTGTTACTTTGTAAGTAGATTATTTGAATAGGTGAATTTTGCAAAGGCACTAAAAAATCATTCTCTATAAGTAAAAGAACAAACCAGGTAAAATGTGTATGATGGATTCAAATAAATGATTTTACTCTGTAAGTATATTATTTTGTAGCATACCTCCTCTCACAATGATCATAATGGTTTTCATTATTCCCCTCAACAGAAAGGAAGGTAAGTTTGGGACCTTAAATGAGCAGAGCTAGTTTTCGCAGTTAAGACCATGACATAATCTGAGCCCGGATAAGCGCTTTTGGGACCTTTTCTAAGAAGATGTCAAGACCAGGACCTTATCTTGAGAATAATCATTTAGTCATTTATATTCAGTGCAAATACAATAAGCTAATAAAGGGAGCTATGAATATTGATGTATCTAATTTGAGTTTTGAGTCATGATGGCAAAGGAGAGCTGTCATTCTATTTAAGTACCGCACCAATATTTGTAATTTGTTTCTATAGTTATAAAACATTGAGAAAACCCATAAGAAACAGAGAAGCAGAGCAAAATATCTCCACATTATCAACTTTATTGAAACTGCTAACAAAAATAACAAGTAGAACAAGAGATATCTACAAATTTTCTTTATCAAATTGTAGTTAGTATTTTGTATTTATTATTTCTTGGCACCGCTGAATAGCAGCAACTTAGCTCCCACAACTTGAAATCGGTGGACAATTTTTTATTATGCTTTACAACTACAATTTTTTATTGAAATTTACAAGAACTTTTTGAGATGAAGAGAAGGTACTTATTGAGATAGGGATTCTCAGTGAAAAATAGTCCTCCAATACTCCAAAACATCAAAGGTAAACTATGGCTATGCTTGCTGAGGACATATTCTTCCACTTGTCCTGTGTAATTTTATCCTTGCATGGCAATGAGATGTTGGAATTTTTCAACCCAGCTTGTACATAGCCTTCATGTGATAAAACTTATCATAAATTAGAAATTGTGGTCTCTATATAAATAACAACTTCTGGACTCTTATCATCCTCACAACAAATCAAATTGTCATCAATAATTCTTACACTGGCATATCAGTGACACGAAGAGGAAATGCAAGGTTGAAAAGTACTCTGATGAACTTCTGAAAATATTGTAGTGGATCTGGAAAAAATTTCGAGCAAGGGAAAGTGGTAACAACATCCCCACTCCAACTCATTGATGGTTAGAATGGTTGCCCAAATTATACCCATTTGGACAATTTATTGAAGCACCAAATTCAAAGGCAAGATCAAATTACTCTGATATCAACTGAAATTTCATTCACAGACTTCTTGAATGTATAGAAACAAGAGATAAATCATAGTGAATCCTGTAAAATTTGAGCTAATTGCCTATGTTCAAACTTCAGAGGCCTAGAATGAATTCATTTCCAGAAGATATGTCCTCTGCTTTTAAAGCAAACAAGCTGTAGTCTTGAATGGTCCTTCGAAAGCTCCATTCAAAAATCCATCAATTTCCTTGCATATTGGGTACTCACAAGGGCGAATTGAGACCAGGTTCACACCCTTCAACACCATTCCACATGGGAGCTGTAGGCATGTGATATTAATGGAATGTATTAGTTTTGTTGTGCTAAATATCCAAACCGTAATTAAAATGTGTGCATAAGGTTCTCTGAAGTTTGCAGGTGAAACAAATGGTTTTAACTTAGTTAAACATATTTTTGTGTGAGGTTAAAGCATGTAAATTTCTTATAAAACACTATACAACAGTAAATAATAGAGAATTAAACATCACATGTAATAGTACTCAACAAATGTGATGAAGCATTTCACCCCTCCTAAGCTACATCTACTGGTCCATCTCCCAATGGCATGTCCCTCATATATTATTGCTCAAAAATGGTAAGTACATGTGAAATAAAGCCTCAAATGGTTATGCTCTCTATAAAAACAGCTTCATAATTCTTGAATTAGTCAGGAATGACTATTCATTTGTAGAAAACAGAGAATGGATGCTCAATACACTGAAAACACCCTAGTGGCCCTGGTGGCTCCTTGACCTCTCCCAAAACTAAACCTACACAATATGACCTATGATGGCTCTGAAACCTATTCCAATGCATTCTAAATGACGATAATACAAAAAATTGATTATTCATGCAACAAAATTGGTCGAAAATCCAAGGAGTTATGGTCAAAACAGTAATTTTCCCTATGTCCCTTAAAAAACTCCACTAATTGTGGAGGAGCTGAAGTTAACTGGAGTTAATTTAATGAAATCCCCAAATTTGGGGGCGTGTCCTCCAAACCCATCGGCATCGTAATCGCCGGTGTATATCCCTTGTCGCTGGAGATAGGTCTTATGAAGCGGGTTGGCCCTTAGGGGCTAGCCCCTTTTACCGTTAACGGAAACTTCATCAAACTTTAAATACAAATTGTTCTCCATAGTGGTTAAGCAACTCATGTATCCCAGTTGGTAGGGCGATCTTGTACACATAGGGAGGTCTGGGGTTTGAAACCCATGGACTCCATATAATTTTAATATGCCCTTTAACCTTTGGACTGGGGCCACGTGGCAGCCTCTAGGTAGGCTACGTGGCGCCCATTGATAGGCCCTTCAACCTTAATAATTTTTTTTTTTTTCAAAATTTCCACATAAGGTCAAAATGGGTCAAAGGTCCAATTTTTGGAGTTTACTGGGATTTTCAAACCTTCATAACTTTTGCATACGACCTCTGTTTTGTGAATTGTTCATGGCGCCAGAATCGTAGTGAAGAGACCTTTTCGGTCGCTCAAGTTTCAAACATTTTTGAGCACTTTTGTTTTTGATCATTTTTGAATAATGGATATGATCTCTTGATCAAACCTCCCCACTGGGAAGCTTTTTGACCCCAAAAGCTCTCTGGAGTACTGAACCTAAAGATGAGGAAACTGTGTCCCCACTCTTCCAATCTTAATCCACTGAAATTTCCCTGATTTCATTAATTGGATCTTTTCTTGAAACGATAATGTTTTCCTTGATTCCATTGACCAACTGTTGCTGACTTTGGCATTGTCATGCTACACATTTTCGAAACTTGTAGAACAAAAACTTAACTTTGCAGTAAACATATTGTTTCTACATTGGTCTATAATCAAAGGAATCTGAAAATTACTTTCACCTTGCATCCTATCCTTATGGCGATTTTTTGCTGCATTAGCCTTGTACTTATGTTGATTCCTGACCAAGTTTCCTCGCCATTGTACCATGCCTTTCTAAAACCAGCAATGATCATTGCTGAACCTTGTGCCTTCTTTGCTAAGTTGATTTTCCCTCTCTTGGAACTTTGCACCTTCTTGCACTGACACTTTGTTTTCAACATCGATCGACACCAAAGATGATTGATGCAACTGCTTGTCATCTTCTTTCAAAGACAACCTGCTTTCAAACTAAAGAAACTCATTATTTACATCAGCATTTACATGAAAAGGATTATATACAACTTCCCTTTGTTTAATCATCATCAATGTCAAGTTTTGAATTGCATTGATGAGCCTCTTCATATGCCCTGCATTCACTAAAGAAGAGTCTAGTTTTTTGCGATGAGCTCTCACAATAAAATCCTTGACTTCCTTGAATAAATGGTACTTTTTCTCATGGCGATGGAATATAGATTTCCTGTCATACAAGTAAGGAATTCCCAACACCACACCTATAATATGAAGCGGAACAACATCTAATTCAAACGTGTCAATAAAATGTGTTGTTATTGCAAAGCGCAACATGCACTTCTTTGAAACCTGTAAATTCGTATCCTTACAAATCCAACCAAAAGGATATGGTTTCGAATGTGGAATGGTCTCAATATTTAGTTTCTTGACTAAGTCTTCAGAAATACAGTTCGCTTGCGACCCACTGTCAAATAGTGTGTCAACCTTGGTATGTTTGGAAATGACCCTCACATGAAACAGTTGAATTCTCTTCTCTTCAATTGGAGCTTCTATGTGACATTTAGAAATACTAGAATTGGGTTTTTTTTCATTCTTTTTCCCCTTTATGTTCTTTAGTGCCATAGCTATTATTTTTATTTCATCTCCTGATTTTGACCCTAGGTCTTATTCGGCTATTGCAACTGTCTTTCCTTTCTTATTGGCTTTATCTTTGGCTTTAAAACTTTTTGGTTTCATCTCTGGATGAAGTTTCCAACAATGGTCCTCATCATGGCTTGTTTTAGAACAATGTTTGCAAAAAAAATTTCCTTTATCTTTTCTAGAATTTGCATTTCTCTTTTTCTTTCATTTTCCTTTAAACTCACTTTCTTGATTCCCATCTAAGTTTTGTTTTCCCCTTGCCTCTAAATGTGTGGCTTGAACACAAACTTCATCTAGGCTTGTAGGGTTAAACATGATAATGGTATGTCTTAGGTAAGTGTGAAAACCTCCTATATACTTGAGTAAAGTGTCTTGGCTATGCAAATCTATTACTATTAAAAGAGCTCTTCTTCTAAATTCTTGGGTCTAAACTTGAACATTTTGTCCTTTCAACTGTTTAAAATTTTTCAAGTCCATTATGGCTTTTTGCATGTCAATAATGGATAAAACTGTTGTTTTATTGCATAAATGAAATCAGACCATGATAAGATAATCTCACCATATTTTTTTATCTCCTCCTTTGTCTTGGCTTCCCACTAAACAAGAGCTGCACCTTCCATTCTCAATGAAGCCAGTTGGATTTTTGTGTCATCATCATGAAAATTTTGAATTCTCAAATAGACCTCTAATTTCCTAATCCAATTATCTATCTTTTCTGCATTAACTTCACCATCAAACATAGGCAATTGAAACTTAACATCAAGTTTAAGAAAAGGAATTTTACCCGTGTTCTTGACTTTGTGAGAATAATGTATTGAAGATGATGTAGAGGTTGGTGACGATGAAGATGAGGGTGATGATGGCGACTTTCCACTATCTCCATTTCCTCCATTGCCATTCTTGGATTTATCCTTATCATTATGGCCTCCTGACGATCCCTCTCCTTCCTTGTGAAGTTTGGATCCTTCTCCTTTTAGTCTTTCATTTTTTTCTTGGTCAAGAACTCTCACCATTACAGTCAAGTCAAGGAATGATTTTCTGAACAATCTTTCTTCCTCCTTGGGATCAACTTCATGGATTTCTCCTTGGGTTGAAGTTGGGTTACACTTTTTGCCCTTTTTTGAGAAAAAACTTTCATTTTTTTATGTTCTTCAACTTTCCGCAAGCTAAAACAATTTTTCTGTTTAGAACTTCATTTTGCGATAAAAAAAAAATTGTCAGAAATTTTATTAAATTTCTATTACTTATTTTTTGAAATTTTTTTATACACATTTGATATGTCAACTTAGCGTTTCTTTGAGTGTGTGTTTTTTAACAATCAAAGGGTTCATAAAAAGTCATGTTAATACACAATGTTGTATTCTTTGAAAATTTATGTTTTTGACAGAGTCTACTTCGGTTTCGTCATATTTACAAAGCCAACAGATGCATATCATAATTACTAGAATTTTTTGAACTGGTCCAATATGAAAAAACTGCATATTTTGAATATGTTTCGCGACACAAGAAATTTCATAACATATAAGTTATAAACTAAAAATCTAAAAACTACCCATTAAAGACGACGGACCAATGTAATGCACCATAATTTTTTCAATTTTTTTTACAATGTATTTTGGAAGACACAAAATTATGATTTCACTGAATCATAATGACCTTCAGAAATTGTTTGCACCCATTTTATTACAAAATTAATTAAAATTAGTAAATATTTATGAAATTCCATAAAAGTTATATTTCCTGAAAGTAGATTGAATTATGAAAATGCTTGTCTTTGTTCCGATAGTTAATTCAAAATGTTTCATGGAGTTTAATCAATCCAAAGTTG